>CM068321.1:8474025-8481525 GCA_034766995.1 Acanthacorydalis orientalis | reverse complement strand
AAAATATTTACATTGTATTCTTTTTAATGCTGTTTTACCACCTGTTTTGAACTAGTACAAAAAATGCCCTTATTTGCTTCTTTTCTATCTTTAATTCAATAGCCCAATTTGCAGCAAAATTACTAATAAAAGCAGTCAATGTTACCAAAATACATACCGAAAAATACACTTCAAATGATATTAACATGAACACGATGAAATGATACATTCATTGAAAGAAATTAACGTTATAATTCAGAAAATAAAAACTGCAATTATTTTCCTACTAGCCTAATAATACAAAATTTATGGTAAGTACCGTCAAACTGAACATATCATCTTTTAAGTCAAACGTTTCAAGGTAAAAATTGTCTATAAACTCATTGTTTTTTTTTTCAAAAATTGATTTTTTTTTCATTTACATTCTGTATTCTTATACAATATTTATTTTTTTCCCTAAATAAAACGAAAACCGCAATTATTTTCCTAACAACCTTATACATACACACACATATATATGTGTATGTATATATATATATATATATATATATATATGTATATAACATATTCCCATGATTGTCCGCAAATTAAAATAAAAGCTATTAAAAATAATAACTATTTTTTTAAACAACAAACTAGTAAAAATTTTTTCATACAATAAATTATTTATACAAATACCACACAAATTGTCAATACTCATGTGTATCTCTCATCAAGTATTAAAGAGTGGTAATATCTACTTAAAGATGGCTCGCGTATCGAAAATAGTTTTGAAGGTAAGACACTTTGATGATTCAAAAGAATAAAAACCGATAGCAAGACGAATTGAGTAAAGGTCTAATGAATAGAAATTACATGAACATCACATGAATAACTTTAGAAATATTAACTCCTTTTTTTACTTCTACATTTACACGAATTTTTAATGCGATATCCTCTTTTAAATTATTTTTTTAGTTATTATATATTTTTTATAGTCATTATTTGTATAAGTACGTGTATACATGTATACATATATATATATATATATATATATATACATATATATATATATATATATATATATATATATATATAAACGAACACACACAAAACGCATGTTCTATGGTAATGTATATAATGTAAACACACTTTTCATTTTCAGACTTCATTAATGTTCAAAAAGTGTAAGACAATACAGTATTCCTACAATACTGAACAAATATTTTTATTTACGAATAAAGGCGAACGAGATTTCTAAAGCTGTTGTTTTTCAACAAAAACGATTTCTTTACAAGTGGTGCTTGAAAGTCAATACACGTGTAACCGCTATTTTAGCAGAGAAGAATCGGCTGTGAGGAAATCTGATACATATGTTTAACAAAATTTATGTAGGCGTCGATTATATTTTAACGCATGTATGGAATAACAGGGCGTGTTTCGGCGACTACCAACCAGAATAATGAACGTTAATTGTTATATATCGATATATAAATCCACCAATTTGTACAAGTCATAATAAACATGATATGTTGATACGTATACGGCGTACATACGAACGTAATTGTGTGGATGTGAGGTCCGTAATAAATCAATTTGATCAATTAAGTAGGGTTCTTTTAGGAGAAAATTAGCACTGACTTTTTTGCACGGAACATATACTCGTACATGTACTAACAACTGAACGAAGAACTAATATTAACAAAACCATCGCATGCACCGACAGTAGTTTTTCAAATATCGTGATCGGATGAAATAAGGTCAGAACATCGTCACTACTGCTTACTCACAAACACACACATACAAAATTGCCATCCGTTTAATACAAGTTGGAAATAATTAATCGGACGGTATGTGACGGAGCGGAATAAGTTTTCGATCGTTCTCTTACTGATAATAAAAAGGTCATAGACTTTATATACTATATATATATATATATATATATATATATATATGCGGATATTCTTTCACACATTTGTAGAACATTCAAATTCGACTACTGGGAAACATCGACCTATGAAACGACACACTTTGTTAGATTAAAAATTTCATTGCAGTAATTCATAATAATAAACGTTATACACATATCTATTACATATTCATGTATAGCTGGCCTAAAACTTCCTAGCTTGATATATTTGTTCCAAAATTTTTCTAGTCTGTACCAATTTTACACAGAGGCATAATTAATTAATTAGTAACTGATTGATATATATATATATATATATATATATATATATATATATATATATATATATATATATATATATATAAATTACAAAGAAGTTAAAACAACGTACGTTAGTAAAAATAAAAACAAGAAACAAATCAGTTATTTCTAATAAATAATCAAACCTATATCGACCCTATACCACACTTAAATAATTTATTTCTTTAGACAAAAAGAGCAGAATTTTATGATTGAGGTTATGTATCGAAAATATTCTTTTTTTCTATTTCACTGCCTATTTTAAATATGTACACTGTTGTATTATTTTTCTAAAGTTGTCTCTGAAAGATTTATACTGAGAAAATTCCAATATTATTTCTGCATATTTCAGATATGTTTTGTTCTCGATAAAAACTATATTTATGCCATTAATTTTATAATTGTATACATAAATAAATGTTACCAATGTTTTGATACGTAGGCCAGTTTAGAAGCGCCCCAGTTATCTAAACAAGGTTAAGTTCAGAAAAGAAAAGAATGAACAAAGTTCAGTAATTCATCTTCTTTGTTTTCTTCTAATTGGTTATTTTAAATGGCGAAATATATAAAAGCCTGATAGTAAGAGATCAAAATTATACAAAAGATGTTCTAGAAATTGAAATTTCATGTTTTTAAGGCCTCGAGAGTTTTATCTAACATATATAGACGGATTTTTCATTCCATTAAAAATATGTAATTTTTCTCTTTCAATGAATAAGGTATTCAGTTTTAGATTTTTAGTTAAAATAGCATAGAAACTATCAGTGATCTTCATTTCTTTTAATAACGACTAAATATTCATACTGAATATCACACTTAAAAAGCTTTGAACTTCTTGAGAGTAATGCTTGTAAACCACTTAACACTTTGAATACCACTTCACCCGAAAGTGGGTGACGTATATATTTCCGTAGGGGCCCCGTCACCCAGTTTCCAGTTTACTTTACTCCAGAAGGAAATATTTTCTTACACACACACACAATATATATATATATATATATATATATATATATATATATATGTCGGATAAAAACAATAGAATATCATTTTTTTGGTGTAGTGGATATATCTTTAAAACTAAATTATTAAAAATGACATTTATTTTCAATGACAATCTTTAACACAATTTATGCATATTTGTGGCTTCACTGGACATGTAGGACAATATGTTACGTTTATTTTACATTTTTCCTTGCCTCTAAACGATTTGAGGATTTTCTACGCTTCTCCTACGCTTACCCTAGAATTGAGATAACGTGTGTAGCACTTCACGGACGTTTAGAGCACGGTGTTTGTTTTAAGTAGCACGAGTGGCAAAATTTATGTGATAGCCGCGCTCTCGTCACTTTGGCCCGCAGGGAGCACAGCTGAAAACTACAACTAGGTACTAACAGCTAGGCACTCAACGTGTTAAACGAAAAATATAAAAAAGAAAATGTAGGATATGAAATGTCATACATCAATATAATGTTTTACAAAACACATCTACTTGTTTGAAATGGATGAAGTTAAAAAAGCGAGTGAGAATGAATGGTCCAACAAGTTTCTTATTCAAAGCAGTTGACCAGTGAATTTGACAAACATCTCATCTTACTCCTTCCATACCATTAGAAATAAAACAAATTTACTTTCATAGAATAACGTACTTGCCAAGAATTTGTAATTTGAGTTAATCGTCAATTATTTTCATGTATTTTCTTGGAATGAAAAGATTTACAGAAATGGAAACAATACTTTTATTGCGAGACAGATAATGAGCATTATGTGAATACACAGATTTTTTCTAATTGAATTCTTATCAATTTTAAATATTTTATGAAAATTATTTGTACAATTCCGGAATTAAAGCACGATATTCGTCATAAAACTATCTTTAATACAAATATGTACTCTTTTTCTTTTTGTGTTGAGAATGGAAACATTTCAGCACATCTAGAAGCCTATAATGAAGCAGTTATGTTTAAAATTTACTTTTAAATCAAATGTGAATGTCAAGTGAAAGAATTTGCAAAATTAACCGATTTTAGTAAATGGAAAAAAGATTAGAATTACACAATGAACACTTACGAGTATGTGGGTGTATTTTCTATGTATATAATAAACTTATTCTTTTAAAATTTGAAATCAGTTGTGTGAACTTGGTGATAAACACGTTTAAACACACACATACTTCGTCTTGTGAGATTTTATAAAATAATTGCATAAATTTGATTACACTATTTTATATATATATATATACATAGTTATGAAATAATAAAATTTTATATAAAAAAAATCATTTTATAATATTAGGTTGGTAGAAAAATAATTGCGATTTATGAACTTCAAATTCCTATAAATTTTTCTCTTTTTTTATTTTCCTACCTGTTGTAAGTGGTCCAACTGTTGGATACTAACACCTAACTTTTGTGCAAGCTCTTGAATTTTTATTTGTGGTTGTGATTTAACTAACGCCTTCAGTTGCTTGTTATAAACTGAAGGTCACTAGAGACCTTCTTCATCTTTAAAGCTCTCGTCCCTAGTACGAAATTTTTAACCACATACACAACGAAAAATACACTTTAAAATGATATTAGTATGAACACGATGAAATAACATTTTCATTGAAATAAAAATTAGAATTGATAAAACAAAAACCGCAATTATTTTCCTACCAAGCTAATACAACTGTGTCTATTCAAAAATTGAATCAATTGCCGATTTTTTAGTACGAGTAGTACTCAAAGTTTTTATCTAAATATGAACTTAAAAACACCCCAGTATATTACAATATGTTATTAAATAATTATTTTTAATAGGTTATCAGTGATTGTATAGTCAGCTATATTTTATAGATAATTGTATTTCTATATCTGAAACGGTTACATCGTTTCTAGTCATAGATTTGATCAAATTCGCTCTTCGCCTGGAGACAAATTTCTTCTTAATCGAAAAAACAACATGTCAAAAGGTAGAAACTTGAACAAAAATACATTAACAATCAATTTACTTACAAATGACTCATATTGTTTTGTATTGTAACAATTGATTATTAAATTGTAAGTAACTGAAGAGATAAAAACATATTTTATTATTAATTCTGAAGAAATGATTTCAATACAAACTGTTTTGAATAAAATATGTTTCTAAACAAATTTATTAAAAATTATTTCGACAATGCATATTTGAATAATTCCGAGAACTGATACACAAGACATGTTTTTTTATCACTGAACTTAAATAGTAATGCTGATTAATCATCTATGATGTGTAACTTCAAAGTGATAACGTCGTTGGCATCTTTGTTATAAACTTACTTAGCACACAGATGTACAAAACAGACCCTACTATCAAAAACACATTTCAACACAACAAATACACAAATGCATATGCACAAAATACATGTGAATGTGTGTGAGAAGAGAAATAATACACTGGCGTGCAGGCGTGACCAACCCGTTCTTCTCGATACATAAACGCAGCTGGTAACCGCGACGCAGCCACGCCTAAAGTCAATTCCCCAACATTGAGTGTCTGTGTATAGAGTTGTCCGTATATACGTATTCGCTGGGGTCAAACGAGTGATCTCGTAGAATTGTTAATCACATCACTTTGACTCTTGGCGCGCATGTGATTTTCTCGACAGAAATTAAACAGTGTTTTAGCGAAATGTGAAGTCGTTCGGTGAATATTAATTAAACTCTGACGTGCGGTCATATTTTACAAGTATAATCCAATAAAACACACACACTATATATATATATATATATATATATATATATATATATATATATATATATATATATAATTAGAAATTCAAACTGGGTTACGCTGAAAAAAAAAACTAGTAACGAACAACCGTATCAAAAAGTATATCCAGTTCATTTGATATATTATTTATAGTAATATATTATACTAATCAAATAGTTATAAGAAAAAAAACACAAGATTAATGGATGAAATACAAACGTCAGGACTAGAAAGTGTTACACAAATTGAAAAAGAGATTTTTGTTATCAAAGTTCTCTTTTTCATTTTGGATAACACTCTTCATTATCGAAAATTGATACAAATCCTGGATAATGAAAAAGATCTAAAATAAAAGTTTTTTAAGGACAGAAAATTCATTCGTTGATCTTTCTCTATCTACATGTATAAATTGGTATTAAATACAAATTTTAATAAATTGTTAAATAGTACAAAATATTCGAAACACCCGGTGTATATATATATAAAAGAGACTTTTATGAAGAAACATATTAAATAATTGAATACGTAATACGTAATACCGTCCTTATAAAATACATTTTTTTATAGACATTTTAGTTCTTTAAACAGGAAATGACTCAAAGAATTACACATAATATATCAACGATTATTTCAGCTCTTATAAGTAACTCTGCATTAAAAAAATAGTATAAAACATTTTTTAATTGCAAAAAAATAAAAGTAGAATTAACGGGACATTCATAAATTCACTACATAAAACATTCAGAGTGTAATATAAAAAAAATACAAACTTAATTATCTGAAATTTTAAAACAAGCACAGAGAAGCAAACACAAACATGCACTTGGAAAGTTTGATGAAATAAAACTACTTTAACCTAATCTTATCAGTTTGTGTCCTGAGTCACAATCTTATATTACTTTATAGAACAAAAATGTCTATAATTAAATGTATTTTGTAAATACAGTATGATGTATTTTATTATTTATTATTATCCATAAAAAGATATGGTTGTGTGTATGCTTAAACATATATATATATATATATATACACATACATACATATATATATATATATATATATAAATATATATATATATATATATATATATATATATATATATATATATATATATATATATATATATGCACAGAGAGAGATCAACAGAAAATATTTCCAAAAACAAATAAATGCAGGCTACAAAAATTCTTAGAACTATACCAACAAGTCACTTTTTAATAATATAATTGTGCATTATTTTTAAATATAATAAGATTTATTTTCTTCGAAAAACACGTTTAAACATTCTTCTATATTAAAAAAACATTTATAAGTCATCCTGCAATTATTATATTAAAATAATCTGAATTGCAAGATATTAAAATATTATTTAATTTTTTTTACATTCTCTAAACACATTAATGACCTGCCTGATCATCATGCGCAGACAAGTCTGTGCAGATCAACCTGAGCATGTGTCTAAAAAAAAGTGGCTTGCATAGGTCGCCGGCCTTGATTTGCAGTGCGTCGATTTGTTAAGTCAAAGATGTTAAATACCTCGATGAAATATTCGACGACTAGCTGACCTTTAAAAATCACATGACAACTAATGCGTTGAACAAAGC
>CM068321.1:8441525-8469025 GCA_034766995.1 Acanthacorydalis orientalis | reverse complement strand
TAAAAGTCTGTAGAAAAAAAACCTGTCTTATATTCAGGATAATACGGTACACACACACACACACATATATATATATATATATATATATATATATATATATATATATAATTTACAATCTTGTACTTAACCCCTTAAGTGAGAACTTTACGCGAATAAGTGGACAAGACTGATATATCCATCATAGCCACTTAAAGGGTTAACAAGGTTACACATAACCTAAAGAATATTTTGCTCTCGTTCGATCTTCTATTAGGAAAAAAATTCATAAAATTAATTATGGTATTATCAGTCTATGTTTATTATGTATGTGGATTTATATAAATCTTTCACCTATTAATGGAACAAAGAGGCTAATCTTGGCTACGATAATTAAAATTATATATATATATATATATATATATATATATATTTATATATAATACACATGACAACTATATAAAAACATTCTATAACTAAATGAGAAAGAAACACCAATTATTATAAGAAAAAAGTAATCTTAATAATTTAATTAGACAATTAAAATATAAGAATTATTTATTAATTACAACATGTTAATTAAAAACCAAAAAAGTGCAGATATTGACATTTATTATCCTTGAATTTAAATTTATTTCCTTTTACTGTTACAACCCCCGACAAACACAACCTCGCAATACGTCTAGTTCTTTCAAAAGAAAAGAAAAACTGGAATTCTATTTGGAATAAATAAATACACACACACCATACAGGTACAAAAAAACACAATTCACCTACAAGAAAGTATTAAATGTCAATAACTGTCTCAGTTATTGAACTTTTCTATATTAAAAATTGAAATCTATATGAATGTACTTTTTTCTACATCGAATCATAATTAAATGTCGATAATTATTTCTTCTATCGCCTTTTTTACTAAGTAAATAAAAATTCAACAACTACACAAATTCAGTCAATTTTTTTCCTTGTCGCAACACTTATAAGGTCGTTGCGATCGGCGTTCTTAAGACTTTCGCAAGTACATTATATTGTAATCACTCCTACGGTCGACGACAGTAGGAGGTAGTGGATAAGTAATAAATACCGTTGAACACAAAAGCGCGGGCGTCATCTTGCGTCATTTAATTCATGATTATATATATTTATATATATATATATATATATATATATATATATATATATATGCATATGTAAATGCATACATGCATATATAATCATCTCTTGCCTACTTGCATTTCGAGTTGAAAACTATAATTATAAAACATCATCTCTATCTAAACGAATCTTGCTTTAATTTACCATCTCTATCTACAAAGCCACATCGGACATAATAAAAAAAATGCAAGAATTGAGTTACCTGACTATAAACACATCTGTTATTATTAGATGGGGTTCTTATACAATGTAAAAATAGATTCTTCAATGTCTTAATCACTTTTACTTTCAAAATCAGCGATGTATATTTAATACTCTCTGAAGTTTACAACGGAAGTTTGTACTTGAAATGAAAATCAAATATCATTTTATTTCATTCCTAACAGAAAGTCGTTGCTTTTTAATTCAAAAAAAATGATACTTTAAGTGCGTGTTAAGTACTTTTCTTGAAACAAAAAAATCAGGTGCTTCTTTATTTACACGTCTGGACAGTCTCGTTAATAATTTTAGATTAGTAAAAAGATAATATCCGCTTTTGATATAAAATTACATACTTTTTTATTGATTGCACTTAATAATTTTCGTCATTCTTTATAAGAATCTTTCATTTCTCATAAGTTTATAATTACCGCTCTTGCAAAATATTGTTAGTTTTCGAAAATTTTATGGAATCACACACAAGTTTTTTAGTGTATATATATATATATATATATATATATATATATATATATATATGTATATATATATATATATAATGACAATAATATACTGTTTAGTTTTTTTAGAAATTTTGTAGTCTACCGGTGACCAGAGTAATACTTACTAAAAATAGTGAATGATGTTAGATCAACAAACACTTTCCAAAATAAATGAGGATGAAATTCATAGGCAACTTTGTAAGGTGTATGGTCTAAGTGTTATGAGTGATAGCAAGGTTAGGCAATGATATCGTTTATTTAAAGATGAGCAAATAAATATTCACAACGATGAGAATAGTAGCCTAGTGTGACGCCAGACGATTTAGTGGAAAAAGTAAATATGAAAATTTGAGAAGACGGTTTCACAATTATCTATTGAATTTCCAGAAGTTTCGCGGTCGGCGACTTTTATGACATTTAACCGAAAAGCTAGGCTAGAAAAAACGATAACGTGGGATTTCATACCGCTGCTTGAACTGTTCAAATGTTTGAATAGGAAATTTTTGATTACCCATCCTACAGCTCCAATCTCGCACCATGCGAATACTACTTGTTCTCGCACCTAAAGTAATGTCTTGTATTTCAAATTTGATAATGACGAAGAACTGAAGATATGCTTTGCTAATTGGTTCAAGTTGCAAGCGGCGGATTTCTTTGACACGGGAATAAGAAAGCTGGTGCTCCGATATCAAAAATGGCTTTCTGTAATAAATCATTTTTATAATTGATGATTTTCTTCTAATTGCTAAACAGACCTTATTTTAAAAACTCGAAATGGCTCTCTCTCATCCATATATACATACACATACATATATATATATATATATATATATATATATATATATATATATATATATATATATATATATATAAGTGGTTTCAGGTATTCTTGACCTAAACTACTTGGGTTTTTTATCATGTAAAAATGTTTGATTACCTGAAAGCTAACACCCCTCTATACTGTATATAAACCATCTGTTCCATAAAATTGCCATTAATTATTTTTTAGAAGACATTAGAAACAGTGAATATATAGTAAAACCTCAGAGCGATTCAAAAACAAGTGCGAGTGAAATGCTATAAGCAGTTTTTTGAACTGTGTAGCGAGAAAGAGTATGGAAGAAAGAAGAAACGGCTGATGAAACTATGGTTCTGTATTACAACCATACTACAAAAAGGGAGTCGACGGAAAAGTATCGAAGATAAGAACCAGTCCCAAAGAAAGCGAAGGTTACCAAGAGTATCTAGAAGGTCATAGTGACAGTTTTTTGGGATTCACATGGAATCCTTATGACCGATTTTAAAGAAAGAAACACAGTAATAACGCCCGTCCATACCGCTGCAGTTGCGAAGGCTGCTGTTCGAGAATGTGGTTTTCAAGAAGTCGCCCACCCGCCTAACAGTCGAGACCTGGCCGCTACTGACTATTTTTTAATCACTAAATTGAAGGCCGGCCTTCGAAAAAAGCATTTGTCAGCGACGAGGAAGTGCAAGCATCAGTATTGACCCATTCTGAAGACGTAAATTCAGAGTACTTTTTTCAGTGTTTAGAAACTTTAAAAAAGCGCTGTAAAAAGTATATAGAAATCAAAATATATTGGAAAAAATAGAAAACATTATTTGTTTTCTTTCTCCTATTTCAGATCAAGAACCACACTCGTGTGTGTGTGTGCGTGTGCGCGCGTGCGTGCGTGTGTGTGTGTGTATATATATATATATATATATATATATATATATATATATATCACATACAGCACACATTTTTAATATCAAACGTACACCTTAAGGCACTGAATAACAGTATCATTTGTAAAATATTTTTATATATATATATATATATATATATATATATATATATATATACATATACATATACATAATTATAATTTTACAGCATGCAATCGCAGCATTATATTATTATAATTATATGGATCAATTCATTGTATGGACTTGTTAACCACAACGTCTAGCTGACTTTCTAGCTGATTTAGTTATTAATTTCTCTGTCAATATTTGATTCATTTCCAAGACAATCTGTTCCACTTGACAATCGAAACAGAACTCTGCTATTTGAAAAAAAACTGTATCGTAAAAACGATTTTACTTTTCAGAAAAATAAAATAAAAAGTACGAATAAAAACTAAATCGAAATCTTTCGGTGCGCCGTTCAGATTTTATCGATTCGAATGTGATTTGTTTTTAATAATAAATTACATTACACAGGTAGATATAAAAGTGAGTATGTGTGTGTGTATATGGAATATATTTGTGTCTATGTGTAATAAAAAGTTTTTAAAAAGTATTTTATAAGAGTAGCTATACTGTTACTGTGTTATTGAATTGGAGAGGCTTACTGTATTACTTTCATGCAATTAAATGAACAATCAATCAAAAAAATAACACAATACATTCTTCATTACGTATACTACGTACATGTAATACATTAATATTGATTTATATCAATATTTACAACGTTCGTAGTTTCGAATAGTTATTGTCCATTGCATCGTTTTCCAATACACTTTTACGTCAGGTATAAATGACTGGTAGTAGACGAATTTAAGACCAAACGTCAGAAACAATATATAATAAAATGGATCTGATGCAATAAGTGTATTAGAAAATGTAACAAATTGTATTGTGTGAACGTTTTTGAAAAAATTATATTGTTAAATAGAATTTTTCTCATAAACTATAAATAATTAAGGAAATAATAGTATTTATATATAACTGTTTTTTTTTACACATATTATAGGTTTTGTTGTGACTTTTAAGACCGTACGAGCAAATATCAAATATAAACAATACATATCAGACAAGTAATAGGATATATAAATGATACAGGAACTACTCGAGCTACTTATTTGTTTCATATTTTCAATTATCTAATGGTATTTTAAAAATATGTACCAGTTCATCTGAATAAAAATCTAAAATTAAGAATCTTTAATTTAGAAAATTAGCTTTAAAATTTTATAGAAAGAAATAATCGCTTCTTGTATAGACATTTGCTCTACTGTTTAAATATAATTTTTTCCTATTCTGACTTCCGCCATTATTTATCACTTAAAAGTTGATATTAAATACTAATTCGACAATTTTAAAAACTACACCTCAGTACACAAACCAAAATTATAATATAAAAAAATGTACATTTAAAAAATAATTTTAACATACATGATACAGAAGTTGTTCTTAAATTTAATACTGATACTTTTTGAATCGCTGTCAAGAAATGAACTACAAAAATCACAGAGTTAAAATATTTTAAACTCAATAACTTTTAATTTTTTCAAGTAGATTTTTCATTTATATTTCTACTTAATAACTTCATATTCTTGCAGGAGAAAACTGTTATATTTTACATAAATGTAATTAGTATAATATGAGATGATAGTTTGGTTAAAAAGTGCAACCATTTTCGAATTAAATTTAAATTTAATAGATATTCAAAATAAAAATGACATATGTTTGAAGTAGTATCATGTGATTCAAGTATAAATACATTGATAATCATCTTAAAGTAATAGTGAATATATTTATTTGCCTGAAGAGTGAATAAAAATGTAATCATAAATGTATGAATTTATATTGTACGTATATATATATATATATATATATATATATATATATATATATAGAGAGAGAGAGAGAGAGAGAGAGAGAGATTGCCTGCAACTAAATAAAGGAATTTTCTAAATTACTTCAATTTCAACGATTGAATCCGTCCTTTTCCACAAATTTATTGACATATTTATGACATAAAAAGTTTTTTTCTCAATATCTATCAGATTATCGGTAATGGCGTCAAATATTTTGACAATTGAATCACATCATGAATGTCCTTAAATACTATGCTGCAATTAAATCTATTACAAAAATCCTACATATACTAGCTGACACGTGTATACATTAATAGGATATAAACACATACACATCGTGTAATTTAGGGCCAACCAGTACGTGATATGATGAAAGAAACTATCTTTAAGTACATGATGCTGCTGTACATTGATTTAGTACAAAACGTCTACTTCCATCGCAAAATTCTGTTTCAAATTCAAATGCCCTCCATATTTTTTTTACCCTATGACATAAACCAAAATCAATATAAACATCTGCTCAGTATAATTGTGAATTCAATATAATCATTTCAGTGCATTTATATATATATATATATATATATATATATATATATGTCTGTGTGTGTATATATATATATGTGTGTATATATATATATATGATCGCATGCGTAGGTAATATCACAATAGTACAAATGTGTATAATAACTGAATTTTAATAAATTATGCACATATGTATGCATAATCAAATTTAAATAATAAGTGAATAACAAACGTACATAATTTTCATAAACGAGGAGTCACTCCCCAGACAATATACATTTTTTTATTATCAGCATTTGTTTATTACATTACTTTCATTTTGATGACAACTCCATCATCATCAGAGCGCTAAATCGTGAAAAACTGTAAATTTAAAAAAAATAAAAATCATAAAAGTGAATCAACCATACGAGACAAATCTATAAATTATTAATAAACAAGAATTAAAAATTCAGGCGTAAAGTCTACCTAAAGTGTATTTAATCCGGAAAGGTTTAGAAATTATAATCATAATATGTAACTTATATACAAATTATTTAATGTAAAAATAATTTCTGTATTTCAATTGAATGGATCAGAATTGTTTCTGATTTCAAAGTGCCGACATTAACATTTAAAACCATTATACCACTTGCCAAGCAGTACGTATAACCTTAAAAAATAGTAGTGAACATAATGACGTCCGAAAAGCAGTATTTTAAAACTTGCATACTTTTCGCATTCCAGTTGAAAAAATGCTGCCGAAGCCGCGGGGAATGATTTGGTCAAATGTGAGGGCAGATGTGGTGCATAAAACATGCAAAAAAATGCTAAAACAGTAGAAGTGATTCGAAAATGCATTAAGACTTCATCGACTCGAAGCCCCCATATTTATTTCGACAAGGTATGGAGCAAAGTTATACAGAATAATAGGGAATATTTCGAGAATTGAAATGTATTCTACTTTTTCGTAAACACTCGTTTTCTACGAAAGACACCGAATTAATGTGTACGCTTGATGTTAACAATAACTCCATCTGGAATTGTGTCGGATGGATGGAGTAGTTCGATACAATTGTTGCCGGTCCTAAGCCCGGATATAAGAGGAAGGTTGGAAGATAAGGTTAGCACCGTACTTTCCGCAAAGACAGAAGAATACTCATAGTTCAATGCTCATGTGTTTTAAACCACAAGATGCTTTGAAACAGGAACAACCACGTGGATAGGATGGGAGAAGAGTGACTTGATTGAATTTGCAAAAATGAACGACCTTCGGGGAAGAATTTCCTGGACGAGCTTCCAAGAGATGGGTATAGAGCTGGCAATTCTCATCCACCGAGCACCAGTGAGACAAAGCAACAGGAGAATGGTTCTAACTTAATAATAATAAGAAGAAGAGAAGATATTAACAATATGTGTACCTTGTTCGACATAGATTGATATAAAGGTACGATCGTTACAAGTTCAATTTTAAATCAAGTCATAATCTACTTGGAGATTTCGATTGCTTATTAACATTTAAATCTATTATACTTGCTGAATATTCATGGTGAAATAATTGTATACAATGAAGGTTTTCATAATTACTGGATCAAAAATGAAGTAAAATAAATATTTTGCAGGAATATATCATTGTACGTAATAAATTACCGGCATCTCTCAATGAAAATTCCTGATTACAACACTGGTTTTACATATACATGAAACACTATATACCTGACATACCATTTCGAAGAGATATCTACACTGGAAAGTGAAGAGAACTACAATTATTACTGTTTATTAACCAATTATCATGTTAAATTTGATTGTTGAAAATCAGACTGCCGACATACGTTAATACATATTCCACTCAATTGTAAACTGAAGTGTATTATTTACTTGAATCGTTCTTAAGAAGATGATACACAAGTCAATGGCTTTTATTAAAATAAGGGTACCCGTATCTAGTTCTGACTTTCTCTATTAATATTAAAATACATCCTTTACAAAACCGAATGAATATCTACAGAATGAATTAATGACTTGTTTGAATTCCATTGCAACACCGACACACACACACACACATATATATATATATATATATACAATAAGTAATTTGACATACTTTCATATTTCATTTACTCATTCCTCAAAAAAATTTAGTAGTTAATAATCAGCACAAATTTTAATTATTATGTGTACAAATTAATTCGATACCTTTTTTATAGAAAATAAATGTTTAAGGAAAAATGGAATACATTTCAATCCTCAAAATGTCCCTCATTATTTTGTATAACTTTCCTCCATCCCTTGTCAAAATTAACTTTTGCATGGTTATCATCAATTGCACTATACAAAAAAATATTTTTTTATATTTTCATAAATTAATTATTTTTCACTATGCAAAAACTAAATAAAATACTTATCAAAAATGTTCAATAAATCATTACTGATCATTTTTAATTGTTACTTATACACATTTCGATGACAGTAACATCTTCAGTAAGACAATGTACAGAAAAATTCTTCAAATTCAACTTAATCCGAGAAAAAAACAAACTTTTATAATACATACGATCTCTCCCCAGGACTTTTTAATATACTGCTTGAGAACCACGAATACAACATGAGTATTCAAATAATATTTAATCGTTTAGGAATAAAATTAACTATTTAACAACAAAAGCAATAAATATATTAAGTTTGTAACAAAAAGAATATATAAAAAAGTGGAAGTGACAATAAAATAATATAAAAAAGTGACAGAAACAAAATTTAGAACAATCAATCAGATTAATAATTTAAACTACGAAACATTAATGTTACAACTTGCTTTATTGTTGAATTGACAACAATTAACAACAATAATAATTATGAGTGTTTAGTCACACTTTCACGAGTGATTTGTTGACTCACTCCGGTACCAACACCCAAAAATAATGAAACTGTTTTGAACAGTTGCATTTTGATTATTTTTTTTAAAAATAATAAAACTAGAGATTCTAATGTTACCTATTTAAAATTTAATACCGATTGCAAATAAGTAACAAGTCAAAAAGGCAAATGATCTCATATTAATATTAAATATTCATTTTAAAACATTGCCAATATTTAAATACATGATTAATAAATTATTTTCAATTTGTAGTAAAATAGGTTGTAACAACAGTTTTGACTAAAAATAGACTTGCGAATGCTTTAAAAACGGTCAAATAAATACACTTGTTTAGCTTTCCGTCAAAATATATATTTTCACTGTTAATTAGATTATAAATATACGCTATACCTTAATGATTACTTGATTATTTGAGTAATGTGAAAACGTACAAAAAATAGATATATTTAGCAATTACTACCTACCTACTTTTAAGAAAAAGAAAATATAAAAAAATTATAATATAACGATAAAAATGAATAAGTGTGTGTGTGTGTGTATGTATATATATATATATATATATATATATATATACATACATACAAATCTTTGTTGAAAGAAAAGGCGTATGTAAAACACCAAACTTCGCATTAACCATTGTCACTTATAAATAAACATATTCTCACTCAGCATGGGTCATATTCATGAAACTATATTTGTAACATCCTCGCAAATAATTGTATACTTGACGAAACGTCCTCTAATACTAAAAATAATAGCACAATGCCAACGGTGAATATAATTTTAAATATACAATTACAAAAAAGTAATAATATATTTCAGTAGAAATTTAAAAGAAAAGGACAGACGGCAATTGAGCATAAGTTTAGTTTTTTTATAAATAGCTACATTTATTTACCTACATTGTTAAATAAATCAATGCATATATATATATATATATATATATATATAAATATATATAAATATATATAAATATGTACGTATGTAGTTAAATAAATATAAATACTCTTTCGCACCTTTCAATTTACATGTCTAAAATAAGAAATAGAACGAGGGCGTTTTGTCAAGGGCCGTACTTTTATAGAATATGTAAAAAAAATTCATAAAAAAAATACAGTTACTATAATACGGTTATTCGACTTACAATTTAAAAGTTACGATAAAATAAAGAGAAACTATTTAAAAACAGAGTTTTTTTACAAGTTTATCTAATATTAACAATGACGATACAAATCGATCATTGTATATTTTTTTTCAATCAATTTGGATTACAAATGTTTTTAAAATAATTCCCATACTGCTACTTAGCAGTATGGGAATTATTGGTTACTTAACCAAAACAATAATACAATTCATAATATTTTATTCTTTTTTTTTAAAAAAAATATTGTATTTATTACCGATTAATAAAGGTACACATATAGAAATTTCTAGTACAACAAAATGTATTCAACAGTATTTATGGAAATTAAATTTTCGATGGTGTTCTGTTATAAGAAACAGGATACAAGTGTAAAATCCGTGAAGATATATTCAAGAACTCAAAATTCAACACTATTTATGAAAATTAAATTTTCGATCGTGTTCTTTTATCAAAAACAGGACACAAGTGTAAAATCCAATGAGATATATCTAAGAACTCACTAAAAATTAGAAGACATCTTTGGAAAAACAAGATGTCTAGCAACGCTACTCTACAGAAATCAAAAACTTCACTTTTATATTTACTTAAATAATCCTCATAAATTTTCTTGTTTAAATCATATAATAAAATTTGAAAAAAATTAACCCATTCGGTGCGCACTAGTGCCGATACAAAGGAGTACTGAGTATGAGACAACCTTAGAGATTGTCTCATATTCAGTACTCCTGATTATTTATCTTAAAGATAAATCATTTCAAAAATATTTTTATTATTTTACCATTATAAACATCTTGTATCATTATAAAAAAAAATATAAAGTGTAAAAATAATTTGGTGCCTATTAAATTGAATCAATTATAAGTAAGTTTTAAATTAAAAAAACATTTTCTTGTTATTTTAGGAATCTGAAGTGGCAACCTAACATTTAAAAACACTATATATCTTGGCCAAGCAATTGATATAACCTTACAAAACAGTAGTGTACACAATGGCATCCAAAAAGCAGCATATTAGGCATTGCATACTTTTCGCATTCTAGGTTGAAAAAAAGAATGCTGCCGAAGCCGCGAAAATGATTTGTTCGGATTTGGGATATGGTGTTGTGACGCATACAGCATGCAAAAAATGCTAAAACAGTGGGAGAGGTCCGAAAATGGATAATGAATTCATCGACTAAAAGTAGCCACCTTTTTTTCGACAAGGAATTCGTCAGTAACGCCACAGATGGAGCAAAGTTATACAAAAAAACGGGGGACATTTTGTGGATTGAAATGTATTCCATTTTTCTGTAAACATTTATTTATTTATATATATATACATACATACATACATATATATATATATATATATATATATTTAAAAAAAAAAGAAAAAGAAAACAATTTGTACATCTATTAAAATGATCCCTAATCCCTTTAAAGCATTTGATATAATACGTTCAAAAAAGGGATAGTAATTTAAATATGTACAATTATATTGTGTAAAAATTTTTTTTCTATAAAACACCAATTATTATTTACATATCAGAAGTTAATGACCTTTGCTGCTAGTCAAAGCGCCCTAAAACCCCAAATAACAACAAATATTTATACATTTTTATAAGTCAAGTTTCACTTTCTACAGATCAACTATCGAATATCGAGATAAAAAAAAAAAAAAAACAGTGTAATACGGACAGTGAAAATTTTTTTGTGAAATACTAATACGATATAGTTTCATGAAAAGTTTTACACATGAACGCGCATCAAATACTTTACATATATATCATTTTAAATTCTTTTCGCACATTTAAAATGATGTTTTCGAGAAAATATTTACCATTCTAAAATGTTTTATTACAAGATACATGCAAAGATATTACAAGATATATATATATATATATATTTACAAAGAATCAGTGATTTTTTTTAATTCCCTATCCAAGAACTTTATAAACGGCATTACTCAAAAAATCACTACCATTCAAACAAACATTTCATTGCTTGTAAGGGTTATAAAAACGATTACCAATTAAAATGTCATTAGCTGATATTCTGAAGTAATCCTGTTTGACATAAATACTTCTCGTCCCTAGTAAGAAAAATCTCATTCCATTGTCTGACGAAATATAAAAGACTGCAAAGGAATTACAATAACATGAAAAAATAGTAATGTAATTAGGATTTGAATTCGAAAAGCCCTTCACACGTATGCTATTTGATTAATTTTAAATCTTCCAGGTTAAATGCAATCTATATTTGTGAAAGGAAGAAAAAATGAGTGTATGTATCATCCACTTTCATTTTTATTGCTTTACACAAATGCCTTTAGTTACCATTTAGGCCATTAAATCCACACTTCATTTAGCAATGTTTATTTCTTAAAAACTTCGTGGTACATTTATTTTCATTGCAATAAATACTTTCATACATTCTATAAACAGTCGATAAAATGCAGTAAATTTTAATGCAGTATGCTATTAAAAATCACAGTGTATAATCCATTATATGAAATTGAAACGATTGTATTACTTTTTTATCAAAATACTAGCATATATGTAATTACAGTTACGCTTGCAATTGATTGCATTCATTTTACACATTTTGTATGACTGATATTATCAAAATTCTAGGAATAGTTAGTAATAAAAAATAAAAATGATTCTTTAATCTACTGTAAATAAATGATAACTAATAATCAATAAATTTTAATACAAATATGGTCTAATTATTAATCATTTCAGTGCACTGCTAAATGGCACAATCATGTATTAATGCTAATCTCAATCTCATTGGGCTGAGATATTATAGTGGATAATTGATTTCTTTCTATAACAAAATAAATTTCACGTATTTTTAAAATAGTTTATAAAATAAAAGATCGTTTGATAAAATTCATAAAAGACATTATAATTACAGTAAACGAAATAGAGTGAACTAAACTACTTAATATCGAATTCATCTAGTCAAGTTTGAAGGGATTATTGAAAAGAAAATTGATAAATTCATTATCTAGACTTCACAGCACACAATACATATTTTTTTACATGTCTAAATACATTAATATATATATATATATATATAATATTAGGAAAAAAAAATACAACCATACCTAAAAAAAATCTCATGAAAGAAACTGTTCACATTGATTTACCAGTGTAGATCTCATCCAGTGCGGGAAGGTTAAATTATTAATAAAAACAGAAAATATAGCAATGGAATTAGAACTCAATCATTTTTAAAAATGAACACAAATTTTTCTCGTTGATTTCTAAACTCATCACTAGAAATGGTTAAAAGCATACTATAAAATGTAAAATAATCGCACAAACATTTGTTAATTATTATAAAAGATAATCAGATAACGAAAAGACAAATAATGAATTATTATAAAAAAGAATATTATTGTTTTGGTTTTGTTATTAGATTTCTTTCGTTCAAAATCTATAACTTTAAAAATAAATGATTCATATCATTTAGTTTCTCTTGAAATCAGACATATTACTTAACAAGTCGATAATAATTGCTATAGTTAACACTTGCTGATATATTTCAATCACAAAATTATAAAAAAAGGAAATATATTTAATTGATCTCTTAAGATATTTATATATTTTAAGAAAGGGAGAATTTTATATCAAGTTTAAAAATAAAGACGGAATTTAAAGCATTTTTACAACACAGCCTTCATTTTTTTTTTTATTCAAAAGTACATTCACTTTATAAGTCAGCTAACTTATAAGTCAGCTACTAAAACATTATTATCTATTTTTCAAAGCATGTGTATGTCTCATTTGACCAATTAAAAAATATAAAAAAAATTCATAAATCAATTGAATGCCAGTGTTCAATCTTATTTACTTATATCTTTTGTACTGACTTTTAAATAATCTTTTTCTAAGATCATTTTGTACAATTATTGGTATACTAACTGACAGTAGCGAACAGATTCGACAAGTGGGGGACGGGGCAGGATGGGAATTAAATGGAAGAGCGGTTTAAAAAATACACATTTATATTTTGTTCAATATGTATTTTTGGTGAATACACACAGGTATTTGCAATTTCTTTATTATGTCTTTCAATATATTAATATGTAAACGAAAGTGTTTAAATTATTTGAAAAAAAAAGATTTATTTTATAATTTAATTATCTTACGAAGTAATTAACCTCACTATCATCTCCTAAATTCGTTACTATTAACTTTTTGTTTTTATTCGATAAAAAATTGAATATTTTCTATTCAGTACAGATTTTATAAAAAATCTGTACAATATTATATATATGTACATATGGGTGTGTGTATGTCTATATATTACTTTCTGTACATTCCTAGATCCAGTGACTTATTAAAACAAGACTGATAATTTGCCCCCTATAATCCTGTGGGGAACGTAGGATTTCTGGAACCACGTTAACCACATCATTAAATCTATCACAAATTTTCCAAGAATACACATATTCTAGATATTCAAGGACTTAAGAACGTTATTTTATCAAATTATAAACTAAAATGAAACAAATTGTATAACAGATATAATTGGAATAATTATCTGAATTAATAACAACATCGTATTTTGATATATAAATTTTCAGTTTTTGTAATCCACCATCAAAATTGTAAGAAATTTCAGATATTCACAACTAGTTAAGAATAAAATTTGAATTGATTACATTAATAATAATCCTTTGTTTGGTGTTTGAGGAGTCGAAGGGATTTTGAATCTGAAATTATAACACATAATACAAATATATATATATATATATATATATATATATATATGTGTGTGTGTGTGTATATATATATATATATATATATATATATACACATACATACATACAGTACGTGACAAAAAGATATCACAATAAGAATTTTTATAACCATATGTACGCAACAAGTAATAATGTATGTATATTTATAAACTTTCGCTCAGAAGTAAGTTATTGTTTCCATTTTTACTATTTCATTTATTATTTTTCTATTGAAAATATGTTATTGTAATATTTTATATTCTCTAAAAGGGAGATTAAATGTAAATATTAGTGTATTTTCGAATTATTTTTCAAATAATGTAGAACAATACTTAAAAGTGAAATCGTTTAACTTTTATTTTAAGTTGATAGTAGCAGGAAAAAAATTAAATTTGTTGTAGATTATTTAAAACTGATATTATTATTATATTTGAGAACAAAAATGTGCTGTTGAAAAACTGTTACAATTGCAAAGAAATAAAATTTACTTTATTAAAGATACCAACATTTATGGTAAAGTATGTCTCTCGAAATATTAAAATCTTTAGCACTTATAAAACTCTATGAAATTTTAAGGGAAGTAACTTCACTCACATCTCGACATATAGTCACTCACATCTCCACATAGATTTGCACTCACACACATCTCCACACAAATTCGCCCACACACACATCTTCACACAGATTCACACACACATACATATCTCCACACAGATTCGCACACACACACACATCTCCACAGATTCACACATACACACACATCTCCACACAGACTCGCACACACATGGAGATGTGTGTGAACTGTGTGGAGACAGATTCATGCTCACAGCTCCACAGATTTACTCATAACTCCAGACATTCGCTTACATTCGCAGTAACAGGAATAATTGAGCCTAAAACCAAACTCTGTAAATGGTCAGAAGTTATTTATGAATACTTCTCACATACTAAAAATATATATATATATATTGGATAGTCGCTGCAAGTAAAACGTGTAAAAATATGCTTTTTCAAATGAGAAACAATTCTTTTTGAATGGTAAAAATGGTTGGAATTATTATCATGATTTATATAAAAATAATAAAAAAAACAAGAATAGCAAGAAAACATCATACTCTAACAAAGTTGTTGTTCATTAATGATACGGACAACAATTAACTATCAATGAAAATCAGACATGAAATTCACAGTAAAAAAATTAACAACCATAAGATTTATAAACAAAGCGAAGTAAACACTATACCAATTAACATCAATTCCAAACGATTTTCTTCTCCACCAAAAGATAGAAAGACTGTTCGTAGTACAGAGATAATAAAAACAAATTCCAAAAGAACAATACAACAAAAATGAGATTGATCAAAAAAATCTGTTGATTTAAATATTATTGCAAAATTTTAGATAAGATTAATACTGTTTGTGTACAATAGAATAGTTGAAAACATCAATAGTATTGATCACAAATTTCTAGGAATTCATTAGAATTATACAAATATTTATCAAAAAAATTGACTGTTATTCGAAATTATGAACGGTATGCTAAATGCTAATATTTTTTTATAACAAATATTTGAATTACATCTTAATTTTACTCCTCTTATATTCTTGCTTTGTGATATTTTTATATCATATATAATTTGTTTCGATAAATGTATGTGTATATAAATGAATCAAACTTCCAGAAATTCAGTTTCATAAATGAAAGTTTTTTACATCCCACAAACAACAAATAAACTGTTCTGATCAAAAATATTCAATAAACGATGATTGACTATTTTTGATTGTTGTTGATACACATTTCGAAGACGATACCGTCATTCTAAGAACGCCAGATACAGAAAATTCAAAAGCCCTTTCTAACAATCAAAAATAATCATATACGCATTTACTGAACATTGTTGTTCAGAATTTATTTTATGGTTTGTGGCTTGAAAAATAATTAATTTCCACAAAAGAAATTTATTTTAAGAAATAATTTTAAGAATAATAAGAGTCAAATATTTTAAATTAACATTAATACAGATATTTCATTAAAATTAATTTGCAGAATTAGAATAAATTCAAAATAAAACATACATTTTATGAATTTATTAATTAAAGTTTAAAAAACATATAAACTATGTTCTTGCACACTCTAAATGTTTATCATTAATTCCTTTTGCCATAATGACATATATATATATATATATATATATATTACTAAATAGATTATTTTAAACTATTTTTTTTCTCTTTTTAATAAAAACGAATATTTAAGTTTACAATATTCCAATTAGTTCATGTTTTGAGGTTTAGCAGAAAATTTTGAAAAATGCTTAGTTGCGTTTTTGGACATGTTCTAGATTATATCTCTATTCCTCTCTCTCTCTCTCTATTTTATATATATATATATATATATATATATATATATATACCATCAAGTTTTGAACAAATAAACCAGGTAAATAAAACAAATCACTTTAACAGAATTCTATCAATGGCCAAACATTATTTGTGAGAAAATAAATCACATCACTATATATATTCTTTCAATATTGTTTAGATTTTAAACTTACCTGGGACTGAACAATTTTAAGAAAATCAAAATCTAATAAATGTACAATAAACCCAACAGTATTGGAGATATTATATATATATATATATATATATATATATATATATATATATATATATATATATATATGTGCAAACTATACATTTATATGATTTGTAATAAAAGACATTAGTTGGAATTTGTTAATAGAAACAGTTTCGAAATCAAGGAAACCTCATACCATTAACCACAATCTCTCTTGCAATCGAATATCAACGCAGAAATGCTCATTTAATACAACAAACGTTCGTACAGAAGTACTGTTCCTTAGATGTTTATCTCTTTTGATTATGTTTTTACTTGCAATCAGTTTTTTTTTACTATGAACATGTGTGATGTTTATGTATTTATAACTTAATAACTGGACAACAGCATTAATTGTTTACTATAAATTAATACCATAAAAAAATGCATAGGAGATGCACAACAGATATATAAACATAATATAGATGGTACATTTTATGCTCTATTAAAAAACTGTGGTTTTAACAAAATGCAGACAAAATTTATTGAATATAGGATATATTTGTCTGTATATAAATGATACAAAATCAATGCCTTGAAACGTTTATATTGTGAAACCATTTCAGATCTCTATATAAAATCATTTTTTTTTACTTATTTAGTATTCAACTCTTATTTATATTTAAAAAATACTGATTAATATTTATGACCTCTTCCCTCTGTATGCAATTCTTACAGGCCTTCCAGTAACAAAAATCAAAAATACAAGACTCACCGTGTATAAAAAAGGTCCAGTTGGCGTGTAATAATCTCGACTCATGTTTTTTCTTTTTGCCCTCTTCTTTTTTACGAGACGAACCAGTACTTCTGCGTCCAATTCGATCTCTTCAAAGACATCATCTCCGATGACAAACAATGCGAAGAACCGAACATTTCGTAACGAACAAACAAAATTACTTTCACAACATATTCGTTCGAAATAATAAATAGAATCTAATGAAATTTGATCACTTCACACCGGCACACGCTGAATGAAAAATACAGACTTATATATTTAGGAAATTGAACTATTACGATCAATAAATACACTATTGTAACAGCAATAACAAGCAGCTGATATTATTTACTACTTTAGATAAGGTCATACAAAACGTCACAGTTGACACAAAATGTAACTATCTTTGATGAGCACATTAACTAGCTAAATGTTAAATTTACATGCGCAAACGTTGTAAATTCAATATTAAATGTTTATTACACTAATTTAAATACATATATACATTTATTAAATAGATTTCAATTGAAATACTGGCGACAAATACATGTACACTCAACGGATAGCTGTTCTTCTGACTCACAGAACTACACACGATCGACTGCCAGACAGCAACGAGCGAAACCGAACATAGGTCCACCATGTATGCTTTCACGAAAAGGTTTCATAATTCCAGCTAGCACACAAGCGCTACGTATCTGCAGTAAACGTAATCACTATGAACACAGCGCTAGGCCTATATAAATGAAATCTACATTATCAGCGATGTTCATTTTGATTAAACTTATTTATGTAAAGAAACATGTACGTTTATGTGTAGATATTATATTTCCCTATGTATTATGTAACAGTCTATCTATATCTAATACTAATCTGTTCACATTAGATAGGAGAAGTCGCCAAATAAACATACATCTTTAGTCATTAGAGTAACAAACTTTAATTAAAACCAAATTAACAATCTATGGTTACGATATAAGTCTATGCTTCTCTAAGCATAATTTATTTCTTTTTAAGTTTTCGCATAAAGTAGTTCAATATAATCAATATATATATATATATATATATATATATATATATATATATATATATATATATATATACATATATATATATATACATATATATATATATACATATATATATATACATATACATATATATATATACATATACATATATATATATACATATATATATATACATATATATATATATATACATATATATATATATATATACATATATATATATATATATATACATATATATGTATATATATATATACATATATATATACATATATATATACATATATATATATATATATATATATATATATATACATATATACATATATACATATATATATATATATATATACATATACATATATATATATATATATATATATATATATATATATATACACATATGTATATATATATATATACATATATATATATATATATATATATATATATATATATATATATATATATTATACGACAAAGTAAACCAATGAATATACATCAATCCTCTATCCTTATCATATTATACGATAACAAACTTTATGTAGAAGAAAACTAGCAATATATGGTTATGATATACATCGACGATTTTTTAAGTACATTTTATTCTTATTTTTTCATAAAGATGGATGAATATTATATATATATATATATACATGTATATATATATATATATATATATATATATATATATGGGTCATTTGATAAGTATGGTAAAATAGCACCTTAAACGCCGTTTTTTTGGGAAAAAAAATTTTTATATATCAACATTGTCTTAATTGAAGGTTATACACTTGATATAGCAAGTCTGCAATATACACACTGACGGTGGCGATGAATTCTCATTTGACGACAATTTCTTCCCACCAAGGTAAATTTTTAGTTTTGGGACGAGGTAGAAGTTGTACGGGATCAAGTCCGGAGAATAGGGTGGATGAGGAATCAATCAAAGCCTAACTCGTGCAATTTTACCATTGCGACGGTCAATTTGTGGGACGGCTCGTTGTCCTTGTGAAAGACAACTTTTTTGTCCATTAATCTTGGCCGTTTTTGTTTCTGCTCTTCTTTCAAACTGTCCAATAATGTTGTATAATAGGCTCCTGTTATCGTTTTTCTCTTCGTTAAGTAGTCAATCAAGATGATTTCTTGGAAATCCTAAAAAAACAGTGGCCATCGCCTTCCTAGCCGACAAGACGGTCTTCGCTTTCTTCGGTGCACTTTCACCAGTCGTTATCCACTGCTTTGACTGCTGCTTCGACTCAGGTGCGAGTGATGGCTCAATGTTTCATCCTCGGTGACGAATTGACGGAAAAAGGCAGGGTCGTTTTTTACATTTTTACGGCAACTGCTACAGTACTCGCTTCAAACATCTGTAGAAAGTGAACAACGCATCGCTTCTGGTTGAAATTTCGCCTATGCTAATTTGAAAAGTAACACTTGATAGCAGTGACGTTACCTAATGAGTGATAGCACTATATCATAGAAATTTACCAAACTTATCAAACGAACCAACCGACACTAACTCTAGCATCGCATAGCCTCACTTACTCAATTCCGACTCTCACCACCAAGTGGTTAACCTTGGCAATCCGAGTAACCTCACTTATAATCGGGTAATTGGCGAGAGGGGTCAGGGCTGGCGAAAGCGGAAGAATGGTCCTCTAAAAAGGGGGTTGGGCGTGGGGTTAACAACCTCACCTCGTAAAACAACAAACGTTACGAAACCTTCAAATAAACCACGGACACTGGGATGGATTTAACGGTTGGGAGTAAGAAACTGGCGAAGGACTGCCAAGCAGAGGGATGTCTGGAGACAGAAAATTGAGGAAGCGAAGGCTCTATTTGGGCTGTGGCGCCATCGAAGAAGAAGAATTATTCATGTCAATATTAACTTTGTTATCAGAAGTAAAGTACCGTCGTTGGAAAACACGTTTTGGAGCTAAGAATAAGTTGAAGTCGGATAGTAACAGATGTGGATTATAAGAAAAATGTGGGAAGACATCGATCTGTTCTACTTGATGGCTTTCTGGCTGAATTTTAAAGTGTAATCTTGTATTTTCATGATGAAGCACGATTTGATTACTATTAAGGGTGACAGAAATATGTTATAATTGATGGTGATTACGTTGAAAAATAAATAAACAATTAGAATTATTATACTACAAGTTTGTTTTTCTTTTGGTTTTTATCATAACACCACAAACCATTCGGAACATATTAACTTCTGTGCAGAACTTTTCAGTCGATTCTCATAACTTCTAATTCTGGAATATATTGCGAAGATATTGCATGTGATATTCAACACAATTATAATAAATATTAAAATAAATGCCTGAATTTATCAAACAATTATATATATACGAATTTTTTATTTTGACGAAGAATAATAACGGTTACAATCAACATTTGATGTAAGTTTTTATAAAAATATTATACATATCACTCAATTCAACAATGGTTATATACTGGATTAGTCTGAATGCTTGAGCTGTCGAACGTGTGAAAATCATCGACTCCACTATCCTCGGTGTGATTGGAACATTTACTATTTATATTCGATCCGAATTCGTTTCGTTTGGATCGACACTTCTCACACATGACTTGTGTCATATGTTTCTGCGATTCGTCATCATCAACTTTATGAATGCATTTACTTTCTGTTAATCCTTTACTAACATTCAGTCTTTGTGAAGTTGAAATAAAATCGATTAACTCTTGCGATCTGGTCTTCGGACACTCCTGTTCATTGACAATTTGTTTCTGCTCATTGTTCAACATCTTATCACTACTCGTGAAGGAATCATTAAACTGTGGCCTGTTGAAGATCGACACAAAATTGTACTGTGGTTGATGACTGGAATCGACTTTTTCTTCATTGAGGCTGTACAGCGAGTTCTGGTTACTTGTATTGTTCAATACTGGAAGAAAATGACTCGGCACTCCATGAAACAGTGTTTTCGGTATCGAATCAGTACTATTATCTGTGCAATTGCCATCATTTGAACTTGTCGTCCTTTGGAATACGTCGGCATATGGTTTTATGTACGTTACAGAATCTAGTTTAGTTTTACTTTCGTCTTTGAATGACTCTGGCTTCACTAATCGGTTTGAGGATAAATTATTTAAGGATTGTTGAAATTGTTCAGATATGGTTTTTATCCCCTTATATTCGATATGATTCGATCGTTCTGTATTTTCTATACGACTGTTGCTGAAAACTGAAAACAGACTGTTCTGAGATACTTGAAAATGCGATTCAAATATTCTGTTCGGTGTATTTTCTCCTGTTGTTCTAAATACTTCCATTATCTTTGATTTACTTTGTATACTTTTTGAATATTCTTTGATTTCCTGACAATTCTCTTCTTGTACTGGATCAATACGTCTTAATAAAGCTTCACTGTATTCGTCTTCATGTTCAATCGGTTGAATGTTGTACATTGCTAGTACATTATTATGAATCGCCGCACGAATCGAAGAAGTAGATTGGTTGAGTCGAATAGTAGGACTACGAAACTTGTTGAAATTTATCTGTCGATCATATCTCCGTGCGAATTTAGACTGCGGTATAATCACTTCCTCGTCTTCGATGCTCTCAAGACTCTTTATGTTTTCTTGAAGTTGTTTCAACGCTTCCTGTAACGGTTTTATTTCCCTCAGATAACACTCTTTCGCCGCCTCATACCTCTCCAACTCAATAGGTGATTTTGAGCTTAACGTAGTGACTGATCTGTCCTTGTCTATATTTACAGATAAAGTATTAGTCGATTTATCAGCAGTTATCATATTAATGTTTTCTACTTGCCGTGTATCACCACTCTTCCTATCGAGTCTATTAAAATCTTTCTTTCCGTAGTACGAAACGTTGTCGTTCAACGATTGTTTGCAAATCTCCTCCTCTTTCGAGTATTCGGACAAGATATCAAGCTTCATCGACGGTTTATCGAGTGTCACGTCTTCAGTGTCCTCTTTTAATGACTTTATAGTGAACGAATACGGTATATCGAGGACGTAGTTTTTCTCGTTCAATTCCTCTTCGGATACCCTCGTCTTCAGGATTTCTTTTAACGTGAAATCTTTAACTGTTGGCGAAATCTGAAATTTCACTGACGATTTCTTCGAAGATATATCAGACACGAATACTTTCTTCTCAACGGAATCTCCGTTACTGACACACAGTTTCATTTCTTTCGAATCTACTGTAATGCTAATTTCTGGAATTGTCTTCAATGCTTCTATAGTGCAGAGTGTTAGTGATTTATGTGATGCCGCTTCTATTTTACTAGTGTCTTTACCGAGACTATTTCTACTAGGGGATGATACTTTAATAGAACCACTAGAACTACTTTTCTTTACACTTATGTCGGTCACTGTTGATAACAGTCTATTCAAACAAATTTGTTCATCGGCATCTTTCGTATCTTTCAATATATTGACGATTTTGTCAGATTTATTTGCAAGTTCATCTCGGACGATTTTTTCTAGACTTGTCAATGTTATCTCCAATGAACCATCTGTACAATTCTCTTGTGCGATAACTGTCAGCAAATTATCTTCAATCTCGTTATCGTTCGACAAATATTTTTTATTACTTTTATCGGTAAGTGGTTCCACATTTCCTTCTTGTATGACAGAATTTACCTCATCTTTGAAAGTAACTTCAATAGAACCATCTGAATAACTTTTTACCACACTAACACCAGTTATAACCGTCACAGGATTGTCTTCGTACCGATCTTCATCGTCGATATCTTCAAACGAAACGTTTTTATCTTTAACATTATTCGAATTAACTTTTGTTTTATTTTCTTCATTTTCTAAGGATAATTCAACGAAGTTATTCGTATGACCTTTCTTCGAATCGACCTCCGCGTTTGTTTTTACCAAATTATTTTTAAACTGGTTATCATTCTTTATATCACGAAGTTGCTCATTTTCTTTCTCATCAGAAAGGTCATTAGTTTTCGTGTCAGGAATCTCTTCAATCTTTGTAAATGTTATTTCAAGTTCATGAACAGAAGAACTATTAGATGTTATTGTCAGAACATTAGTCATATTACCGTCATACCCATCTTCATCATCATAATCGTCAAAAATATTTTTATTATCATTACTGGTTATTGATATCTGATTTTGATCTTGAGTTTCAATGTTTTCTGTATCCTTAAGAGATATGCTAAGTAAGGCCTCCGAGCCGTTTCTGATATTTTTATTTGTTGTTATTGTGAACGTCTTATCTATTAAGTGTTCATCATTATTTTCTGAAAAAGTAGTATCTATATTTTCTTTTGTAATATCTACGTTACAAATATCCTCAGACGAGCCCTTATTAATAGTTATCTGTAAAGAATTAGAGTAATTTTCCTCAGTGGTAGGATCAACAGTTATCATTAATGAATGATCTGATTCATTATAGAAATTATCTTGTATGAAATTCTCATTTTTACGTTCTTCCCCTTTAATATTTTCAATCAAAGTATTTAGTGTAAGATTTTCATGAGTAGTTTTCAAATTATTTTCAGTATCTTTAGAAGAGATTAATGTTTGAACAGTTTCTTTGTTGTTATTTTTTTCTAATGATAATTTATGATCTTTTCCTGAAAAGTACCCACTCTGATATTTTTCTTTTCTTATATTTTCAATAAAGGTACGCGTTACAGGTTTCTCTTCAAAATTATTCATACTGTTTTCAGTGTCCCTAGAAGAGATTAATGTACGAACAAATTCCTTATGATTAATTTTTTCTGATGACATTTTCTGATCTTCATTTTTCTTTTCTAAAAGATCTTCCACTTTATTTACTTTCTTACTCAAATCAGTTATGTCTAATACAGGTGCCTTAACGGTACCATCCGAGTAACTTTTCCTAGCACTTACAACAGGCATCACTGTTAATAGTTCCCTTAACGTGTTTCTCTCATCTTCAAAATGTTTTGCTATAGAAAGTACTTTTGTTTCTTTTGCATGTTCCAATTTAGTTTCTGCGATATTTTTACTGAGATTATCGGCACGTTTTGTAACATCTTCTAAAAAATCGGCCGAAAATAAATTCTCTACATCTTTTTCGTTTCTTTTTTTAATTACTGTTTTATAAAATGTTTCTTCTATCTCTCTAGTCTGATTTGTATTTTCTATTTGTGTTTTCACTTCATCAATTTCTTCAATAATATCTTTTAGTTCCCTAGAAGCCGCTGCTGATGTAAAGGAACCATCCGAACAGGTACTACTGTCCACATGTTCTGAAATAACCTTTAGAAGAAGCCGTTCTTCACTATCAGTACCCCCTGGTAAGATTTTCTTATCTCTATTTTCTTTTTCAATGAAATTTATTCCATCTGACAACTCACTTAAATATTCTTCTTGTCCATCAATATGTATCTCTTCTTTTATATCTACTTTAGTGACTCGACTTTCATTCAGAGCAGAAGACGTCCCACTTTTAGAATCATGTACTTCTTTATTACAATTCACAATGTCTTGCCAAACGAAATCAAAATTTTTATGTTCATTATTAAGGTCTGTTTCGATGTCATTGTCCGCGTCCGCTGATAAAGAACAGAGCGATAGGGAGAAGAGTAATGGTCCCAAAGCAACGTGAGTCTGTACACCGACATTAGATTTGAGTATATTTGTGGATTCTAAGATTCCAGAAAATGATTCATTTGAGCTGGTGGATTCATAACTGGTCTTTTTTGGTGGCTTAGTTAAGTTAGATTTTTCGTCCATGGAATGTCTGTTTTTTAAATATCGAAATGATTAAAACTATCACAACTAATTCAATAGTTAGTCTAGATTTCTTTCCTTAACAGATCTATAAGAGTTGAAAATTAATGTTATACATACACTCATATATATATATATATATATATATATATATATATATATATATATATATATATATATAACGTAACCAGAATAAAAGAAGGTTCATATTTAATTAATATTTGGATACTATTTGTTGGTTATTTAGAGCAAACAGATTTTTATAAACAGATGTAAAACTATATATATGTGATATTATAAATTATTATAATATCACCAAACAAATTCTATTTTCGCAAATATGAAATGTTTTAGATGAAAGTAATTTTTTACATTATCCTGGTGAACCTCGTACTAGTGGATCATACATGTTTCTGTTACTGATTTGGGATCATGTGCATTCTTTAGACAGATTTTAGATAACACTTGTCTAAAAGCTATCTAAAATAAGTAAACTTATTGAAAACTAGTAGCGGAAAACAGATACTCAAATGATCCACACGGACACAGGATCACAGGTGTAAAAAAACAGTTATAAGTTTAATAATTTTTTAGTTTAAAATTATATTGAAGTTACATTTATGTATTCAGTACTGAAGTGTTTTTATTAATGAAGAATATTTCAAAGTATCTTTATTTAAAAATCGTGTATATGTAATTAAGTCAAAATGTCTGACAGTAGCAGTGTCAAATAAATAAATTATTTTATATATATAGAAAATAGTATTAGGTCTCTACAGATTTCAAATCATAATGTACAAAATTAACCTGTTAACTGTGTATGACAGGTATACTTGTCATTAAGATGAATTTGAACAATAAAATCATTGATTTTTCAAGAAAATCAAACTCAATTTCGTTATAATTTAATTCAATTTTATAATTGCTGCATATACTCTGTTTGACGAGTATACTCGTCATCCTATCATTTTTGCGACACAATACACACTTTTAAAATAGGGCGATACAGCTAACAGGTTAAGTATAACAGATCAGGAAATAAAAATATTGTAGAAGAAATTATTCGAAATCCTAGATCATCGCCTCGTTACCCAATGAATCCATTAACACTGGCTGTCCAATGCAGCGCAAATATAAGATGTGGAATGTAAACTCTTTTTGTCGAGTAGAAAATATGTGATCGAGGTATGATTATTCATTTTGAATAACTTCTTTATTGTTTTGAATGCTATTTGTAAAAATTTAAACTCATTTTTATTTATAATCAAACGCTATGTATTAAATTTTTTCTATTATATATCCGAAGCTGAAGGAATTGAAATGAAACGCATACACAATATAAGAAGCGAAAAGTAGAATCGGGTTTGAATTTTTTGAAATTAGTATTCAAGAGAGATTTACTAAATTTCCTAATATTAAAATTGCTAATATTAAATTGACAATACCAAAATTTCTAACTATCTTTATAAACTTTTCCATTGCGAGAGAGTATACAGAATATAACTAATGAACAAATTAAAATAAAATCTGATGAAAAAGTATGTTGTTGTTAACAAGTAAACTTTAACGTTATATTCATTCTTACATAATTTAGAAACAAGGACTGTAAATAAGGGGCAATAAGATATATATATATATATACATATATATATATATATATACATATATATATATATATATATATATATATATATATATGTTTGTGCGTTTTTGTGTGTGTATGTGTGTT
>CM068321.1:8391525-8439025 GCA_034766995.1 Acanthacorydalis orientalis | reverse complement strand
CGTAATATTATAACGTAATAACCAAATATCAAACACAAATATAAATGATATAACCAAATCTTGTTAAAAAATATATGAACAATTTATAAAAAGAAAAATTAATAAAAATATGCATGCTTAATTCAAGTAAAATAAGTTATTTAAACATTTGTTACAAGAAAGTAACAACTTTTTATCCATGATATACAGGATTGATTTTATATATAAATTCTGCGCCCGTAGATGACACATATCAAAGTACATTTATAGATCCACAAAGGAGAATTAATATGTCAATGTCTGCAAGAGTCATCTTTTTACCAACACGTCTTTGACTCTATCTATCGCTATGATAAATGCTTCAATAGACATGACTATTATGTAGAAAAATGGATTGATTTTTCCTGTATCAATCCCATATGTCACTTACTGTAATATATTTTTATTGAAATAATAAATCATTCTTTCTAATTTCCTCTTATTTTTATAACTTTTTGGATACTTAATAATAAACTCCAAAGAAAATAATTTATCAATGCGTTTGTTAATTATACAGCTCTGTCAGAATAATAAAGAAGCTGACAAAATAAAACAGTTTTTAAATACACATTTAAATCAAATTAAAAATATGTAACAATCAAGTAAAAAGTATCCAGTGAATTTGTTAGTTTGAGATATACATTAGTTATATTGAGAAAATAAAAATGGTGATAGAAAAATACTAAATGGTTATACAACACAATGGAAAACAGTTACAAAAATGCATAATAAAAATATTAAAATGATTTAATAAATTCATAAAAAATATATACTTGTACAATAAAAATTCTCATATTAATTACACAGTATTTAAAAACAATGCAAAGAATGCATCCATTTAAATTATACAGTATTTTTATTAATTATTGAAATCACATAGTACGCATTATTTTCTGTTTTATTTTGGTACGTTTAATATAATATTAACGTGTAAAAGAATTTTAAGAATGTAATCATTGTGTGTTTTTTTTTAAATGTAAACATCACTAATTATAGAATTACGTTTACAATAACATGTATCTCTAATGATATTTTAAATACATTCCAGTCGAAACTAAATATGCACAGATATTTGTTTAATTCTATTTTAATTAAAATATAATTCTTTTTTGTGACCTAGGCACATTCAATATAAAAAGTAATCTACTGTATTAATTAATGTTGCTTTCACTTCGAGCGGATCGTCTTTTTTATGAAAACACCATGTTTTTCCGTCAAGTTTTGTTATTTATAAGAATTTATTAGAAAATGTGAAAAGTGAAAATGTAGGTATTAGAATGTTATTCGAAAAAGTATTAAATTACAATAAGCGTGAGTATGAATATCTAATACGCATATGTTATTAAAGTAAAAACAGTAAAGGAAACGTACATGTAGTTTATTTCACATCTTCACATGTTAAAAAATTATATATATATATATATATATACATATATGTGTGTGTGTGTGTGTGTGTGTCTGTGTGTGTGTTAATGTGTTTAATTTTTTTTACGTTATATGACAGCTTATCTAAATCAAATATTAATTAATGGATATAAAAGTGAGAGTCAACGAAAAAGTATAAATCCTCTAGTTTTACAAAAATCATAGAATAAGAAACTGTAATTAAAGGAATGTAACAATCTATTTTTCTTTTTAGTTTTTCGCATAAGGATCTAAACATTATCAATATATATATATATATATATATATATATATATATATATATATATATATACATATACATACATATATATATATATATATATATATATATATATGTATGTGTATATATATATGTTTATAATATATATATATATATATATGTTTATATATATATATATATATTAGGGTGTAACACATGAAATTGCAGAATTTGTAGGTGAGAATTAAAGCGCAATGTTTTTAACGAAACAAAATATATTTAATCAAAATAAGCTCCATCAACTTCAATGGTCTTTTGCCAACGAGAAATTAGATTGTTTATCCCATTTTTATAAAAGTCGACATTTTTAGAGCTTATAAAGTCTTCGAATCCTTGAATCACTTCTGTTTGGTTTCGGAATTTTTTATTTCTTAAATAATATTCCAAGTGGCGAAAAAGATGATAGTCTGTCGGTGAAAGATCTGGTGAATAAGGGGGATGCGGTAAAATTTCATAATTTAATGAATTTAATTTGGAAATTGTGATTTGGAAATTGTCGAGCGTTGTCTTGCAATACTATTGGCCCATATCTATTGATTAGCATTGACTGTTTTGTTTTTAATTTTTCATTCATATTGTCGATTTAGCAACAATATGAATCAGCCGTAATTGCTTCGCCTGGTTTTAAAAAAGAATAATGGATTATTCCTTTATTTGTCCACCACACAATAACCAAAAAATTTTTTTAGATGTAATGACGGCTTGGGTACGTGTCCTGGAGCTTCATTTGGATTTAACCATTGTCCAGATCTTTTTCTGTTATCATACAAAATCCACTTTTCATCACAAGTAACGATTCAATTTAAAAATGGCGTTTTATTATTTTGGATCATCAATGAAGAACACACCTCTTAGCGTCTCAGTTTCTGACCATCTGTCAATTCGTGCGAAACCCACTTATCCAGCTTTTTCACCTTTCCAATTGCAGTGAGGTGACGAGAAACAGTCATAACATTAACATTAAAATCACATGCGAGAGCTCGAACTGTTGTATGTGGATTAGCTTTCACAATGGCTCTCAAACGTTATTCGTTCACAATGGTTTTGGTCCTTCCTCGAGGCTCATTGTCGAGATTCATATTACCGGAATGAAATTTTTTGAACCATAATTGAATTGTTCTCTAGCTTGTCGACCGTTCTCCAAAAGCTCCATTGATATTTCTACCTGCTACCGCTGCATTGTGTCCCAACTTGAACACATATAAAAAAAGTAGACGCAAATCTTGTGTGAACAACATCCTGTTAAGGGTATAACAAAAATAAAAATAACAACAATAACTCCGTATTTAAAAACAATTGAAGGGTACAGTGCATTAGTCAATTCCAAATAGCTGAACTTGTAAAATATTGCACAGAACCTTTCTCAATCTGACTGACTGAAATTCGGAAACTTGATATATTACAACCTTATGTATATATATATATATATATATATATACATATATATATATATATATATATATATATATATATATATATAGAGAGAGAGGGGGGGAAGAGAGAGGGATATGGAGAGAGAGAGGGAGAGAGTGGTTTGGAGGGAAATGTAACTAATTGAGTTATATTTCTGTATTTGATCTCTTTTCTGATTACATAACTGAAATACAAATAAAACACTGACTATATATATATATATACATCTGTACAAACGATAGTTTCCTAAAATGTTCTCGCTAATGTATCTGATAAAAAATAATAAAATAAATATTAAGTAAGGAAAATCATATAAAAAAGAATATTAAACATAATAATTCGTATTTTTTAATAATAATTTTTATTCTAGTATATTATGAGTTTGGTAGAAAAATAATTGCTGTTTATGACTATCAAATTCGTATACATTTTTCTCTTTTTTGATTTTTCTAGCAGTTTTAAGTGGTCCAGAACTGTTTAATGGCTAACACCTAACTTTTTTTCAAGCTCTCAAATTGTGCGTGGTTCTGATTCAACTAACGCCTTCAATTGATCGTTATGAACTAAAGAAGGACGCCCGCGACCTTCTAAATCTTCAAGGCTCTCATCCGCAACACGAAATTTTTATAACCACCATTGCACCGTACGGTCTTTAAAATTACCCACGCCAAAAGCATCGTTTAGTTTACGAGCATTTTCTGATGCTTTACCACTCGTTTTGAACTCGTACAAAAATGTTGTTATTTTGCTTCTTTCCATCTTTAATTCAATAGCCCAATCTGAATCAAAATTAATAATAAATCCAAAGTCGATGCTACCAAAATACAGACCGAAAAATGCACTTTAAAATGATATTAACATGAACACGATGCAAAAAATTAAGGTCAGAATTCAAAAAAAAAAACAACAACCGCAATTATTTCTCTACCAGCCTAATAATATTGATACAACTGTTTTATTTACTCCACAATAAATTAATAAATTATATTTGAATAACTGCTTACAGTAATTTTTATGAACAGTAAAATAAATTAAAACGTTTAATTTTAATTGAAGTTTAACATTAATCTATTTATTTTAATTAAAAATAGTACATCTGTTTCTAATTTGCATTATTTTGAATACATTTTAATAATGTAAAACAGTTTGTGTTTTATTTAAAAGCCGTTTTAATTTACATGCAGTTTTTATTGTGATACAGAATATAGATTATTTAACGATCATATATATTTAAGTTGATAATATTTCACTTTCTTTTACAATTTATATACATATATATATATATATATATTTAAATTTTAAAATATATGTATTGTATAAATATAATATATATATATATATATGTTTCTAATTTTAAAATTAATTTATTCTTCATTAAAATTTCATTTAAGTCAATTCATTATCATGTTAAATCGTAATAACGTTTCATACATGTTGGCATAAAACGAGGTTAAGTTTTTAATTTTTCATAAAGAAAAATCATAAATATTAAAAAAGTATACAGAATAATCTTTTTGGGTTTTATAGTTGTTTGTTAATTTTTTATATTATAATAAAAATCAATGAAAGTCGAAGACAAAAAAAATTCATTCACATTTTTTAATTAAATTTTAGAGAAAAAACGTTACTGAATACTAAGTAAAGTAAATAAATTAATAGAAAATTAATAAATAAAGTAAATAACTAATGACCTTGTTACAATTATTACTTAAGTTAAACAATTTTAAAGAACGTTATGAAATGTAATTAATTAATAAGGTACTAAACATTTCTATACTTCATTTGCTTATTAAAAATAGTCCGTTACAGTCATGCTTATGAATTAATTGTGTTAAATCTATCAATTTAATTTAATAATTAATACTAACTTGAATGAAATAGTGTTATTTATAACTAATAAGCAATTGAGTTCATTATCATAAATAATCAATATTACTTATTAGTCTTTCAGTAATAACCGACAAGTAATAATTATTTAATTGTTGTAAGAATCATAATTACTTGTTCATTTTCATTGTATCTACTGATACGTAGTAATATGTTATATTATAATTAGTTATTAAATAGCATCAATTAGATATACTATTGATAGTTCAGTGCATTTATAAAATAAATAGCTACAATGTGAAATTATAATGAGGACTGAAATAGTTTATAAAATTGAAAACCAGAAAAAAACGATTGGTGTTATCAACTTCGATAAGTTAATATAAGTATGCTGATTACTTCAAAAACAATTTACAAGACAATTTCATTCTATCAGTAAAGATCTAATTGTTAAATCGTAACCACTTTACGATTTATGAATGATTTATTTTTTCCACAGCCCACAAAAATATATATATATTATATATATATATATATATATATATATATATATATATATATATGTAAATGATCAAAAATATTCAGTAAATGAAAATTGATGATTTTTGATTACAGTTCTTAACTATTTGGATATAATATTTCAAGATCTCCATCGAAACAAATAAATGGAAATTAAAAATTATCAATAATCATATATTGAACATTTTTGATTAGAAAAATTGATTGTGATTTATGATGAAAAAAGAAATCATTTGTGAAAGTGAATTTAACCACAGTGCCAAAACGTATTATTTGCCTAAATGTTTAAGAAAAACAGTGAAAGTGAAATGTTGTCAAAAAATATATTAAAAATAAACTTTTTTGTAGGAAATCACATTTATATTTTCGGATTACACATTTGATTTTGGTTTTAGTTTTCTATCAACAGAATTCTTTCACAAATAAATTAATAATGCTTCGTCCTGACGAAATCCCTCCTTCTGGATTACTTTAATTTCTATCCATTACTGCTAGATTCAACATGTGTGACCTCTTCAAATAAATAATAGTTACATGGATTTATATAAAATCTTCCTGAAGATTGTACGTATTTTAAAGCTCTTAGCGCTCTGAGGATAATGGCATTACGGTCTAAATACGCATCAGCAACATTCAAAAATGATCATTTATTGAACATTTTTAATCAATTTTTTTCGTAGCGGTAAAAAATACTTATTTGTTAAGTTAAATCACATATTTCGAATAAACTACATTAAGGTTTTGCGTACGACTACTATCACGTTGGTAGGAAAATAATTGCGGTGTTTGTTTTCTCGATTCTAACCTTAATTTGTTTCAATGAAAGTATCATTTTATCATGTTCATGTTAATATCATTTTAGAGTGCATTTTTCGTTCTGTATTTTGGTAACATCGATTTTGGTTTTATTATTAATTTTACTTCAAATTGGGCTATTGAATTAAAGATAAAACACTTAAAACAGCTAGGAAAATCAAAAAAGCTTAACAAGTGGGTACCGCACGAACTGAACGAAAATCAAAAAAAAATCGCTGTTAAAAAGTTTGTTCTACTCTTCTGTTTAGGACAACAGAAAACTAGACTTCTTTACGGCCTGCAAAATGGTTGGACAAAAATGAAACCCCAAATCATGTCGCGCAACCGAAATTACACCAAAAGAAAATTATGTTGACCGTTTGTTGGTCTACGCTCGGTATAACCCACTATAATTTTTTGAATCCTGGCGAAACCGATACAGCTGAGAGTTATTGTCAAGAAGTAAACAAAATGCACCAAGAACTGCGACGTCTGGTCCTCGTACTGGTCAATCGAAAATGTCCAATCCTGTTGCACGACAATAAACGACCACACGTCGCACGATTGACCACCCAAAAGTTGATTGAATTGGACTATGAAATATTGCCTCATCCAATATACTCACCAGACATCTCACAAACAGATTATCATTTGTTTAAGCATTTTTATAACTTCTTACAGAGTAAGGTCTTCAACAACCAAGCTACTTCCGAAAGTGCATTTCGAGATTTTATCAACTCCAGAATTCCCAAATATGACACCGGAATAAATAAACATGTTATTAATTGGCAAAAATGTGTCGATTCTAATGGTGCTTATTTCGATTGATAATGTTAATTATTGGATGAGAAAAATGTATATGAATTTGAAGATCATAGACGGCAATTATTTTTCTACCAATTTAATAGTTTTATCAGGTGTGCCATCTTCAGGTAGATATTGGATAAGTAAACGGAATTATCTAAAGTCTGCATAAAGATAATACACGTATTGTAGATAATAGTGGAAGAGAGAAAGTAAAGTGACCCAAAAGGACGAAAACTACCAGGACTACGCATCAACTGTTTCACTAAAATATAAACATAAAATTGTAATTTTCAATTAATTACATTTTTTATATTTCAATATTTATAAAGAAACAGTGATTTTTTTAGTTCACATTTAACATTAAAAATGTTCACTTGTGTTTCCAGAATTTCAGTCAATCAGATATCGATTACGATTGAGAAAGATTATGTGTAATATTTTACAAGTTCAGTTATTTGGAATTCACTAGTGTACTGTGCCCTTCATTTTTTTAAAAATACGGAGTTGTTATTTTTATTTTTTTATACCCTTTAACAGGATCGTGTTCACAAAAGTTTTGCGTCTACTTTTTTTATATGAGTTCAAGTTGGGACACAATGCAGCGGTAGCAGGTAGAAATAACAATGGAGCTTTCGGAAAAGAGTCGGGTAGCCGGAGAACAATTCAATTATGGTTCAAAAAATTTCATTCCGGTAATATGAATCTCGACAATGAGCCTCGAGAAAGGCCCAAATCCTTTGTGAAGGAACAACATTCGAGAGCCATGGTGGAAGCTAATCCACATACAACAGTTCGAGCTCTCGCATGTAATTTAAGTGTTAGTATTATGACCGTTTCTCGTCACCTCGCTGCAATAGGAAAGGTGAAATGCCGGATAAGTGGGTGTCGCACGAATTGACAGGTCAGAAACTGAGTCCCTTAGAGGTGTGTTCTTCATTGATGATTCCAAATAATAAAACGTCATTTTTAAATCGAATCGTTACTTGTGATGAAAAGTGGATTCTGTATGATAACAGAAAAAGATCTGGACAATGGTTAAATGCAAAAGAAGCTCCAGGACACGCACCCAAGCCGTCATTACACCAAAAAAAGTTATGGTTACTGTGTCGTGAACAAATAAAGGAATAATCCATTATTATTTTTTAAAACCAGACGAAGCAATTACGGCTGATTCATATTGTCGCGTAATCGACAATATGAATGAAAAATTAAAATCAAAACAGCCAATGCTAATCAATAGATAAGGGCCAATACTATTGCAAGACAATGCTCTACCACACACATCTCGAATCACAATTTCCAAATTAAATTCATTAAATTATGAAATTTCACCACATCCCCCTTATTCACCAGATCTTTCACCGACAGACTATCATTTTTTTCGCCACTTGGAATATTATTTAAGAAATAAAAAAATCCGAAACCAAACAGAAGTGATTCAAGGATTCGAAGACTTTATAAGCTCTAAAAATGTCGATTTTTATAAAAATGGGATAAACAATCTAATTTCTCGTTGGCAAAAGACCATTGACGCTGATGGAGCTTATTTTGATTAAATATATTTTGTTTTATTAAAAATATTGCGTTTTAATTCTCACCTATAAATTCCGCAATTTCATGTTAGACATATATATATATATATAAACTGATATATATATATATATATATATATATATATATATATATATATATATATATATATCTGTATGTGTGTGAAGAGACATTTAATTCATAAAATAAAAACTCCAATTCCATTATATTCTATTGGCGTATAAACAATAAATTATAAAAAAAATCAAGTTATATTTTATTGAAATACCTGTGCTTTGTTGAATCATCAAGTAATATAACCTTTCGTTTCGGTTTCGGCTTACATGGCACCGTCAATCTTTTTGAAATTATACTGTTCTCCAGCTCCCTTTGTCTCATACGTTCTCGATACAATGCCAATCCTAATCCTGGACGGTACGGTTTCAATGTGCATGAACATTTCGACCGATTCAGTACTTCATAATTCGTATTATAAGAACTGTCAAAAGTATTGTCTTCGTCGATTGTATCGAACGGAATAACGACGCTCATTGTATTTTCTTTACATTTTATACTCGATCCATCCGAATGGTGTGTCTCGTAGAATTCGATTACATCGTCTATTTTTTGGGAAAGTGAGTACGGAGTGAATTTTATGTTAATATGCATTTGAGTGTTTGACAGTACACTTGGAATTTTGAAAATTTTCGTCTAGTGTGTTTGGGAAAACAGTAAAATTTGAGATGTTTGATTTTTGAATATGAAATATCAGATTTGAGTTTAAAATTTCAAAACAAATGTATTTTATGTACAATTTAAAATTTTAACACACTCGAAATCTAATATTTCTTACATGAATTTAGTTATTCGACATCCCCTGCACATGTCAACGAATTTATATATTCGTATTTTAAATACAGTTTATAAAAATTCTTTCTTGCATCTCCATTATTCATATAGCATCGCTATTTGTTTGAAGTTCAACTTCGTCAGGCAGGTTAAGTGGTTGTACACATAGGAGTGAGGATCATGCGAACAATAAAAATCAAAACGCTATGAAACATTTTATTGTATCTTACTTCAGCTATCACATTCCAATTGTTTCATTTTTAAATTAAGATGATACAGAACCCAAAGCATAAAATTTAATTTTTACTAAATATATAAACAGAGTATTGTTCCCTTTTAAAATAAAATTTACCAGGAAAGATATATTAAAAGGGGAAGGGGAGTTCATGTACACACGACAGAAGTGAAACTTCAGTATTTTTATGTAGTTGTAGCATGATTTATTTTTTCTCCGTCCATATTCCTCAGAGCAGTCTCTCTCTTGCACTTATCCAGTCATATTCGCTCAATCTCTCTCGTTCGCGGCTATGTTCATGCTAACGTTTTTCGTGACACGCCGTATGATTTTACCCCGCTCTAACGCGCCCATAGAAGTTTCACTTAAAAAAATATTCTAGATTTACAGCTCGGAAGTTTCACTTCAACCGCGTGTGGCCTCACACACGCATTTTTTATTCTATTAAAAACAAGTTTATTATTAATTCTACTTAACTTTATGATGGGGTAATAATTGAAGAACAATAATACCAAAAAGATATAAAAATTTATCTCTCTATTAATTCAAATCTAATTCTCCATTGTCAACACGTAACGGTGTACATATATATATATATATATATATATATATATATATATATATATATATATATATATATCGGTTTACAACGAAAGAGGTGTATACGATTTCAGTGTAAAACTGATGAGAATTTATTCAAAATATTGTATTCACTGAAGCTTTAGTGTAAAAATTGTTATACATTTGAACATTGTATTTTATTGTTAATTTTTATAAATTTTTTAATAAAAATTTTACTACTTAAATTTTATGCGGATTATTTATGGTTACAATTTATTAATTTCTGTTATTTGTTAGTGGAGAGCGAGCGTCAGTGAGTGCAGCTCCGCGGAAGAGGACCGCACCGAGAAGAAGGCAGAACCCCCTAGCCATAATAAAATTATATTAAACTAAAATCACGTTTTCATTCATACAATTCATCACAAGAATGCATTGATCAACAAGCTAGATGCTGCAAATTTTAAGAAGGCGTGGCTCACACCCAAACACGGGGCCAAGAAAAAGTACTTCTTACCCAGCACGTCCATTCTACCACCCTCAGGGGATAGTAACGGCTGAGTGCTAGAATAGCATAACAATCCTTATTCAATTTACACATCTATGATACTTGTGACAATCTAAGAAAGAAATATAAGGTACACCACTTATCAAGACAATATGTACCGGCAAATTAGAACCTAACAGGCGATGTTCGAAAAGTTATATCTTTGCTTGTATCTTTATAGCGGGTGGGGGGTGTTTGATCTTTTTTCTCGTCAAATGAGGTCAACTAGGTGTTTTGAAAATTTTCCTAGGCAGCAAAGTCATGATTATGATAAATGACAGAACCACATGATGTTATCTAACACACGTTGAAGCCTAGTCTTAAAGAGATCTAGTCCCCAGGAACGACAAATCAACCACATGATTACAGAGATCCATAGACACTGTCAGCTAAACTAAAAACTCATTAAAAAAATTCATGCAATGTTATCTCTCCAAATATTTCCTGATTTTTTATTATAATATCTGTGTCTTATTGATATCAAAAATTTATAGTTGTTTGAAGAAAAAACAACGAATGATTTGTTATTTGAACTCAATTTCACGACTTTATTTTTATTTTAGAAATTAATCCTAAATTTTTTACTGAATATGATACAAAAAATAAAGTATTTTGATATTGATTTACGAAAAATGATAACACAATTTGCTCTAGAAGGTAAATCTCTAACATACAACAATAATTATTACTAAAACTAATTCTGCTATAAATTGTATTGGAGATAAATTTAAAAATTAATGTGTGAGAAAAATTAACCAAAAAATTGAGAAAAACAATTTAAAGTGATATAAACAAATGCTCTATATAACAATAATGTACTGAAACTTCATCAAATAGTTGAAGATAAATGTGAAAACATTAAACGATTCAACAGTTCTTAGAGTATTATGGAAAACATAAATTTAATAATAATAAAATTCACAAAAAAAAACATTTCATAACTAAATAAAACCTTTCAGATTTTGAGAATGTAATTTACCAAATCACATAGAAATTAAAACCAAAAATTCTAGAATTCAATAATTTGATCAGATGAGATAAAGAGATATTTTTGATTTCGATGACATTCAATGTCTCGAGAAAGACAAACACTGGTCTTAAAAAAGAAAATACTCTTTCTAGAGTAAAAAAATGGAGGTTAATGTTAATAATTTGCAGATGAATGTCATCGTATGGAGTGGAAAATCGTCATGTTATCGACTGTTTTGCAGATAAATGATTATTAGAACATTTTTAAACATAATTTGAAAGAATATGCTCTAAAAATGGAAACGTCTCGCAGTTACAAGTTTCAGTAAAAAAAAACCACCGAATACAGCAGAAGTAATTAAAAATGGGCTTATTTGGAATGTTAAACAAGAGTTCTATACTCTTTTGAAAACAAACATGAGTGCTATTGAACGTTTATTAATAATTTAAAAAATCCAACCTTTAACACATGATTTTATTTAAAAAAATATTTAATGAAAATAATAATGGAAGAGTGGGAAATAACAGACACAAATGTTCCAAAAATATACAAGTCCATGAAAAATAATCTCATCCTGGTCATCAAATGCAGAGAATCTCTATTGAATAGCTAACAGAAGACATATTTTCTTTAAATTATAATTTGAAGTAGAAATAATACAGACATCAGTGTTGTACAAATTGACAGTTACATTTTCAAATAAATATATATGCCTTCATTTATACAGTTTTTAAGTAATATTTTTATTTTTTCATGTAGTAGTTTACTGTTAAATATTTGATCAATCATTAATAAAAACAACTTCAGAATAAAAACAATTTCCTAATATGAAATATGCTGGTATTATTCAAATATCGTGGGTGTAAGAAGTGTGTATAAAAGTGATGTATACCGCAGAAATAAATATATATTTATTGAAATTCGATTTAGGGAAAAAAAATACTAATTTTATAATAAAATATGATATAAATTAATATTCACTTTAAGCCATTTTGAACGTAGATGGAATATATTATGTGCACATTTTTCTAATATCTATCAATGTTATTGAGTAAGTGCACTAATACCTTTATATATATATATATATATATATATATATATATATATATAATTTCAACACACCTAAATGTCCATTTTAATGTCAACAATAAGAATAGGATTCCACATAATTAAAATTGTTCATCACCGGATGTGTACCATATCTAATGTTTATAAATCACAGTACCGACAGAAAAAAAGTATCAAGGTTAATTTGTCGAGGTTATTACATTTCATGGAATTATTTTATTATTATTTTTAAATCGTGACAGTTATTTGCGAAGTAATTTAAATAATAATTATGTGAAATCTTTGACAAAAACACCGTTTAGTGTGTGTTTTTGTCACAAATTAAACAAATTAGTCGGATATACACACACACACATACATATATATATATATATATATATATATATATATATATATATATATATATACTACAAAACTCTCGCTTATAAAATAAATGTTGATATGGGATTTGGTTCGTGTAATTTCCATGCAAACTAACTCTTAGAACAAGATAGCTTTACAAACAAATCTGGCTCTCTCTAATGAATACCCTGCCTATCCAGAATCTGGTGCGACTGATATCGAAAAAATACAAGATGACAATTATTTTTTCTTTTTATTTATTTTTTTATTCAAAATACACTTCTTCTGAGTCAATAGAATGCTAGAAGTGATTTAAAAAATTCTAAGCACGCTGTACTTCGTTTTCCGAATCGCTTTTAAAACTGAGGTCGAAGCCATTTAGATGTCCTAAATAATGTCATATCGCTTTCTTTTCATCAAAAACTTGAGTTTTGTGAATAGCCAAAGCTAAATCAGGTGAATACGGGGAGTATTCGAGCACTGTGATGCCATTTCTGACCAAGAAATCGTATAAAATTGTGGATTTGTGCACCAGTGAATTATCATGCAGAAGCGACCAAGAATTTTGCTCTTGATATTCAGTCCGAACTCGAAATATCCTGTAAACGATTCCGAACACCCAAATAATAATAAGTGATAATAATAATAATCAGGATATATAATTTATAGAAATATTTGCATGAAAATAATTCAAAGACGAGTAACGATATAGTCAATAAAATGAAAGCATTGTTAAAAGTTCAATAAAACTATTTTCTTTTATTACTTGGATAGTTACTAACATCTGCAATAAATGAATAACATAAAAGCAAACAAACTATTTGTGTTGATAATTTGATTAAATCTCTCCAAGATTTCACTATTATAGACCAAACGATTTTCTTATTTCATATTATTAATTTTATTTATTTATACGAAACTCTCTTATTCAAAACAAACGCAATTACTTTACGAAAACAATGCGCATTGTATCTGAACATAAATATTTATATTAAATTTGTACAATTTTACAATATCTCAAAACTATTGACTAAACGTTACGTGACGGATTTTTCACTGATATTTCATCCAATTAATTTTATACATATATATATATATATATATATATATATATATATATATATACAGTTTATATATATATATATATATATATATATATACTTATATATTAATGTTTTCAGAATGTTATTATATTATCATATTTTTTTAATTGCTTCGGTAGGTTCAAATCTATAATTATTAGCGTTGGCGTGAAGGAATGATAGATGCATAATAATGAAAGTGAACATTTGATTTATAAATTATGACACGTGACTAGCATTTAATTCTCTCTTAAATTTTTATTACAAGAATAATTTTAATATTTATATATATATATATATATATATATATATATATATATATGTAAATGTCTTGATGTTTATCAGAAAGTAGTTGGATTTTAATTATGAGCTACAAAACATGTAATTAAATTAATAAAAGTGAGGAGCATATATTAACTGAAACAATCAATTTATCTTTCAATATAATTTAATTATTCTGATAAAAACAAACATTTAACAAGAATCATTTTTGTATATTCTTTCAGTTTTTTTTCCTTTCAACTTACTGTTATTTATTATACATTGTAGTAATTTCTTATAGGTATAAGATATCGTACGATGAAACCAGACAGCATTGCAATTGTATAAAGTGAAATGCATTTGTACAAGTGTGTAATAATTTTTAAAATATTTCTTTTTACGTTCAAGGACATCTTCAGTGGTTAGCGAAGCAGACAACACACAAAAGATGACGATTTCATATTAAAATTGGGATTCGTGCCAGTTGATGTCTGGTTTCGATTAATAATCTAATCTGTTCATTAACGTTTTCTGTTTCTTAATTCTAATTGAAATTTTGATTATATAAGAGTATGTTCTAAAATAAATCAACATTCGAAACATAACAAGATTTTAACAAGGAAAATCAAATATATATATATATATATATATATATATATATATATATATATATATATAGGTTTTCATTCTTTTACATCGCCATTTGCAAAACCTTTTTTAGATCGTTTAGTAATCGTTTAGTTTGTATAATCAAAATTGATTATATAAACAAATACCAAGCATAGTTATTATTATTAATTAAACTACTATTCTCAAATAAACCAGTATCTCAAACTTTAAAGTCTATTTTCTGTTCACAGAGGAGATTGGACTTTTCAGCATGATTTAGTGTTTCCAATCGTGGTATTTTAACACGTTGTGTCGTCATTTAGGTATTTTAAAAGTCCATATCCTTCAATGTGTTTTTTATCTCTCACTGAGAGATATATTGTTTTTATGAAATACTTTTAAGCATTTAACACTCATACTTTATCATTTCGAATTAAGGGGTGATTCGAACGTCAATGTGCAAACGGGATGTGTGAGTTTTAATTATAATTTGTGTCCAGGCGCTAATGACTTAGCTGTCGAAGCGCCCTAAAGCCCTAATAATCAACCAACCAACCATTTGTTTTCTGTTCCAGAAATTTTCAGAATAGTTTATTCTATGTATGATAAACTATAGTTATTACTGTCTACAAGCTTGTGTGAATTAAATAGACAGAGTGAAGGGCTAATCTGCACAGATTAATTCAAATAAGTAGCTGTTTGATTTTACAATTATACTGTACCCCGTTAAGCGCAATAAATATGCATATTAAATGTCAAGCAACGGAATACATAATTAATGCTTCTTTAAATATTTCTGGGTAGTTTTAGAGCTACTTTGTATACCAAAAAAAGGAATCTACTAGATTGGAAAACTTCAAATGCAATAACACGACCTCATACTAATCCAACTGGATGTATTTGTTAAGAAGCCAAACTCGAAATCAACAACTAGTAATTTCAGGCACTTTCATCGATAATATAGAGGTTCCAGGATCAATTTTTTTAACAAACGATAATAGTATAAATCTGATAATATGCGCACATAAACATTAGGTGTAAAAATTAGTTCGATACCTTTACACTGAATCAAACATAACTCTGTTTTAAATTAAGATATTTTCTCTCCGTTTTACGATTTTCAATCGCCAATCTTAACATATAAAAACACCATGTATCTTGGCACAAACAGTTGACATAACCTCACAAAACAGTACTGAACACGATAGGTTTCGAGAAGCAGCATATTAGGTATTGCATGTTTTTCGCATTCCATTTGAATAAAAATGATGCTGAAATCTGTTCAACATTGGAGGAAGGTGTTGTGGAAGAGGTCTAAAAGTGCATTATGACTTCATCGACTCAAGGCAGACATCTTTTTTTCGACAAGAGATTCGTCAGTTACCCAACAGACGGAGCAAAGTTATACAAAATAATGTAGAATATTTTTAGGATTAGAATGTATTCCATTTTTCAGTAAACATGCATTTTCTACAAAAACTGAACGGAATTGATTTGTAGACCTAATATTACTATCCGTACACTAAAGTAGACTTAATGGCTGTCGCTTGACAAACTCATCAACAATAGAAATACGAAAATCTGCATGTAAAAACTATTTTTTGAATAAAGTAGTGTGTATTTTTATTGAGAGCCAACGAAGTCGTTTCATCGGTATGGACATGTAATGCCATGATTTCAAGACCTCATACGTGAATATCAGCTGAAATACACTCGTTCATAGCATATGCTTTATACGCAATGATAGTTTCAAACATCGACTGAATAAGGACTGAATAAAGTGAATTTTCGATCTGTATTTCGGTGACATCGACTTTGACTTTATTATTAATTTTACTTGAAACTGAGCTATTGAATTAAAAATGGAAAAGAAGCAAATAACAGAATTTTTGTATGAGTACAAAATAGGAGGTAATGCAACAGCAACTATTCACAAATTAAACGATGCTTTTGGTGTGGGTAATGTTAAGAAACGAACGGTGCAATGGTGGTTTCAAAAATTTCGTGCTGGGAACGAGAGCCTTGAAGATGAAGAAGGTCGCGAGCGTCCTTCTTCAGTTCATAACGATCAACTGAAAGCATAAGTTGAATCAGAACCACGCACAACAATTCGAGATCTTGCACAAAAATTAGATGTTAGTCATCCAACAGTTCGAGATCACTTAAAGCAGCTAAGGAAGTCAAAAAAGAAAAAAATGTATACGAATTTGAAGGTCACAAACTGCAATTATTTTTCTACCAACATAATATTTTAAAAAGAGAAATAATTAATTTAATATCTTCCTTAGATTTAATGTAACAAAAGTTAAAATAATGTACGAAATTTATAGAAAGAATTAAATTATTATTTGTAATTAAAATTATATCTTAATGTAATAATCAGTAACTCCTCTAACCACCTTGAAAATAATAAAATATAGTAGTAAAATAATCTATTATATGATTGTATTTAACTTTTAATTGTGGAGGCAGAAAAATGATACTGAGATAAAATATAAAAAAAAAATACATATAGATAACAGTTACATGTTTCTATTGGTGTAAAAATTAATTCTGTGCCTTTAAATTGAATCTTTCATAACTCGGTTTTAAATTGAAATATTTTGTCATCGTTTTAGGATTTTGAAGAGCCAACCTTAACATTTAAAAACACTATATATCTTGGGCAAGTAGTTGATATAACCTCACAAAACAATAGTAAACATGATGGCGTCCGAAAAGCAGCATATAAAGTATTACACATACTTTTCGGATTCCAGTTGAAAAAAAAATGCTGTCGTATCTACGGAAATGATTTGATCAGCTTTAGAGAAATGTGTTGTGACGCACAAACCATACAAAAAAATGATAAAACAGTAAAAGAAGTCCGAAAAAGCATTACGACTCAAAGCCACCATCTTTTTTTTCGACAAGTAATTCGTCAGTTAGTAAAGTTAAACAAAATAATTGGAGATAGTTTGGAGATTGAAATGTATTCTATTTTTCCGTAAACATTCGTATTTTGTAAAAAAAGGTACCGAACTAATTTCTACCCCTAATAATTATTGAGATATGATTCGTGTTACCAATACCAATTAATTTTTATGAGGATACTTTAATTTTATATGAATTTTGTAGAATTCAGATACAATAATTAGACCACAAATGGAAAAATGTATATGAATTTGAAGGTCATAAACCTGAATTATTTTTCTACCATTCAATAGATCATCAAATACAATATTGAATCCTACGTAAACAAGACCGCCTCGCAATTCTCATCAATCATCTTTAGTTGCGAAATATTATAATACTCTAAGAAAAAATCATCAAGATGTAGGAGATGTGCGTGGATGCAATTTGCTAGCAACACTGAGCAATAATGACTGAGTGTAACCTGCATAAAGTGCAATCGTCGGTACCGTCGATATATCGTTATCATGTAGATCAAACAGAATCGGTATATAGAACTAACAACCCTTCCATACGGGACCAGATTTCATGGGATTACCGCTGAACGCTGCCGCCTCTATAATCACGTGAAAACATCCTGGCAAATAAGAAACTACCTGGTGGATCACCCATTTGTGGCAGATTAGATACACGAGCTAATAGGGAAGACTCAAATGTCATACACTGTCATTTTTTTAATATAAAAGAATGGCCTCGGTTGTGCAATTCTCAATAAATCTGTAGAACAAGAACACAATGTAGCGAAACAAATAGTTTGAAGACTGTTGGTTTATATGTATTTGTTAAAAATAAATGAACTACTTATTTTAATAATCTCCCATCCTTCTGAGTGTATCGTATAAACATCACGGGTTTCCTGTTATAACAATCTTCTTATTGAAAAGAATTTTCATCGTTCAAACAGTCGAAACAAATAAAACAATTTTAATAAGTATCCACGTTTACTTTTACTTATATTATAATTTGTAACAATAATTAAAAAGTACGAATCAAAATCCGCAATCATATTTTTCAACAGCGTTTAATCAATCTAGAAGATCTTCTAGACACTTTCTATCGAATGTACGTATTAATTAACTGTAAGTTTCTCTACCTAATTAATTCCCGTGCTTTATAATTTACTTATTAAAAACAAAAATGTATGTAGGAACAACTATCTATCAGTACGGAATATCTTTCGATTGTTGTGCATTTGTCTTGTATTATTGATTGACTGGATAATAACAGATTTACGCCTCCCATCGATCACAATTGCAGAGTTTAATCATCATAATTGCAGATGCGTTCATCCATAAAAATAGAATTACGGAAGCGTCCTACCCACTGAGTACCTTGCAATTATACTCTATTCGAGAATTGACCACAGGTTTTTAATGCATCTGACTGATTAGGTATTGTGTTTGTGTACATGTACGACAATTTAATGCCGAAGGAACGTCTGTCAATAGACATTATAGATCATAACAGGTACGATAAACTAGATGTACAAGAATTAATAAATATGAATTAAATGTTGGGAACAAACAGAACGTTAAGACATCATATTTAATTTCAGAAAGCTTGGAATTATTCAAACTGTATACATTTAATATTTATGATTTTAGATTACAACTTTTCGCAGTGTTGTAAAATAATCAATGTAACTTATATATTTTGATTATAAAAATAAATATAATGGCAATAAATTAGGTCGGTAAAAAATAATTGCGGTTTATAACCTTCCAATTCATATACAGTTACAGTTTTTTGATTTTCCTAGCTGTTTTAAGTGGTTCAAAACTGTTGGATGACTAATGCCTAACTTTTGTGCAAGCACTCAAATTGTTGTGGATGATTCTGATTCAATTAATGCCTTCAGTTCGTCGTTATAAACTGAGGAATGACACTCGTGACCTTCTTCATCTTCAAGACTCTCATACCTAGCATGAAATTTTTGGAACCACCATTACACCCTGTGTTCTTCAACAGTATCCACACGAAAATCATCGTTTAGTTTACGAACAGTTTCTACTAGTTTACCATCCGTTTTGAACTTATACAAATAATTGCTCTTATTTACTTCTTTTCCATCTTTAATTCAATAGCCCTATTTGAAGCAAAAATTAATAATAAAACAAAAATCGATATTACCAAAATACAGACCGAAAAATGCACTTTAAAATAATATTAACATGAACATGATAAAATACCACTTTCATTGAAAAAAATTAAGGTTATAATTCAGAAAACAAAAACCGCAATTATTCTCCTATCAACGTAATAGTTTTGTACTGTAGCTATTCACTAAATTCACTTTCATAAATAAACTTTGTGTACAGTTCATAAACCACATGAGTGTTTCTCTGATCAGAAATTTTTAATAATTGATTATTTATCATTTTTTTATTGTTTCTCATGAATATTTCGATGGTGATGTATTCATTATCGAATCACTACAAAAAAGTCGGAATTACAGAAATAAACTTTTACAAATTCAGATTTTATTAGAAACATTTTTATCTAATCCAGAGTTTAGTGCTAAAGTAAAGAAAAAACGTTTTATGTTCCTTAATACTCTAAAGATGAGGATTTCACCATTAAAATGCACATTAGAAACAATAAAAAATATTCAAGAATCAGTTATTAACAAAACTTGATCAGATTTTTTTCATGGCTTGCAGAATGAGTGAAAAAGTCATTTGCGAAAATAAGAATAAGGGTTAAAAATGTACACATAGAGAATTATACTTGAGTATTGTTGTTAAATTCACTTTCTAAAATGAATAAAACTAATGCTACTTAACAAAAAAGCTTTTTTAATCTAAATTTACAACAATTCGATTATTGTCTAGTCTGATAAGGCCGTGGCAGAGTCAAAGCTGAAAGAAGAGGAAGACAACAGAATAAAAGTAGATATAATACGAATGAGAACATTATTTGATGCATTTAAACGTTTCTGACTACTTTAAAATATATGATATGAAAATTAATCATTAACCCTTTAGCTACTACACGCCACTGTAGCTTCTCTATAAACCATATTTCACGACGAAATAACACTATAATGCTTTTCTTCTTTCTCTCGCATTGAAAGTTAATATGCTACCGAAGATGCAATGGAAAGTATATCTAGAACCAATGAATAACCAATCACGGTAGAACTGTGAATAACGGTGCAGGTCCACGTCCAGCTCAACCGTACCATAAGGGTTAAATATTCGTTCTTAATTTATATATCTAGATTTTTGCAAATACACAGATATATATATATATATATATATATATATATATATATTCTGAAAGTTAGTTTTTGTTTTAGATTTTATTTCTTTAGATTTCAAGAAATGAATTTTTCACTTCTGTACAATCGTATCACAATTTTGCGTTAAATTAAATGTCGCATCTTGTTCATGGTAAATGCAATTTACATTTCAATTGAATTGGTCTCTCTCTCTGAATATATATATATATATATATATATATATATATATATATATATATATATATATTCGCCTACATGTATTCACTTTTTAATTGAATATATATTTATTCGAATTAGATAACTACAAGGAGAAAGGAAACATTAAAAACACCATGTTTAATTATTTCAATTCTAAACAGTCAAAAGGCCACAATTAACCCATAAAATAATACCGAATCATTTACAAATTTAAACCATTTCAAAACCATCAATAATTTCATTTCACTTTCGACAGAACACAGCGATGAATTCAGTGATAAACATGAAATATAAGGTTTATATAATTTTTGTACAGTTTAATTTCTCAAGACAGACGTGTTATAATATTTGAAATGTTTTATTTATGCATATTTGCTAATTTGTCATTAGAATAATATATTCTAATATATATATATATATATATATATATATATATATATATATCCAAATATATTTCATGTGTATTTTGTAACATTAGACAATGTTTCGTTTATTTATTTAAATCATTGTAATAAAATATTTTAAAGATATGTACACATATACATCGATAAACAAATGTGTTAATAGATGTTCAAATTGAAAATATTCTTTGTCTTGTGCAAATTAGGAATTGAGTAATATTTTATGTCAAAATTAGTATTGTATTAAATTTTCGAATAAGAAACATTTTCAAACAGTACGAAAGAAAATATTACGCTTTTTTATATATTGTGAATACAGGCTTGAAAAGGTTTGTTTTTCGGTAAAATAATATTATAATTCATTTATAAATCTTTGTTTGCAAAGAATCACTCAAGTTTTAAAACTTTGTTTGCAAAGAATATCCGAATTATGAAATAGTTATGAACTGATAGGGCATTTATTATCATTTCACATAAAGTATATGAAAAGGATAGATATTTGAAATAATTAAAGAACGACAATGACGAATAAGAAAGGGTTGAAGTCAATTGGGGCGGTGAAATATTAAAAACTTTAATCATTGTAAAATAGAAGATCTGATTTACTTCCAAGTCACGTTATAACACAGGCTACAAAAGCTATTAAAAGAAAAAAAACATTTTTTTTTAAAAAAAAAAACAACTTTGAAGAGAAACTAGTTAAATTTTCATTGAAAATTATATCTATTTGAACATTTATTTATAAAAAATAATTTATTTATTTCCAAAATTTCTCCAATTGAAAAATATATTATAAATATAAGAAAAAATAATTTGTTTTCTTTCTATAAATTATTCGTGAGAGGTAAACCATCTTTCACTATATATGTACTTTTATATATATATATATATATATATATATATATATATATATATATATGTAGAGAGAGAGAGAGAGTATATGTGTTTCAATTTTTTTGCGTTATATAACATTATAATTCTTTATTTAGTACTGATTTATATATACAAGATAGAAGAATTTAACAAATCTACATGAATCATTTATCCTTTCTGTCTTTACAAATTAATTCAAATATAATTTATCTGTTATCATTAAAGATTATACAGATATGCAGTCGGGCACAGGTGATTTTTAATGTCGACGCACTCTTAAACTCCAAATAACAAAAACAGAAATTCAAAGCATTAAGTATAAACATGCTTCAAAACTATTTATACAAATGAATCGTGTTTTATTTCTCCCGGTTTTTTGAAAATTTTTCTCGGAACCCACGCAAAAGACAATAATAAAAATCACAATTAACACAACGCACAACACACACCCCACAATTGCGGATAAATACCGTTTCAGGTAAGAGCACCGCACAAATGTCAGAAACATAAGGCCAAACCCGGCCCTGTATCATTTTATGATCAATAAAATTTATTTTTATTTTTTTTTATGTTTTATTTCAATTGAGTCACATTTCTATGTGTATCACTGCAGATTAAAAAAAATTCTTAAATATACAGATTATATATATATATATATATATATATATATATATATATATATATATATATAAAGAGAGAGAGACTTAATAAAGTTACTTGTTAAGAATAATTTTTGAAACAATTATTCAAAGGTATGAGCAAATATTTAAAGACTTTCTACTCTTTGCAATATTATGTTCTATGAGTAATTCACAACGTTCTCTGATCATTTTTCGGTAACAAAACATACAATTATTTGAATTACTTTATATATATATATATATATATATATATATATGTTACAATGAAAATATAAAAACAGTGGTACTCACCGGCTTTGGTCGACTTTTAAATTCATTTCCATGCATTCGGCACAAACAGATTACACATACAATGATATTCAATAACACAGTTTGAGACACATCGCACTACATTACGGCACTGACATTATATTTAAATTAATTAGTCAAGTTTTACATAAAATTTGTACAATTATTTGTTTCTTTTCATCAACACAATTATGTAAAACAATGTAACGAAATGTTATATAAAATTAAATTGTATTGTTCACTTACTGATACACTTTATTTTATAGTCTGTTGAGTTATTTAATTCTTAAATCTGTTAAATGCAACGAAACACTGTTTTATATATATATATATATATATATATATATATATATATATATATATACACCGATATACACTAGTAAAAATATGATTCTATTAATAAATATAAAAAGACAATATTTTATATAAAATCAAATATATTAAAGAATGAGTTTTTCACCAGTAAATGCTTTATATGAACAATAATAAATTCAAGAACACCGAAATGTATTTCAAACAAAAAAAAGAAATATATATATATATATATATATATATATATATATATATATATATACCGATATACACTAGTAAAAAATATGATTTTATTAACAAATATAAAAAGAAAAGATTTTGTATAAAATCAAATATATTAAAGAATGAGTTTTTCACCAGTAAATGTCTACAAAGAAATTTGAAAAAAACGTGTAGATTTTATATTAAAACATTATTAACGATGATACCCGAAGTTAAATGAAAAAATATGATATTGGTATCATAACAACTGCAATTTTTTAGGGCTATTTTCGCTGTTGCTTGTCCAAAGATGTTGGAACAGGAACCTTTAACGTAGTTACAGTGCCGGGAGTCATTAAAGACCCGAAAACCAGTATATTTCCTCAGGTGTAACTAACGTCATGAAAATGACAAGGATGTTAAGCGTCACGGGCAGTCATGATCTGGGAAATATTGCAAAAAAACCAATGTCTTCAAATTATAATTTTTTTTATTGTTTTTTTTAGGCGATGTTGCTCACCTTCAATGTCGTTTTAGTTCCAAGGGGCGGACTGCCCCGACAATCAAAATATGTATTGACGATGATCTTGTTTCGTGATATGGCAAATCAAAATTTGTACTTCTCGGTGCCTTGAGCTGGGAAAAATTTCAAAATACCCAGATAAAAAACAACTACAATGAAATGTGCGACTTTATAAAATATTCATGTCGCAATACACTTGAGAAAGGAACAAACTCACTAGCATTCAACATTAAAAATGATTATATAGACATACCATTATATATATATATATATATATATATATATATATATATATATATATATTACGATATTGAGCGAATATATACGATACGAGCGTAGTGAATCGGGGGTGCAAGCAAAACGAGCAGAGGCAAAGCCCTCCGAGTGTCGGCAAGCGTATCGAGTAGAGACCAGAGTCCCCTAGTTTTAAGAGGAAATGATTTCATAGTTCAAGTTAATAAAAGAATCTTTTAAACTTAAATTGAAACATCTAATGTAAAAACTGAAAATATATTATGGAAAATAAATATATTGCATCTTTATAGATGTTTAAAATAATTACATTTTACAATAAGAGTCATCCAACCAGCGAAAACTGTCTGTTGAGAATCAATAAAAAAATAAGGTAGTTTGAACGTTAAGGTTTACATTTTTTCTGAACAATGTTATTTTTAAATTTGAATATAAACAGAATATTTCCCATCGATTATATCAATTTTATTTAATATATATATATATATATATATATATATATATATTTGTCAAGGACGGTCAGTCTTGGAACAAGCTTTTCTAATGCTTATACCAATATAAGTTATAAGGGTTGTAATTTCGTAACACGTGAAAAACTCTAGCTACACGAAATATAAGATGCAAGAAAAGATTGCCCTAGTGAAGTAATTGAGTATTTATCTACTATGACTTTCAACACTTGAACCATCAAGGAAGTAGCTTGTAGTAAAATAAGTCCGTGCTATAAATTGGCTATCTACAAGCTACTTGAAAATGAAGTCACGAACCGAAACTAATCATGAAATAAAAACTCGTGTGATTCGCGAGGACCAAGAACACCAGCAACGAGATCACATGTATAAAAATAGATCTATCTGTATATAAGAAAATATTCTGTCAAAATTCAAAAATTGGACAATTTTTTTTAAAAAAAAACGTGTTGAGAGTTTGTATTAAATCATTATTAACGATGACACCCGAAGTTACATGAAACTTTCAAGAAAATTTATGATATTGGTATCATAACAACTACAATGAAATATGTGACTTCATAAGACAACTAAGTTGCAATAGAATTTCGAATGAATTATATAGACATACCTAACTATATATATATATATATATATATATATATATATATATATATATATATATATATACTTATATATATATATATATACTTATATATATATATATATACATATATATATATATATATATGTATATATATACAGTATTGAGCTAATATATGCGATACAAGTCGCGAGTCAGGAGAGTGAGCAAAACTAACGGGTTTCGAAGCACCCAAGGAATTAATGAGCTTAGTAACTATGGGGCAGAGCTCCCTGTTAACATTAAAAAGTTTCCCTTGTAACTTATGCTCTGAAACTGATGTCATCGTCATCGAATTGCATCTTTATCAAAATGGACACTAATCAATTATTGAATTATATATATATATATATATATATATATATATGTATATATATATACGGTATTGAACGAATATATGCGATGCAAGTAAAGCGAGTCGGGGGAGTGAGCAAAACGAATGGGTTTCGAAGCACCCCGGGAATTAATGAGCTTAGTGACTAAGGGGCAGAGCTCCCTGTTAACATTAAAAAGTTTCCCTTGTAACTTATACTCTGAAACTGATGTCACCGTCATCGAATTGCATCTTTAACAAAATGAACACTAATCAATTATTGAACATCTAATCAGAAAAAAATCTGATGTGTGAAAGTATTATAAGTGTCTGAAAACGATTTTTTTTTAAAAAAAACATCTTTAATTTATTATTTGCTCTTTCGTAATTAATATATTATATTATTTTTATTTATTTTTTATTTTATTGTTAACAGGTGAACAACAGATTGTCTTATAGAATATATATATATATATATATAGAGAGAGAGAGAGAGAGAGAATAACTAAAGAAAATATGTTTTACAATAATTTATGACGTTGTATAGAAACAAACTTTTACACAATATGAAATACAGATTCAATTACTCTATTATTATGTACAAACGTCTCGATTAAATGTTTGTAGCTCTTATATAAAAATTCTAGAAAAAGATTTGTTTTTGTTAAGTAACTTAAACTTAGGAACATATATTCGAATCGCAGTTGAGATTTAAATATTATGCAATGAGTTAATATATATTATGGGGTAAATATAATTTCAAATTTGAAATTGTTAATATTTTCGTACCTTACTAAAAATTCTTTACAATGTCATTAATTATAATTAAGTTTTTTTATTATTTAAATTTCAAAACAGAAGATTATTAATAATACAATGTTTAATTTTTTTAAATGAAAATAACTTATTATTTAACTCAATATTCTTTTTATAAACATTTATAATAAACTCTTTCTGCCTTATTGACCTACATTTCGTTTAACTGCAAATAACTAAAAATCATACACTGAAACTAATCAATAAAAACTAAAACTTCAGTTACGAATATTCGTGTTTATCGACTTACCAAACGTTTCAAACCTTTTTGAAACAAAATCAATAATTATTTCACATGTATGCAGTACGAACTTGTGCTATAAAATTTTGAATTTCATACAGAAATTATGATTTTAAACTGGGAAAAAAATTTTGTTTAATTGTATAAAAATATAATTTTTAATCATAACTCTTTAGTGTATATATATATATATATATATATATATATATAAATAAGTCACTCACTTTTTCACTCCACTAACCGAAAGAAACAAGACTATACCGTTTCGCACTTAGTACTGTACAACGCCGGGCAAATCCAAACATGTCCATATGATGCGCGCATACACACACATTCTATTAAATGTACTGGACATAAATTTCACAACAAAACATCGAATATAATTTCTAACAATTTGTGCAGCACCACCATTCCAATGTGTGCGGACATGTGTAACGAACCGTGGAGCTAGTGAGATCCAAGAGCATTTAATTGAAAATAAACAGCACGAATGTACGTCAATGAAAGTCGTGATGAAATATATATTAAATATATAATAATTAAATATATATAATAATTAAATATATATAATATATATATATATATACTTGTATAAAACAGGCATTTTATGGATAAAGTATTGGGATTTGTCGGGGATGAAATAATTTATAGAATGCGTTTTCCATATCATTTGATTATCAGATACTAATAGAATCTTGAAAATCGTATGAAAATTGGTGTCATTTGTAGCCAAGAATGTTTGAGAATCAATGGCGCACCCTGGAGGGCAAGGACTCCTGGCATCCCTCAAAGGAAAAGGGAAAAAATCGCTATCCCCTATATATCTATATATACACAGAGAGATTAATGTAAGCACGATTGAAGTAATTCAAGTGCTTTGTAAAAAAAGAAAACTGGATTTTATTCTTTAAATAACTTTTTATAATCACTTAATGAATTGTATTGAATTCATATTTAAAAAAATATCCGTTTATCCCCCCCCTCTAAAATTAAATCCTGAGTGCGCCACTGTTAAGAATTATATTCGATATCAAAATTCAATTAAAAATATTCTTCTTAGTAAATTGGATTCATAATATCTTCTTTATGCAACCAGTAAAAAAATTACGAGTTTGATTAAAGATGTCCCTTGGATATTTTTGGCAACAGTGAACAGAAAGTGCCATTCGAAAAGTTTAAATACTAGTATATATTTTCAAATTAAATGAAAATTTCGCTAAAATTCAAAAAGTAACTCTTCTTGTGGCGTTGGTTCTTTCAAAATCGTGTGAATTTTATTTTCCATGACTAATTTCGGAACTTAATCCATTCTCAGATAGTTGGTTGAAGATGATTCAAGAGTCGAAACTCTTCTTAGTAGATAAAGATTTCGCGTGGTTCACAAAGATCAAAACAACCAAGACAATATATCAACAAGATCATAGATATAAAAACAAACAACTTCACCTTTAAATAAAAATATCTTTCCGAATGAACAATCTAATGAAGGTACCAGTATGAAATTAAACAGATTCCAGAAGTATTTGAAAATAACGAAAATCAGATTTAAAGACATAAAAATACAGGCAGCATTGCAGTTTCTGGAGTCTATTATGAATTAATTTTTTTTTTAATTTCTGGAAAACTTGTTATTGTACTTTAGTTATATTTTTCACATTTTTTTTGGTCAGAAATATTCAATAAATGATCATTGATCTCTTGATTATTACTTATACGCATTTTTATGGCGAGGCCATAAACTTCAGGGTGCCAAGGTACAGAAAAATCTGTACCTTGATACTATTATTTCAATTTTATTATACTTTAGTGTTTTGAAAATGATGGCATTATTTTTGAAATGGGCATAAGCAGTAATCAAAAATGATAATTTATGATTCATTGAACATTTTTCATCAGATTTTTTTTTATTTTTAGGGTAAAAAAGAATTTATTTGAAAAAATAACCGGAATTTCCTTTTACACACTTGTATAGTTTTGTATTTCGATTGTTGTCTCTAATTGCATGTTGCATATATATGTATATATGTATATATATATATATATATATATATATATATATATATATATATATATATATATATATATATATATATATATATATATATATATATATATATATATATATATATATATATATATATATATATATATATGAATATATCAATCTTGTAAATATCTCTAATATTTTTTCAATGCCTTTGAATTTTGAAATTATTTATAGACGGTGCAAAAAGTAAACTATTTCGCAGATATTATATACTTTAGATATGCAACAACTATAAACACTTATTGTGTAAATAATCTTGAATAAAACAATCCATTTCAATCAAATTTCACTTGAATACAAAACTGATTTTATTTAATATTATGAAGCATACAGTAATTCAAAAAAGTCACCATACAAATGACAATACAAAATGCTTTAAAAAGAACTGAAAAGATGAATTAATTTTTTTCTTTATTTATATTTTATATAGATATAGATGTGTATAAAAAAATTCACTTACTTTAATTGTAACAAGAATTAATGAGGATAATTAAACCCATAAGAATATTTTTGCGATAATTAGTACATAAAACTATTTTTTTTTTTGAATAACTTGAAATTTTTCTTAAAAATATCAGATTACCCTCTCTAAGGTCTGGCTGAGTTGGTTTTTGATACTCTATGAAAATAGAGCTTGTATCGATTGCTTGATCAGATATGTACTGAATTACAATTTAACTGAAATATGAATCGTTTTCTTCCTTTTGGATTTTTCTCCTAAGAAACAAATGTCTTCAAGTAAAAATCTGTATAATAATGATATAAATCATAAACCATATGAACTAGAAAAAATTATTCAAACGATTTGACTTTCAATAAATATAAAATATCACATAAATTCAACATACAAGAATTAAAAACTTATAATCAATATCATATTTACCAAATCATACAATTAAAAAGATTTAGATAAATACTATAGATAATATATACTAGTTTTGATAACTTTGGCATTTTTATTAACAAATTAATGAAAATGAATACTATGGCTTTTACAGGTGTTGCATAAAACCTAAATTTTCCAATACGGTTTTTTTCCAAACAGCTTTTGAATATAAAAAGGTTTACAAATGTGTTATACAATTTTTGAAAATATATGAAAAATGATGAGTCAAAAAATGCATAGTTTTCTATTCATAATTTTATTTTTATAATTTCTTTATGTTAATTCATTAAGATTAATACATTTTACATGATCAAATATTTGTAAAACAATGTATAAAGGTATGGTTTGTGTAACTACAGAAACAATATTTATTAAATATATTTTCTGTCAAAATTTGAGTTGACTTTTTTATTTATAATATTTTCTAATAATTTTTTTATTTATAATATTTTTTATTTATAAATATATATTAAATTATTAATAACGAGATAATTTAAGATGCAAAATAATGATCCAAGTGCATACACTTGTACTGCACAAGAATATTGTGTGTGCGATTCATCGCTAGATAATGATCAAAATGTCGAAGAACCAACGATAATACCTCCCTGTTGTGGAAATGTGAATTGTACATGTGACTCATCAATAGACGTAGTACAAAATATTCATTATTCTTCTGAGGTCACAAGCTTACAAGAAGAAGTTAAACCAAAAATAGAAAAGCTCCTCGAATGTACGCCATCACAAATCCTACAAGCATTAAATATCGATCAAAGAAACAAATTTGATCCTGTATCAGAAACATCAACGATTAGTTCCTATGTGGCTGATGAGCTCGAAAAAACTTTAGCGATAATTAAACCAGATGCTATGCAATTTGCACAGAAAATTGAAGATCGTATACGAAGAGAAGGCTTTACTGTCTTACAAGTAATTTGTCAGAAAATCTTATAATAATTCATTAACTTTAATATTTTTTAGAAATAGAAGTATAAATATAAAACAATTATAGGTAATTGATTCATTGGCGACTTCTAATAGAATTTGAAATTGTATTTCATATACAAATACATATTCTTATTCATACTGTTCTATTATTTAACCTAATCATTGGATTGAGACATATATCATGTAATGCATTCAATGTGAAACATAAGAGGATTTTTTTATATTATAATCATAAATGCTTAGGTTACTGTCTTCATTTTTAAAGTGGAAAACTCTACCAAATACTTTAAAGAGACTTGGATTGATAATAATTATTAATAAAAAAAATCTTGCATTGAACATTCATTTCATGTCAGTACTAGAACACACCAATTAGAGCAATGAAAATATATACAAATGAATTATCTTTTAACAATTCACAAAATTTCATGAACAATCTTCATGCACTGAATTACGTATGATCTATAAGATTCACATAGAGCAATAACTATCACATCTGATTAATTATTTTACAAAACATACTTTTTTTAAACTAGAAACGAAAAGTTCATCTCACACCTGAACAAGCATCAGAATTCTATAAATCACTGTATGGAACCGAAATGTATCCAAGTCTGATCATGTATATAAGTTCAGCACCAATTATAGTGCTCTGTCTAGGTGGGACAAGAGCTATCAATCATTGGCGTGATGTAATGGGACCTACAAGTGTTCGTGAAGCTGAACTATACTGGCCAAGAAGCCTCCGAGCTAAGTACGGTCGCCAAAATACGATTCGAAACGCTGTTCATGGTAGTTCCGATGCGAAATCAGCAGAAATGGAAATTCACTTCTTTTTTCCAGAAAGTATAATACCTAAACATAATCATAACATTTGCTTATTTTATTATATTGTATTATTTGAATGCAGAGATCGTAGAACCAATTCGTACTGGTAGTAAATCCGATGAATATATTACAAAATATTTAAAAACTCCTCTCATACAAGGATTGGCTGAACTTTGTCGTGTCAAACCTTTTGATCCAATTTCTTGGTTGGCAGATTGGTTAATTATGAATAATCCATATAAACCCAAATATCCAGATCAAATAGCTCGCTTACCAACATAAGATATTAATTTTAAAAGTTTTAATTTTATGTTTATATGAAATTTTTAAATTAAAATATTTTTTTATATATGTGAATTTCTTAGGCATATAAAAAAATTGATAATGTAAAAATTTACTTATACATAATATAGATAAATTTACTGAATGTCAATATTGTTTTGTATATTTATAATTTGCTACATTTTCAATCTATACTCAGAACAAATCATGCATGAATTGAAGTGTATTTTGTTTCATTTTATACTGACAGTTCTTTTTATGACTATTATATATTTAGGACTGAATTTTTTCTTTCAATATTAAATAAACTTCAAGGTTACCTTTTATTTTTGAATATTCTTAGGATTGAAAAATAAGAAAAGAATTTTGAAAATGTCATAAAATCACTTACACATTGTATCATACTGTTGCAGAAGGAGATATACAAAAGCTGAATACAATTTTTCCCATATAAGTTTGTTTTATTGACTCAATTAATGATTTTTTTCCAAATTATGTAATACAAAAATTCATCATAACCATAACTTAAAAATCAATTTGTTTACAAAAGTTACTATAACCATATTTTTAATTCTTTCACTTAATACAAGAGAGTTTCCTAAAAAGTAAATAATATATATTATTATTTATAAATTCACATAAACACATTACTTTATAAATGAATAACAAATACTTTAATCGAAAAAGTAATTTATTTTAAAAAGATACAAAGCAAACTCGATAAATTTTTACATATCACAACACTTCACAATATTCTAAACGACCTGTAATCAAAACTAAACCATGTATCAGACTAAATTTATAATTTAAAGTAAACTATATTTAACTTTTATACATTAAAAAATATCAATAATAATTACAAACCTACGATGGATTTTTATTTTTTTGGTATGTTTGTCATTTTGTATTCATTAAATACTAACGCTATTTAAAATTAAAATTCACGGATGCACACTGCTTGAAACTAGATTTTTATTTATACATTAGATAGTAAATATAATATTTATTTACTGTTAGTATTCTAACTACTTTTTCATGAGTAAAAACAGGAAATTTTAACTACAATTAAGATGTCTTTTCAGCTTGAAGTAAACCTTTTTCATAACAGTAGTGTAAAGACTGAAATTAAAAAATGAATTTATACATTTATATATATATATATATATGTTAAAAAAAATAGGAATGATTGTTTAACATACAAATTTATACTCACTTTGCATTCTTTAGCATTATCGTGGTTTGCACACCAGTAAGCTGGTCCCCATGTACATTTACCACCTCCTGATTTTACTTGTTTTGATAACATATGAACTTCAATGCTACCTGATCTTTTTCCACAAAGATCCATTTCAGCACAAATTTTATGACTGCTTGGTATACGACCAATCAAATTGATCATACTTTGTCCATAAACCTGCACTAGTTTTTTACACTAAAATAAACATGAAAATAATGTTAAAAAAAACCATTCAAAAAAGAAAAAACCATTCAAATCAACCTTATCAACTTGTTCAGGTGGTAAAGCGTTACAAGCTTTCGTCAACATATGTTTAACATCATGATCAACTTTTGGATTGTTCATAAGTTTTTCGAGAGTTTCAACAACAGTTTCACAAATAGCACACTCGATGATTTCATCTGTAATTGTTCAAAATATTTTCCGTACGTTTCTAAACTTGACATTTCATAAGTTTCTCTACAAATGCAATAATTACACTTACTTTTAACTTCTTCCATTTTCTTTTTACACAAGTCCATCATTGAACAAATTTCACTTGGTTCTAATGATGAAATAAGAAGTGTTATTACTGTATCTGCATATTTGTCGACAAAATTATTACAATCTTTATTTACTGTTTTTGGTAAATGGTTACAGATGTCATGGACAACTTTTTTAATTTCTTCCTGAATTAAAATATTATTAAATATATAAACTTATAATATAAAATATTTAAAACAAGGAAAATAAAAATAAATTACTACTTTGGATTTAAAAAAGTTATGACATGATTAACCCTTCCGGTGCACACTAGTGTTGATGCCAAACGGCTTGTACAGAAGACAATTTAATAGATGATTTCAACGTGAAACTTCATGTGTCTAAAAAGGTGCTTTTTATAGAAAAGAATACACTAAAATTACTATAATTATACAAAAAATTTAACTTTCTACTCGCCACAAATCTTTTTCTGAACAAAATGTTTAATAATCAATTATTAAACATCTCGATTACAAAAAACAGTGGTATGCTGAGAATGAAAATTCGTTTGTGAAACACTACTAAGTCATATTTTCATAATAGGTATTAAAACAAGTCCAAACATATAAAATCACATTATATACTTTATAGATACATCGGAATACTGTTCCCCTCTGTTTATTTGTATGAACAAAATCCAATAAAAAACAAGAATTATAGTACAAATTCTATATAAAATTATAAAAATACTATTCTCAAGAATAATCATACATTATTATTACTGTGGAAGTAAGTAATGGTCCTAGTTTGCAACAGATTTTATTAACTTGATTATATTTATATAAGATATTCCAATTACTGATTATTAGAAATGACTAGATAAAGAGCTTTAATGTAGTTTATATATTTCAAAAAATTTAATGTACATCTATCATTAATGAAGTAAAAAAATTCAATTGAAATTTCAAAATTCATTTGCCTTTATACTTAGAAATCTTGAGGTAAGTTTGAACATGATATTATGCTCGACTTTGATATTTTTCTGGACTGTTTTTCTACCCCAAGTACAGTCGCACAGTTGCACCGATAGGGTTAAAATCATGTAATTATTATAAGAATCAACTTGATACTACTACACAATAGAAATCTGTATTACTTCATTTTTTTTGTCCTTCAGTTGCTTTTCAATTTCTGTCATTACATACTCGCATATAACACATTGAGGTCCTTCTTGTCCAGGTTTGCGTACAGTAACTGAAGAAACTAGGGAACGGCCGTTTACAGTATCATCAGGTATTTCATTAGTGACTAAAAGAAAAGAAACAAATTCATGTTTTTTCAATAAAAACTTCTTTGTTTTTGATCAGTAGTTATTATTAAAATTAATGGATGTTCTCTTTACTTTTTTAATCATTATGCAATTATAAAAAATGAAAAACTATAGTATTTTATCAGAATCTCAGGTCATTTATTACAAGTTTCTTGAAAATTTTTTTGGCAATTACTATTAATAAAATTCAAATTGCAGGATTAATAAAACTGTTTCAAATACTCATGAAAATGTTAACTTACAAATTTCTCCAGATAAACCATTATCAATATCCTCCAATATAGATATACCCTTTTCATCATCATACTTTTCAGAACTGCATAATTTCAAATAAACACAGACTTCTTGAGGATTTAAATCAGCCATAAGTAAATCAATTAATTCTTTACTGTAAGTTTCTACAAAATCGTTACATTGTTCAGCCAAATTGCTGGACAAATGCTTGCACAAAGTGTGAAGTGCCACCTTAATATTATCCTATTAAAGAAAAATATATATGAACTAATTGTAAATAAACTTTTTCATTTCTACACTTATTACAGAAATAGAATACCGAGTACACCAGTTTGATAATCTAAATAAAAATTAACCTAATTCAATATAAAACAATTTGAAAATGATTTCTTGCATAAGTATATTAAATAATATACATACACACAAACACATAGTTATAAAAAGAGAAAAATTAGATATAAAAAACTTACTACTGTTTTATCATTTTTCACATAACTTTCCAGTTTAGTGACAGCAAAGAGACAGAGAGGGCAGTTTGGTTTATCATCGTACGTATCATGAATGAGAACTTCGATATCTTTAACTTCCGGTTTAGCGCAGAGTCGAAGACGTGGGCATACTTGCGACGGATCAATTTCTTGTACGAAAAGAGCGATTAATGCTTCGCCATAAGCATCGACAAAGTCTTTACAATTGTCTTCGATCGATTTTGGTAATTTATCACATACACGATCGAGTGCTTTCTTGATTCTCTCCTAAAAGGAAAAAACATTCAAATGTATACTAACACACGGGTTGAAAATTAAAACTCATTACCTCTGTTTTATCAGAACTAAGTTCATCTTGTATATAATGTAAAACATATTCACAAAGGGCACATCCTTCTTTTGAATCAACTCCGAGTGGATTCATTGCTTCAACCTTATCGATCGGCAACTCTATATTTGCTAATTCTGCTTTAAGAACTGTCTGAGGCATCAACCGTCCTATTGGTAATTGCACTTGTTCTGGCTGAATAATACTATCTCCATAAGTGATCGTAGGTCTAGGATTTTCTGTCGTCTTATAACTAGCGGCTTCGTCGGTTCCTACGAGTTCTTCTTTACTATTGAATAGAACTTCTGCTTTATCAGCAATATTCACTGGCAGAAGGGGTATTATTGGTGCCTGATAAAAATTAATTTAAATGTAAAAGATATATCAAAATTATTTAATAAACTTTTTACCTCTCCTAACTTTTCTGGGCGTGGACATACTCCAATTATGCTGCACAATTCTTTGCCATCGAGCTCTTTAACTAAGAATTGATAAATCATCGGATAATACTCTTCAACAATGCTAAGGCATTCATTTTTGAATGATTTAGTCTGTTTACATACTCCAACAAGCACTTTTTCAAATTCTTCTTCGGTGGTATTTGCGACAAGCAGATCTCGGAAATGACCGACAAGTTGAGCGCAAAGATCACAAGGTAAATCGTCTTTACTGTTATAAAAATTATTATGATATATATATATAAATAACCATATAGATACAATTATAAATGCAAACGTTTCAACTTACGCAACAGGCCTAACTCCAACTGAACTAAGAGGAATAATTTCTACTTCTTTTGGTGTTTCATGTTTATGGTATTTTGCACTACATACACCTGCAATATGACACACACTATCTGCAGAAAACTCACTTCTCAGTCGAGCATAGATATCGTTGAAGTACACGATAACAAGACTTGAACACGCATCTGAGAAGCTACCCATACGCCCACATTCCTAACAATACATAATAAAATATTAAAATTGTTTTTTTGATTATTTATTTACAAATTTTACTACCTCGAGCATTCTTTCGAGTACTTTATCACGGCTCATCTCTTTCAAATTCTTTTCGACGACATTAATGACAGTGTAGCAGCCGTCACATTCCTGTTGACGTTTGTTTACCAAAATATCAGACTCCAACGAAACAAACTTTTGTTCAGGATTCTGTTCTGCTAAAAGTTTATCGATATACGCATTGTTACACAGACCAGCTACAGAACACACAGTTTCCGGATTCATTTGTGATGCTAGTGTTTCGACAAGTTCCGGTATAAACTCATCCACCATTTTTATACATTGCTTGCGGATTATTTTTATTGGAATTAGCTTACACGATCCCTCAAAAACTTCTTTAAGTTGTTCCTAGAACACGGTGTATCATTATTTGTGTTACAAGTATATACACATAATATAAAATAAGACTTCAATTTATATTGCTCACCTGTGTTTCATTGCTTTCAAGTTGAGCTCTGGCCTGACTGACCATATCCAAACAGATATTGCACACACTGTCATTGTCTTGTTTTGGTTTCTGATGTACCCAGACAGTTTGTATACAATGCCGTACAGCATTGCATGATTTTGCAGAACTGAAAAAAATAGAGGAACGACAAAATTAAATTTTATGTTTTACAACAAATCTATTTTATATATATATACACACACATACACACTATATATATATATACATACATACATACAATACATATATACATACACATATATATATATATATATATACACACACACATGCACATACATACATATATATATATATCACTGAACTTTATTGTTGCAATATCGAATTACTAATGAGGAATAATAGATTGGAGTAAATTAATTTAAAGACACACAATAGAAAAATACCCCTATTAAATTAATTGATTAATGATCAAAAATTAAAATATTTTCAAACAGAAATTTGTTGTTATTTGGGATTTTAGGGCGCTTAGACAGAGAAAGGATTATTTTCGGATAGAACTTCATAATCTGATAATAATTTGATATAAAAGTTCGCGTATATTTTCATTGTATTAATTGTTTATACGATTCTTTCGTCATAAAATATTATATAATTTTTTTCATATTATAAAGCAGAAAATTAAAAAAAATGTGTTAAAGTCCAATAATTTATCAATACTTATAAATTGTGTATAATTTGATTTACAATAAACACAAAACATATTGAATAAAAATGTGTTTCTAACTGTATATTATGAAAAGATAAAATAGACAATGAAAACGCACATACTTAAGATATGCTTAAGATACATTCATATTAATCAGTAGGTTCGTGTATGACTTGAAAATATATTTATGAATCTAATAACAAACGAATTATTGTATCGACATTTATTCAAAATTAAAATTATCAATTACACAAGAATGACTGCATATGACTGTATTATTACATTATTTTTTGACTTTATGACTGTCTATAATTACAACATTAATTTTTATAACATTCATATAGAGAAATGTAAAAACGACGTGGCTGATTCATTTTATCGTTTTTAAACAGGGAATATGATTAATATATTACAATAGTGATTAATCTTCACGAACATTGAACGTTCTGATAGTCTAACCTCGACAAGAACGTTGTTCAATCTTTTTGTACAAGAAATGTATAATTATCACATGACCCATACGAATAAAAAAGTTAATATTTACAATTTTTTAAATCAATTTATAATACATAGACGAATTCTGTTTTATTAACAATAAATGTTTATTTAAGACATTTCATTCGGAAAAAACGCATGGAAAAATGAATGACTGCCTTATATAAGAATTATGAAAATATTTTAAAGTTTACACAACAAATTGCTTCAAGCAACCGAACCATTAAATTTAAATCTATGTAGATTTGTATTTCCCAAACAGACAGTGTTACGTGAATAAACAACGTACTGTTTAATATAAAAAGTGTGATGTTTATGATGAATAATCTTAATACTAGTATTAATTTTATAAGAACATAAATTTAATCGTAATTACAGTAGATCAAATACTAACTGGTGCACTTGAATTACAATCTTTTTTTAGATAAAAACACAAAAACTGACAAAAAAATAAATGTATTTTCTTTAAGTCACATTACTGTAAGTCGAATTAGTGTGAAATTATAATATGTTCCAATAACATTCTGATACTGTCGCTAAATTTACTTTCACGCATGGTTTATTTTCTCATCCCGCAAACGACAAAAAAAATTCTGATCAAAAATACAATAAATCATTCATCATTTTCGATTACTGCTTTTGTACGCATTTCGACGGCCATGTGATCATAGCACAGAAAAAATTCCAAAAAAAATCAAAAAGTTTCTGTCTTTCGTTTTTTCGTACCTTAGACACTCTGAAGATGAAGTAATTGCCATCGAAATAAATATAATAAAATAAATATAATCAAAAATGATCAGTAATCAATTATTGACCTAAAAAAATAGTGATTTGTAAAAAAAAACAACAGGAACTAATGAACTACTACATTCTTGTCTCTTGAGCTAACAATACGAATACATGAAATAAAAGTTACCTGAATATATATAAAATAGAGAAAGGCAATGAATGAACATGAGAATCTTCTATTTTTACAAAATAATTAGAATATAAGTTGTCATTATCAATACTTAAATAGGAAGACATGCAAAATGTTAGAATACAAATGGCTGAACACAATCTAACAAAATCTCTCTCTCTCTCTCTCTATATATATATATATATATATATATATATATATATATATATATATATATATATACACAATGTATACAAAGTTGATTTGACTTCAATTGTTATTACTGTGGTTCTCCTTAATGATTACAAAACGCGAAGAAAAATGAAACAATAATTTGGTACCACAGAAACTGAACGTAATGTTAAATGTTAATACAAGTCCGATTCAGTTATATCTCTGTCCAAAATCAAAATTTGGGGAATTACCTTGTTTTGATATACTGTGTATTAAAATATCGTGTACGGCTTGTATCTAGAAGGTTATGGCTATGTATTCTATTTTTAAATTTTTTTTATAATGAATTATTCAATGTATTTATGTTACATATCAAAGTTTAGGTCTCTTTTTTACAATAAAGGATTTAATTTTTATATAAACACAATAAATTCTTCGCGTTATTTTAAAAGTTCTGTTTTTGTATTAGGCGTATAAGACAACCCCCTATTTTTTGAAGACTTTTGGGTTTTAAGGGTTGTCTTATACGCCGAGATATACGGTGTGTATATATATATATATAACATTACCTCGTATTACCGTTTTATATCATTCAGCACTGTATAAAATGAAGTATTGTTCGCAACACCTCAATAAATGTTATAAAAATCGTGGTTTTTTAATTAAAAAAATCGAAATGCAAACATTTCATCGATTAATTATGTGTTTGTGTGTATGTATATATGTATGTTTGTACGTACATACCAGCGGCCATCGTAGGACTGTATTTCCTCCTAAAATTAATGAGAAGGAAATTCTATCTAGATATTATCTTTTTTCTATATAAATTACGTTAGAAAGCATTACACAGATAACAAGTAAATGTAAAATTAAAAAAAAGAATAACTAGAAATAATATAAATATATACAGCATTTTTTTTTCAAAAATCGAACACAAGACTTTAATTAAAGTAATAATCTTTATAGACACATGTAATAACTTTTGTATTTGGGGTTGCGCGAGACAATTACCTGCTAGATGTTTAATAAAATGGGGATTATCGTCAATTACCAAAGATATAAAGTTGTTAGAGAAAGCTAAATTTTCACGATATATCCATAAAACGAGCTTATTATAATAGTTAATGTATATATAGAAATATACATGAACCAAAATCGATGTGAACGTTGTAGTAAAATTGTTATATCAATACTATAACTGCTGTACAACTGGATTTGACTGTGTTGTGTAGCCAGAGGACATTCTCCGGTTTTCCTAATAATATCCTGATAGTGTCTAAGACGCAGTTTATCTTTAATGAAGCATTTTTCATGGTCCGTCGACGGGGTTGCATTTCGTAGTTCAGCTAGTGGAATTCCAGAATGCCCTCAAAGGTACTCTTTTACTGGCCTGTTATTTGACTGTATGATATGCATATATGATGTGTGTGTGTATATATATATATATATATATATATATATATATATATATATATATATATATATATATATATATATATAATTTGTATGTAAGAAAGAGAGAAGAGTGCATTTAAATTTAAATAACAATATAATTACTTAATGCCTGATAACCAATGTAATAATACTACACTGCGTATTCATAAATAACTTTGTGAAGAACATTATTGTAATATAATTATTATTAACATTTCCGAGTAAGTATAAGTAAATATTTATATTTATTACTGTATTTATCAATAAATAGTCAACAATTTCAAATGATGTCATATATTAACAACACGGTGCAATTGTAATACAATCGGGGAAACTGTTAGAATTGTAATTGTACTTTACACACATACTTTTTACTCTGTATTTCTAAATCCATTTACGAGAAATTTGTTTTCATTTGCTCTTTTGGAATAATTTGAATTTTTATTATACATATATATGTAGATATTAAAATTGTACTTGTTTATGTATATGTGTATATATAAATAGAACTAACCTCTACGGTCATCATAACATATATTTTTTAGTAATATGTACACACTATTAAAATCGTCCGATTTTATTTTTTTCCAGTTCATTCTTTATACACAAAAAATATGTTTAAACAGTTACATATTTAACTTTTAGATCTATACAGACAGTTACTCCATTAAGTAATCGGCCAATAAAGTCAAGAAAAGTACATGTACCTTCAATTTAAAATTGCACGTAATCTTTGCAAAAATTTTGCCGCGGAAATAAACAGATCAAGCAAATATCGATTAGATTAAATAAATATACCTCATAATTGTTCGGTGATCGAATCGGGATTAGTGGACTAACTGGACTTTACAAGCGGTATGAGGAGAGTATATCATGACATACAAATAGAAGGTATTCTTTTGAAATGTTTTTCAGATCAATAGGAATTAAGACAATAGAACAAAATAAGGAGACTAATAAAAATATGATGACATATGTTAGTCATACTAATCAAAACATTCGTAAGTACAGCGGAAATATGATTAATGAGCAAATGGAAGATTAGTTAAATCCAAAATACTAGGGGGATTCACAAGATATATATATATATATATATATATATATAATTTTTAAAAAAAAGTATAGTCATTAGTTTTTCTCATATTTTTTCTTTTTACATACATATTACTTTTAATTATATTTAAATAACGAAAAATGAATAAAATCAAACTAATTAAAAAAAAATCAGTTTTAACGTGTAAATAATTTGAGCGGTTTTTATTTTTTTTTTAAAAAAATAGAAATATTGAAAAATAGAAAATGAAGAAATGAATTTTGGAGGTTATAAATGCAAAAGGTGGTTCAACAAGTTACTAATGTTTCAAAAAGACTGATAAAATTTATTTCATCTAATTAATAATTACATATCTATTGACTGACTTTTTAGAATTTAAAATAATCTATTTTGTTGTTTTCATTTTTTTTGTTCTTATTGTGAAATAATATAATAATTTTTTTGTGCCATTCTGTTTGTATTATTATAAAATATATATGATTGGCATACTTTTATAATAAACACTATTATAGTTGTTGCAAATAAAAAAACTAGAATAACAAATGGATTGAGACTTTTTTGATGCAGTGTGTATGTATATATATGTGTGTGTATATATATATATATATATATATATATATATATATATATATATATATACACACACATATATATATATATATATATATATATATATATATATATAACTATTTACAAATTGTGATTAATTGAGAACTATTTATAATTGTGATAAATTGAGATTAACGACCTTATCAATGATCTTGTCGACACAACACAAACGCTGATTGCTTTACACCAATAGCCTGTATGTTAGATGCTCGTAGTAACAGATACAATGATGTACTAGGAAGTTACATTGAAAGCCACTGTTTTTTTGTGTTTTTTGAGCATTTATTTCAATAACAAAATGTGTGAATACATTAATAAAAGTATTTTCCCTCGGAAGGTGACTTTTTCTCACTTTTTTTGGCAGAAGTTGAATTCCGCGACGAAGAATGGTATCATTTGCGCCAATCATATTCAATAACCAAATTGTCGACTTCTCCGTAATTATAGAAATGTGTATCTTCCAAAGCGTGTTGCATCGATCGGAACAAATGGTAATCGCTTGAGGCTAGGTCCGGAGAATACGTTGGGTACGGGAGAACCTCCCATTCGAGCTCCATCGGTGTTTGTTTCATGGCTATAGTAACATGGGGCCGAACGTTGTCATGGAGAAGAATCACTTATCAGCGATGTGATGCAATTGATGGTCGTTTTTGCATCAAATTATCATTCAACAGCTCCAATTGTTGTCGATAAGATTCGGCAGTGATTGTTTCCTTCGCTTTCAACAACTAATAATACACGACACCCTCCTCTATATCCCACTAAATAGAGAGCATTACTTTGTCACCATGGATGTTTTGCTTTGGTGTCAACGTTGACGATAGCTAGGATCAACCCATGATTTCAGCATTTCGGGTTGTCGAAATAGATCAATTTTTCATAACCGGTCACGATACGCCACAAGAAACTTTTCTTTTTATGTCTTGCAAACAAAGAAATCGAGATAATTAAGCGGTTAGCAATGGAATTTTTGGTCAATTCATACGGCAGCCATCTCCCTTCTTTCTGTCTTTCCTATTACATGTAAACGCCGTGAAATGGTTGTCTTCTCGACTTCGTGCTGTGGAGCCAGTTATTTGAGCGTGTGAGCAGGGTTTTCTTCCAATACAGCTTGCAGTTGTTCATCTTCCAACTTTTTCGATTGACCTGATCGTTGTTTGTCGTGAATGTCACAATCACTACTTTTGAATCGTCGAAACCAATCTCTACATACTGTTTCTAATGGGGTAGATTCACCATAAGTTTTCGCAAACAATCGATGAACTTCAGCTGCACATTTTTTCAAATCAAAGTAGTGTAGAAGTACACATCGGAAAAACAACTTATCGCGTTCCATTTTAATTCGGTTATAGAAAAGCACTCGTGTAAACAAAAGATGACGTCTGATGACTAAATTTTAATGGGAAATGTTCACACTACAAAATGACACAAGACATCTGTCACTGCCCACAAAAAAAGCATCTAGAGCAATCCACACGTGAACAGCGGCTTTCAATACAACCTCTTATTACAATACAGAAACTACATCGGGTTTATTGGCGTTTCCACATAAAATGTGGATTTGTACACATCAGTATACAAGAATCGAAGTACAAAACTACATAAATGCATAAAAATAAATACATACATGTTACGTTATGGTACATGCTACAAGTACGCAAATTATAGATTATATACGCATATATACACTACTGCTTATAAGTATTCAGGCACCCCTATAAATTGGAATAATTCGATTTAACTTAGTTATTTACCTTACTAATGTGATTAGTTATTGCCTGTAAAATATTTTTCATTGTTTAAATAATAAATCATAAAAACATACGAAATTGAATAAGGCGAGACTTTTCATAAAAAGGTAGTAGTCCCGGGAAATTTTAGCGGTGAAGTAAAGAACAGACGTTGTGTAGGTTTTTCCAGGTAATTAATGTGTTATTGTTGATTTTGTGGTACGAGAAGTACCTTCTTGGTTTTGCTATGTAGTTTGCAATCATTCAAGCTTATCAGAATCAATTAATAACATCGAAATAAATGAATCGTTTCAAATAATTGAAGACCGAAATTTTACTGTTGATTTTTTACTGAAACGGCTAAAGTGAAGAAACATTCAATAGAAACTCGATGTATGATAATCTCCCAACATAAGCTGGAGCAAAGTAACCGTCAAATAGCAAAAAAAATAAAATTAACTTCTAAGACAGTAGCCAGTTTAGTTTAAAAAAAAAGAGATTCTAAGAGTATTGTAAACAAAAAACGAATCTGGCCCCCAAGAACAATAACGTCAGAAGATCGCACATTAGTGGCAATGAGTAAACGTAATAGACGTTTAGCACAAGAAATAACGATACAAGTTAACAACAGTCGATAAAACCTATTCAGTGTTTCAATTGTTGAACGAAGGTTAAATGAGGCTGACTTGTATGGAAGTACAGCTGTAAGAAAACTCTCACTTCGATCCTTAAATATCAAGAAAATGCTTGAATGGACAAAACAACAGAAAACTGAACCACCATTGATTGGAAAAAGATTTATGGAATGACAAATCAAAATTTGAAGTTTTTGGTTCAAGGATAAGTGTCTTTATTCGCAGATCAGCTGGAAAGCAGGTGTCAAATCAATGTGTAATTCCAACCGTTAAACATTGTGGAGGATCTGTGATGGCGTGGATCAGTTTTGCAGGCACTGGTCTAGGTGATCTTTTCAAAATCGAAGGGAAACTAAACAAGGAGCATTGCCAGGATATAATAAAGAAGCATGATTTGCCGTCTGGAGCAAGGATTGTTGAGAAAAGATTCGTTTTTCAATAGGACAACGATCCCCAACAAACGTCCAAATTGTGTATAAGCTACCTAATGCAAACGGAAATAAAGAAAAATCTTAAAATCATGGCTTGGCCTCCTTAGTCACCCGATATCAATCCTATAGAGCTCTTGTGTGCCAAGCTTGACCGAAATGTTCAAGGACGTGTAAAACATCACAGCAGAATCTTTGGAACACACTACAGAAAGAATGAAGAAAAATAAAACCGGAACCATTGGAAAAACTTATAAATAGAATACCTCGAATATGCCAAGCAATCATCAAAAATAACGGTGGTCAGATTGATGCATCTAATATTTATATATAAAATTAGTTTTTAAGCTTTTTTTCTATAATCTGTTTTTGAACATTACAATAAACATATATATATATATATATATATATATATAAATTAAGCATATAAATTATTTATACCCGAGATACAGGACATTGGTTTATAGAAAGAGAAATGTCTGAATACTTATGCGCGGTAGAGTACCTAGAGAATTCCTTTTAAAATATAGTGCCTTCAAAAATATACTATATATACACACAAACACATACATATACATACACATATATATACATATATATATATATATATATATATATATATATATATATATATATATATATATATATACATACAGACAAATGGTTAATGGTATTCAAATATTGTTTGTATTATGAAACAATCAAACTATCGAAACGTATTTAGCATCTATTGCTTTTATATCAACTTCAAATAGATAAAAAATATAAAAAAAATACAAAACCCATAAAATTCGATTTAGTTAAATGTATTCAAATCAATTCTTGGGTAAATGTATTCAAATCAGTTCTAGTTATGCGGGGATTGCTTAAAAACAAATAATAATCAACACATTTACTAATATTTGCACGTCAATGAATTTATTAAGAGAAAGTTATATTTGTTCAAAATATAATTTCTGTCGATAAAATTGAAAAGAAACCAAGATATTAATAGAATAAAGAAACTTGTAATGAAGACGTTTTGATATGACATATTTTAGGAATGACAGACAGTATAAAAATGATATGAAGTCATAAACTGGTCATAACTTGAGAAAATTTTGAAAAATATTAAATCTATCGGTTAAATTGAAATTATTATATTGTTTTATATAAATTAAGTGAAAGTATTTTATTTTTTTACTTTTTATGCAATTTAGAACAATGGGGAAAATGGATGAATTTCTAAAAATAAATAAGAGTAGTTTAAATTAATGATAATCTAATTTTACAACTGATAATATACATTTCTGTGTATAAATTTTCAGTGAAAAACATATTAATTGTGATTGTAAAGATCACAAAGGTGGAATAAAAATTAATAAAAAAAACTGGACAAAAA
>CM068321.1:8296525-8386525 GCA_034766995.1 Acanthacorydalis orientalis | reverse complement strand
TGTGAGATGTATTCTTATTTCAAAATATAATATTTTGAAGCACACTGATAAATGAGAATAAAAATATTTTGTTAATTTTTTTCCTGCATTGTATGCCAAATTTATCAGTAATCTTTACTGGATATAAAGGTGGTCAGGGAAACTTTTGTGACTAACTGTATAATGATTCACAAATTGAGTAATGCAGTTATTTATAATTACATTTTTTACAATATATAAGATTAATCTTAAAAATAAAATAACTACACTACTTTTATTCGAACATTTTTTTTACTTATATTACAGTAAAAAATGTCCTGGAGGACTTCTTCCTACATGTCAGCTGTAGGTCTATTCTCCGCAATCGGGTTCGTCTCGTGTGCCATTTGCAGGTGGATTTTGAATACTTAATTTAAAACTATAAAATAAACCACATATCCTTAATATTAATATAAATAGATCATAACCCGAAATAGTCTTAGAAACCCGCCTGAAGGTGGCATGCGAGACGAAACCGGTCGCGAAAAACAGACTTACAGCTGATCTTACAGGAAAAAGACCTCCAAGACAACATATTAACGGGATCACAGGTACAAAACAATGTATTTATAAATATAACAGTAAAAACTAATTATAATCCTTTAAGCCAATATAAAAATATACTTCCATTCTGAGATCAGTTTAAAACTGAAATATATGAAGTGAAAAAAATACATGCTATAAATTCTGATGAGATATTATAGCATATGTAGAATTATAGGTGATCATTTTTTGACGGTTGATCATTATAAAACGGTACAGGTCATTGTTTTGATAAAAAATAAAAAAAAATTGTAATCGTTACTTTTTGAACATTGATCTTTAAATTTTATTTTAAAATGTTTGAATACATATTTTTGTTCATAATGTTATGGATAAAACTAAAGTTCCTACACAGCACTAACACATTTGGCGTCATATCAGCATATGATCTCTGCATTTGATCATAGGTCATAAATTTATTTTGTATAGATTAATATTTACCTATGAATCAGTATTTTCGTTAACAGATATTAGCTGGAATAGAGTCATGGGGCCGGCTAAATTCAATTTCATAAATTAGTTATTTTCTTACCCTAAAACAACAAACAAATTTTGTGCTCAAAATTGTTCTGTGAACGATTATTGATCATTTTTAAGTGTTGCTACTGGGCATTTGGACATTATCCACATAGTTCCGTAGTAGAAAAAAATTTGTACCATAGCGCTTTGAGGATAATGGTATCGTTAAGTCATTTCTATAATAATAGTTTAATGGTACTATAATAAAATAATAAAAGTGATCTATAATAAAATTTTTATTCTCTAGTGTAAAAATTGGTCCTCTATCGGAAAATAAAATTAATCATAACTCGATTTAATTATTAATCATAACTAGATGTTAAAATATTTTTACCCGTATGAACTTTTGTGTGTCTATTTCGTTATCTTTTGTTTAATTTTTCGTTTAAGTATTTTTAAAATAAACTATTTTATTTTTTATTACACAAAGTTGTTAAATATACTTTAATAAATAACAAAATATGAAAAATTTAGCTTTTCATTTTCATTTTTCAATAACAAATAATCTTTTTTTAATGTTCTAACTGCACGAATATTTTTAACACACACACACACACATATATATATATATATATAGATATATATATATAAATATATATATATGTATATATATATATATAAAAATATATATATATATATATATATATATAAATATACATACATGTATATATATAGAGAGAGAGATAGATAAATAAATATGAGATATTTTTTCTGTAATACAAACATAATTAACAGTAATTATTAATTACGATATTTTATATTAGAGTTCATATATATATATATATATATATATATATATATATATATACAAACGGTACCATCATACAATGTTTATATTTTTTTTAGTTAGATAAATGATGTCAACATATATTTTGATACCTGCATTGCAATTAAACCATTGTAAAGATTGATGTATAACATTTATTTTTGGTAAATACTTTCTAAAACAGTATAGAGTGAGATGGGGTATCCTGATATGATTATTTTCAACATATTTTTGCGTATTGTATAATTTTTTTCGTCTATTTATATAATATATAAACTTTACAAAAAAAAATATTAAAAATTGTGTACATTGTTATATGTAAAGTTATAGAGCATGTAATTTGTATCTGTATTAGAGAGCATTGTAATTCCAATGATATATTCTATAATAAAAAGCATCATGCATTTAGATAGCAGTACTCTCGTGTATTTGAATTTTCAAATTTAGTTCAGAATTTATCGAATATTCTGATTGAGAGAGGGAATCAAACATATGAATTTGTTTGATTTTTCTACAAAATTTAATAAAATCACGTTTAACCAACATTTAAATAGACTATAAAAAAAAGGAAAGTTTGAAAATCGAACTTTTTATAAAGCATATTCATTAGTCCTTACAAGATTTGTTTCTATTTCCTTATATAATTCTCACGGAATTTGATGTGTGTACATGATTTAAAGCTTGCTCATTTTTTTTGATAAGGATTCGTCAGTTAGCTAACAAATGGAGCAAAGTTGTATATAATAATTAGAAATATTTTGCGGATTGAAATGTATTTCATTTTTCAGAAAATACACATTAATTTTCTATAAAAAAGGCACCGAATTAATTTTTACACGTGACTTGAAGATGAAAGAATAAATTTCAAAGAAAAAATAAACAAATTTTAGTTGGTAACATCATAAATATTGATTTATATATATATATATATATATATATATATATATATATATATATATATATACATATATGTGCTGTTATACATTGATTAGCCTGTAAAAGTACCCAACGAATATACTAATAAATAAAAATATTAAGTCAATAATATTAACTAAATTACAATCATCAGAAATATTCAAATGTTTTATTATAAATGCATCTAAGATTATCGTTTAAAAAGAAAATAACTATTCCTTAATCCAAACTTAGGCCATCCAGTAACACATATTTTACCTACAACTTGTGTTAATATTTACAAATTACCAATATTCGTGAATTTACAATTTTACATTTATCTGAAATTGCATCTCCAATACATTCTTCAATATTTACATACAATAATTAAGATGCTATTCAAACGGTCAACATATTTGAACAGTTTCGTTTAAAAATTAGATTTTCGATAAAATATACAAAGATTTGTTTATTTAATATTTCAGCAAAGAGTTAATTTAAATTTTATCAGTCTTGACCGAAATATATGAGTCATGTATACTACGAATTTCATTTGGTATAATTATTACGAATTTTTTTTGTTTATCAATGTAGAATAAATACGATTTTAAAATAATGATGTAAGAACTCCCTGAATACGTATAAATGCAAACCATTGAAAATATTGTTGATCTAATTAACAAAAATGTATATATATATATATATATATACATAGATGATAGCGTTGAAAATAATCGATAGAGTAGTTGTAAGCATATTTAAACTTGATATTAAGATTAGGGTAATAAATGGAATTTTATAAGGAGAATGCGTTAGAATAATGTAACTTGCGTAATGTGGCTAAATTTACTTTCACAGATGAATTTTTCGGCCATTCCACAAACTACAAAAATTCTAATCATAAATGTATAATAATTAATTATTAAATATTTTTGATTGTTGCTTATGCTCGTTTCGATGGCTATGCCATTATCCACAGAGCGCTCAAGAACGAAAAGCCTTTGCGCTGCGAGGCTGATGGCATTGAGAAAAAGTTTTAGTTCTCTATAGATAATGGTATTGTCATTAAATGTGCGTATCAAAAATAATTTATTAATTATTTTGAATGCTACTTATGCTGTTCTTTACCATTCTGAGAATTATGACATCGCCGTCGAAATACATAAATAATGAACAATAATTACTGAACATTTTTGATTACATATTTTTGTGGTTTGTGGGATGAGAGAAAAAATATTTGTGATATATATATATATATATATATATATATATATATATATATATATATATATATATATATACTAAGGGATTTCGCCCCCTACTCACAAACCTCCGGGCTCGCTGCGCTTGCCTATTTGTCAATTATAAGCCTCTACATGTAAACGAACGAAACAATAAACATATTTTTCAAAACTAATGCCTATATAATCATTATCGTAGACAACTTACAACGTTGCTATTTTATATATGAGATAAACATATAAACAGATTTATATAAGATAAAAATACCATGAAACCTCGACGTCATCGAAAATTTTTTGTGGATAATTTTGATTTTATATATATAGAAAGATATAGATATAAAATAACAGTATCAACAATGTAGGTTAATACACACAGAGAGAAAAGCAATCCAATGCACGTACAGTCCGTGATGCATTACTACATTTATTTAGATAGCAGTAAAATTATTTAAGTTTATCCTTACCTTCTTTAAAGCCTGGTGCTAGCTTCTCTTCTTTGCTAATGAATGTCCTCTGTGGTATTTTCTTCCAAAACAGAGTGATTTCATCGGCGTTGAATACCTGCTCTGATTCATATTCTTTTTCTTTAATAAGTACCCTTAAGGTGTCAGGAAACTTATTAGCTGCCTCTTGTTAACAGAGGCTTGTTCTTCTGTAATTTTCACATTACGTAGCTTAAACTTTTTTCTAAAATTATCAAACCAGCCTATGCTGGCAAGAAACTCTGTAGAACTAGATCCTTCGCCTTCCCTTTCATTTATAGAAACATATAGAGACTTCGCCTTTCCTCTTATCATATTTGAATTTAAAGGAATTCGCTTTTAACCTTTATCGATCAGTTTGTTTTTACAGAACATTTCTTCTAGGTCTGAGTTTTTTCAACAGTTTAACAGTTTTTTAATATTTGTTACTATTATTATAAATGTCAATAAGAAAACAACCCATTTTTACATAAACACTTAAGAATTGTTTATTGGGTATTTGTTTCGTTATTTTTTATAGTCAGATAATATATGATATCGTGAAAAACATTCTCCAACATGGAACCCTGGATGGTCATCGGAAGTTTGACAAAAAAATCTAATTAAAAAATCTCTTGGAGCAAACTACACAACCGTTTTTCTTTCTATAGGATCGTTGGTTTAGTTCATGAAATTTTCCATTCAATCGTTACTGAGGATTGGAAATTGTACGTTGCCGTCTAACAGTTGTAACTGAAAATCACCAATAAGTTGTTTTACCAATTTTACGACAAATTGCAAATGAATCATTGGTTTATTGCCTGTTCTTTCTTCACAGAGTTTATATAAAATGTACGCATTTGTAGCACTCACTTCCAGACCCCAGGAAATAGTACAAAAAATCCATACAATAAAATTCTTATTAATTAAAAAAGGATATCTCGAGTGAGCGGACACTCGATCAACATGGTTTCTGTGTGGCAACATATGACTAAATATCCTGCTGCTATTGGTTCCTGTTTGGGGCCATCCGACCGATAAGGATTAATATCAATCCTGCAGCCACATAAAAGTAGCACTTTGTACACAAGAGATATATGGATCTCGTACCTGATACAGAGTCTTTGCGCCTATTGATGCAGCTGCAATTTTCTTTTTTTTTTTGATACACCTTACGGTTGACTTGTTGATGCCGTACTGGTGGGCAATCGCAGCAGCTGACTTCGCTATGCGAAGCATATCTAATAATTCGATCTTTTCTTGTAAGGTCTTCACTTTCTTTTCCTCTTGGGAGCACTTCCAGAACCAGTAGAAGCGGTACCTTTTAGATCCATGATTACAGTTGATATTTTATTGCACAATTTCTAGACTATGCGCGTTGTCTGTGATTTTACACAGTAGGCCACAAAACTCCAAAAAAATTCCATTTGATTATTGATTGTAAACTCGCGAAAGTCGAAATTCGACTGTGTATATATATATATATATATATATTCATTATAATAAAATGATACTTATTTTAGAATTTCTCAATGGAAATTAATAAATCTTACAAAAATTTACATTAAATTTATGATTTTTATTTTGTTCAAAACATTTATTTATTGTTTCTAAACGCTACAGAAATTTTGTTAAGTTTCTGATTAGAACGTCCGGGAACAATGATCATATTGAGAGTTTATAGAATTTTTATCAATAAAATACAGACATTCGCGAAATTTGAAATATATTTTTGTAAACAATCTGCATTCAACAAATCTGTATTCATGTTTCAAAATTATCTAAACTGTTTTTAAATGTTTTATTTGACAATTTAAACATAATATATGTATACTTGAAATCAATATGAAAAGTATTATGACAATAAAAATAGTTTGTATTATCGTATGTAAACTTTTTTTCCTATAAATATCGATTCATTTCTGATATCAGTCAATAACACATGATATTTACTAAATGAATAATTTCCATTTTGAAATGTATCTCCTCTAGATAGATTTTGTAGGTAGATTTTTTTAATTCTTATTGATAAATACTATCTTAATACATCCGGGTACTAAGAATACCTTAAAGTACGTATCAAAGTTCATATATATGTATATATATAAGAACAATGCTTTTTCGAATGATTAGTAAATATTGTAATAATTTATATAATTTGAGTGGCTTTCATTCAGTCTTATCTTGTCAATTTGAAGTGTATTAATTGTATACAAAGTTTTTTTATTTATAATGTTTAAATTTTAGTTGCATTGAAAACATTAAAACTCTGTAGTAACACACGAAAATTGAAAAAAATATTATAGTATCATTGATATTGTACTACTTTATACAATTTGTAATAATTATATGTATATCATTAATTTATAGATATATTTTATTATAAAAGTGATACTTTTGTAAATACTTTTATAGTGCTCAAAAAATAAATAACTTAAAAGAATTTCAGACTGTAATTGTTTAATACAATGGTACACGAAGTATTACAACATGTTTTCATTGTTTTCGAGCAAAACAGTTTCACGTTGATTGAAGCAAAAGGCCAGTTATTTTTGTATTTATTAGAAATAACATTACTAATCAATTAATGTGATTTTTATTACATAATACAGTCATATTAAGTGGCTGTTAAGAAAAAATATTCACGATTGAATTAAAGTTCTATTTTTAATTACCGTAAATTCTTTTGTCGGCCGAATGCAGAGAGGTAACGTGTGCTTGTCGAAATTTAATAGACATTTGGCATTATTTTTGTTTTTTATTGATTGTCCTTATTATTTGAAATATATCATTTATATTTTTTTAAGTATTTTCTTCAGATTATGAATAAAATTCGTAAACGTTGAAACTAGCGGCTCAATCTTCTAACAACAATTCATGAAAACGTTAATAACAGTGTTTTGATCAGTTTAAATCTACTAATTTAGTAAAATAAGTTTATTTTCAATATTATTAATACGTGTAGAAATTAATTATGTGTATTTAAATTGAATCAATCATAATTCGGTTTAAATTAAAATATTTTTTCATCGTTTTAATATACATTATATATATATATATATATATATATATATATATATATATATATATATATATATATATATATGTTAGCTAAACAGTTGGCATAACCTTACAAAATTATAGTGAACACGATGGTGTCCAAAAAGCAGAGCTTGCATTTAGGCATTGCATACTTTTCGTATTTAATCTGAAAAAAAAATGTTGAACCCTAGAAATGATTGGAGTTAAGCAATAGCTCTGAAAATGTATTACGATTTTGTATACCACACGTAATACAATTCAATAACTACTTACTTACTTGTTTATTTAGTTGCATAAAAAATAGTAAAAAATAAATGTACTGATAAAATACAATAAATTACAATGGCATAGCACATATTAATAGGTATGTTGGAAAATATATTAGTATATGACCCGTCAAATTTGACGATAAAATAGAGAAAACAATGTTTATTGGTTTTTATAACATAATATATAAGAAAGAAACTTGCTGAATTAAACATGAAACCTATAAGCTGACAAAGCAAACATTTCTTGTTACCATGGGCTTTGTCCTGCGGACAGTGACGTGAAATATGGGTTTTTATTATATAGATAGAATAGTCGTCATCGAAATTCATATAAGCAACAATACTAAATAACTTTGATTAAATGTTTTTTTTTGTAATTCAATTCTGGAAATGTAATTAAATTCAATTTCCCAAATAAATTTCTTACTCTCTCATAAATTAAAACAATATTTTTTGATCAAAATAACTGAATGATTATTTTTGATCTCTTTTCATGCTATTTTAATGGCAATTCTATCATTTTCAGAATGCTGAAAGTACAAAAAAAATCTAGAACAATCTTGTGGGGCTGTGAAAGTGAAAATTAATTTGCGGAATATCATAAAACATATCTAAAATATTTCTAGTTATGTACATTGAGAGTGATTTAATTGTTATTGCTTTAAACGACTCTCAATAAGTCTTCTATAAATTTCAAACCTTACTTTATGATATTAACGACTTTCCCGATTTCTTCTAGTCACGTTAGTTATTCCTTTTCAGAATCAATTTTCCATAAATCTGATTTTTAAAAAAATCATTATATCCGAATTGGTTTAACACTTCCTGTAATCAAAAATTGACTCACTACTTGAACGTTCTCTGTGGTACAGGATGATAATGCAACTCTTCTATTTCTAACAGTTCATTGTATTATTATTAAAACCTGCAAATGAGAATGACAAGTTATATAGAAATATCCAGAATTATTATACAATTCAAATAGTTACAAATAACACAAGTAACAAAATTCCTTTATTTTTAGATGATTTTAAATATTCGTATCATTGATGATCTGAAATGTTTCCAAGTTTCGTGAAAAGGGTATGTAGAAATATTGATAAAGAAATTTAAATCATACGTCAATATTTTTTTTTATTAAAAAAATTAACATACTGATTGATATTAACAAAATATTTTTGTGCGTACAGAAAAAAATGTGTACACATTTATATGTAATATTGTATGTATGTATGTGTGTATATATATACACACACAAATTTGTTTTTTGTGTAAATTTGATGTATTTACAAAAATACGATGAAACAGGTATTTGTACAGTAACAACAGTTAAAATATTTATTTGTAGAAATCCTCTTGACCAATAAAAGTGGTCAAGAAAATATTATACGCTACACATTCAACAGACAATTTATTACATCGAGCTAAATCAACAATGAGATATACAAGTAACAAATTTTTACCGACTTTCTGATCCTATTATAAAATCTTTGCAAGTACTGATCAACAACAAATACATTCTGTTTAATTTTTTTATCATTCGATTTCGTTCAAATGAAAGACATCCATTCTGTAAATTATTTACATTTTCTGATAAATGTATCAATAATAATAATAATAATAACAATTACGTGATTTTTTTATGCAGAGGTCATACATATTCGTTAATAATCAATGTTTAATCCTCTTCGTCATCGTCGTCGTCTTCATCTGAAGAGCTTGATCGTTTCTTCTTCTGAGGAGTTTCTTCTTCTTCGGAATCGGTCGATTTGTCTTCACCGCCAGATTTCCTCTTCAACGATTTCTCTTTCTTGTTATCAGCTTTAGTATCGTCGTCGCTTGCATCTGATTTCTTGACCGGGCACAACTTCTGTATCTTCTCTTCTAAACTGCCTAGAGTCTTTTTAATCTTACTATTTTCTGGACTGTATGCCCACATAATCATCTGTGCGTGTATTTTAGTCGGAACACCATCTTCATTCCACAAATCCAAATCGTTAGATTCCATCTCTTTCCGTAGCTTCTTCAGATTCGTATTTCGTACAATGTCCCATGTTGGTTCACCGTCAGCACTTTCGACAGTTCTTAAACGTTTATAGTCGCTTTCGGCAGCTTTCTTGTATGCTTGAATAAATTTCGAGTTGTCGAAGTCGTAGTGAGATTGTAATGGAGCGAACACTTCGACGGTAGCAAGAGGTAGGTAAGCCATATTCTCTTTAGATAGATTCATTTTTTCAAATCTTCCTAACCATTCCTCGAATACCTTTAATGCGTCTTTGATGTTTGTTAATTTGTCTTCTGCTTTTGTTACTATAAAAAAATAAAAAGTTGTTATTTGAGAACTTTTATAGAGTTTAATTTCACATTCAGTTTTAACGAAGGTTAGACGTAGAACATTAATACTCTAGTGTCAATGTTCACTGATGTTATATATTAGATTCCTTCAATAAACCGATGTATTGATGGCAGTGCTTTCTTTTAATCTTAAAATATTTTATTCTTTCACATAAAAAACCATAGAATTTAACGCAAGTATATAATTATTCAATTTTTGAAAAAAATCATAAAATTTCAATTTTCTTGAGCGTTCTCAACCTTTTGAAATTTATCGGTTTACTATACATAACTAAAGCTTAAATAGCTTCTCTGCTAACACTGATTTCGTTTTTGCACGTTAATCCCTGTTAGCTTGCCTATTTTATATATAAAGTATAATTTGAATAATGTGAGGGGACTAAATCGATGACGAAATACCTCCTCCTTCTACAACATACGTCAAAGGATTAGCTTGACTCTAATCAAAATATAAGTATAGTATTTATATACCCCGAATGATTGATGCTGAAAACATCAATGTTATTCAAATAAAAGTATTGTTCTTTTTTAATATTGATATTATCTTAGTAATTGTAAGTGGGTATTTGAACATTGATGATCATATCTAATTTTGAGGCAAATTTTTATATACATACATATATATATATATAAACTTGATACATTCTTGAAGACTATTAATATATACATATTTAATAAATATATAAAAATGGAATATATTTCAATCCTAAAAATATCCCACATTCTTTTGCATATCTTCGCTCCATATGTCGGGTAATTAACGAATCCCTTGCCGAAAAAAGATGGCGGATGTGAGTCAATGAAGTTTTAACGCATTTTCGGACTTCGCCACTGTTTTAGCATTTTTTGCATGTTTTATATATCTCAACAATTTCCCCCAAAGTTGAAATATGCTACTTTTTGGACACTATTGTGTTGACTACTGTTTTGTGAGGTTATTTCAACTGCTTAGCCAAAATATATAGTGTTTTTTAAATGTTAAGACTGAATTTCAAAAACCTGAACAAAGAGAAAATATTTTAATTTAAAATAGAGATAACTGATTCAACTTAAAGGCACAAAATTAATTTTTACACCTCCCCCCCCATAATTTTTGTCGATTGATTTATGACTCATTCATATAATGATGGGATAAAAATAAATTACTCAGTCTTGTTTGGAAGACTACAGAGGAAGAAATTGCTAATAAATATCGAAGGTTATTCTAAGGGTACACAAAATTTGGTGTGCAATTGTTACATAAAATATAAATTATAGATTATTTTCCACAAAACCTAAACAATGTCTGTAATAAATCCCAATAAAGCTTACTCTCAGATATCTCTACTGTAAAAAAGCGCTACTAAAACAAGTATAGTTCAAATATAATAATTGTTTATTTCTGACAATGAAGATAAATTGGTTCTATAAACAAAATAGAACAAAAAATCAACGGCAGGAATATTTTAATTAATGTAATAATTGTATAAATACTAAAAAATCTGCCTTTTAATTGTAAAAATGTGATTCAGTTAATTACTTTGGGCTGTGCAGAAAACTCAAATGCTTAAAAGAGTAGGTAATGCATGGTTCTTCGGCTAGGAAAAAAGTTATTTACTTGTTATCCGGTTTAATTTACTAGAAAGAAGTGATTCTTCAAACTACAGACATACTTGAACAAATAAATACTACATAATAAATGAGTTCTTTACTGATTAATTTCAATAACAACCTCTGTTCAATTTTGTTTACCGTGCTCGTTGGAACTGTTTAGAAGTCGCTATGTTACAATTTAATCAATATCGTAATTTCGATACTCACAACTACCAATCAGTGAAAAATACATTCATTCTCAAACAACATGGATAAATAATAATAATAAAACTTACTTGACAATGTCCTATTTGCTCTGCCTATGAGTCCTTTAACGGCAAACTTCTGGTAATCGGGATCACGTCCTTCTAACGCTTTGATCGTTTCCAAAGCTTTATCTTTATCCTTGAAACCAAGTCCCGGTACTGTATCGGCTGCTTTCGTATCGCTCATCTGAAATCGATGACAGGTTACGTCACGGTAAATTAATGCTAAGTGGATATTAAATAATTAAACGTATTTGCGTGGCCGGTTTAAGTTATACGATGATAATTTATTAAGCATATAACAACGACGACTCGGAACATATTTTTTTATTACATCCACTGTAATATATTCTTTCGCGTACATGTATAATGTTCTCGTTGTGATGATATTTGCATTCTATTTTCGTAACGCGTAATATGAACTGTAATAAATTGCGTTATTTAAGCCGTGATCACAGTGAAATAATTTATATATTTACATCATTTTATTTTAATGAAGACATAGGATGTACGCATTTGCATACCTTGAATGATTTTTTTTAATATTTTAATGCATTTCTGTTCTATTCGAAACATAAACGTAATGAACATACACTGGTAATATCATTTATATGTTGGTATATATATATTTTGCAATAGAAAAATATAGCAAAATATAATTTAAGTTTTGTGTGCCTTATTTAGAGTGTAAAAGGTTGTTAAATATGTGAACGATTAATATAAAGGATACTTTAATAAGTGTCCATTGTAAAGTACTGTCTTATCTTTTTTTATTATATCTACGAATATATCCGTATCGGCAATAAAAATGAATAACTACACCATTATAGATATAAATTATTTACATAAGACAGAGAGCGACATTTGACTTTCAAAGGTCAAATCTCTATTTCGCTCATAAATAAAAAATGTATTGTTGTTCGTATTGTTGTATTTTGTAACTACTCTTCTAACATATTAAAATATATTTAATTTATTCTTATCTATCATATTTGTACCATCTAATAGTATTAAAAAACTTGAAAAGGATAGTCAATTATTCATAAACATTATATATATTCTATTACAATCCTTTTTTGTATTTGAAAGAATACATTTTTAGAATAAAATATTTGCATTTCGATTGATCTTTTATAGTTATAAATTATCAGTCTATGTTTATTAGGTCTCTGATACAGAAGTAAGTCAACTTTTATACATTTTATCCATTAATTTTTATAGTGCTTGTTTAACATCAGATGAAATTTTACTAGGTTACTTTTATAAATGAATTAATTTTTCTACGTGAATCCTGTACGTCATATATGTCTATTTTTCTACGACCGGTTTCGAATTTCTTTATCTTTAGATAGAATTTCAACTCAAGACCTGCATAGAGATGACGAAAATCGACACAAATCGCAAAATGCTTTTAAAATACTGCACGTGTCCTACACGGTTCTAATTTAAGATATATTTAAAAGTTCAAACTGGTCATTGACAAAATGAACTCAGAATTCGTTTAGAACAGTCCAAATGCAGAGGAAAACACATAAAGCAATGAATTAATAATATAAACATAAAATGTCACTTAACGAATTTTTAATGATTTATTTTAGTTTATTTTCATTTTTATGTGTATTCAGAAGTCAGTGCCATCATTCTTTGAGAACAGATATATAAAAAAAATAGATTTTTCTGTATCTTAGCGCTATAATGATGATCTATCGGTATCAAAATATGCATAAATAACAATAAAAAAAATCAATAAACAGTTATTAAACATTGGTTTGTGGAGTGAGCGAAAAAACCATTTATGAAAATAAAAAAATAAATTTCTGTGGTTGTACTCTGAGAATGATGACAGTAGTATTGAAATATTATATATATATATATATATATATATATATATATATATATATATTATTATATTTTTTTTATTAAAAAGACAATAATCAATTATTGAATAGTTTTATAAATAGCACTTTTGAAATATTTATGATGTTAATTCATTCGTAAATTTGAATTCAATCATAATTCTAAAACTTAATACGAGTTTTATTTGTGAAGCATACAATAAAATTCTTTTGGTATTGTTTAGAATATTTGTTAATAATATCTATCACATTGTCAGTACGAAAGTTTAACAGACACAGAAGAGTATCTACATATTGTCAATTTTGGCATAAGTTTGAGTTTATATATATATATATATATATATATATATATATATATATATATATATATATATATATATATATAACAATTAATTGTAATGATCCAGTGAAGTTTCTATCTTCTATAATTTCACAGTTTCTATAAAAATATATTATAATTATAGAAAATAACAAATGAATTGTACTACTAAACTTAATTACATTTCTATCTAGAAAAACCTGTAAGTGTACAGAATTGTTTTTGTATTTATAAGTTACGCAATTAGTATAAAAAGTATCAAGCAATATACAAAGATCGATGTGCCCTAGTAAGTGATGAGTGAAGGCGTTAGGGGTTGGGCCACTGTTATTAGGTCAGAAGCGAAGCCTCAATGTGTACATAAAATAAGATTAATTACATTACGATTTTACTATATTCAACAGTCATAATAATTCAGTAACGCTAAAAATGTATTAGAAATGAAATGGTTGCAATAAAGTTTAGTAATGTTAATGAATTTCACTGCATATAAAACAGAATTAATTTGTAAAAGAAATGGGCAGTTTCGTGATTACAGAACTGGTAGTTACTATACATTAACGTAATAGAATTATTCAGTTTGAATATTAAAACTTTTTAAAAAGAAAGATTAAATTTAGAAAATTTTAATACAAGAAAGTAAAAGTAACAAATTATATATATATATATATATATATATAATTACTTGCTGCTTTTACTTTCTTACATTTAAAATTTACTAAATTTCGTCCTTCTTTTTACACGTTTTAATTATATATGTATATATTTGTAGGTCGTTTGGTAAGAATGGTATAATAGTTTTTTTTTTAAAAAAAACCATTTCTCAACATAGTCTCCATTGAGGTCTCTATACACTTTGTCTAGCGAGTCTACAAAATATGCATTGATGGCGGCATTGGCATCCTAATTCGACGAGAATTTCTTCCCTCTGAGCCAAATTTTCAAGTTTAGGAAGAGGAAGAAGTCGTACAGGGCCAAGTCCGGAAAATAGGGGGAATGAGGAATCAATTCGAAGTCTAATTCTTGCAATTTTATCATAGCGACGGTCGATTTGTGGGACGGTACTTTGTCCTGGTGAAAGAGCACTCTTTTGTGCACCAATTTTGCCCGTTTTTGTTTTAGCTCTTCTTTCAGACGGGTCAATAATGTTGCACAATAGACTCCTGTTATCGTTTTCCTCTTCGTTAAGTAGTCGATCAGGATGATTCCTTACGAATACCAAAAGAACAGTGGTCATCACCTTTCCAGCCAACAAAACGGCCTTCTTCGGCACACTTTCACAAATCGTTATCCGCCGCTTTGAGCCAGGTGTGTAGTGGTGGATCCATTCTTCATCCACGATGATGAATCAACGCAAAAGACGCTCATTTTTTTCTATTTTTGCGACAACTGCTGCAATACTCACTTCAAACACCTGTAGAACGTGAACACCGCGTTGCTTCTGGCTGAAATTTTGTCTATGCTAATTTGAAAAGTAACACTTATCAGCGACGTTACCAAAGTGGTGCCATATCATAGAAATTTAGTAAACTTATCAAACGACGTATACATAGTTCGTGTTATTCGTTACAAACAGTTTCATACTTTGTCATTTTTAAGTAATTTGAGTTTAAGAAACTGGTAGTTCTTTCGCTCGAGTGTTTATGGCACCACAAATGAGTCCACTATGTAGAAAACTGTGTCTGTTTAAACGATGTTCATATGAACGAATGTATTGACCAATGTATGTTCATCTGTGGAACCGAATGTTGTGGCACCATAAACTTTGTTAATAAAATCATTATTTTTATTTTATCAACACAAGTTATCTGAAGATGTAAACTTTCTTGTGTTATTCATAAATGATATTGCGGGTTATTTTTATGTAATTGGAATTTATGAAAGTTAATTTTTTGTAAATAATTTAAAAGTGAAATACGATATACCTAAACTGTGTTTTTAATGGTATAAACAGAGACAAGTATAATTAAATTACAAGTGAAAAATAGAATATAATTAAAATATACTATTTTAATCACTTTGAATAGAATATGGAAGTGTATGTTAATGAAAACATGTTATTACCATAGAAATGAAGATAACATGTAAACGTGTACAATTCCTTATTTGGAATAATGGTTCATGTGTCAATGGACTATTACAAAAAATATATTTTTTTTCTATCTCTTAAACTTTCGAATTTGTGATTTACGTTAAATAAGGACAAAATATTTTTTTTAGTTACAGTTACAGACTAATAGTTAATAACATTTTAGTTTAAAATCATACTGCTGAGATCAAAATAAATAATATATTCTTATAAGATAAACATTTACTGTTCAGTGAAGAGTTATATAATATTTTCATTTAAAAAACTATTAAACAATAATATTAAAGTCAAAAATCTGTTGTTTACAAACAACTCGTTATAAAGCATATTTATGTTTAACTAAATAAAGATACAAAATGGAATAAATGGACTTTTGAATATTTTTCTGTTCTCTTTGTCAGCTTCGTAGTCAAATAGTAGCAAATTTAGTCAAGTGTATATTTATTTTTATTTTAATTTCGACGAACTACTTCATTGTAAAATATTAAATATTCATTCATTCATTCATTTTTGATGATTCATATTTCTATTGTTTGAATAAATAACAGCACGTAGAAAATACACTTTACAACAACATTAATAAGATCAAATAAAGCGATGAGTTCAATCTTGTTAGCATGCATTGATGATGAAACGAAGTCAATTTACAATTCTTCATATATTTTATGCATTTAATTTTCTTCAACATTATTAATGTACTATATACATAATGAATACAATTTAAAATAAACTGTTAATTAAAAGAATAAAAAAATATATACTCTCTTAAAAACTTTAATTATTTTGTTTCTTTACTCGGCGGGGTGAGACTATGACCGTATAATATTAATTACAATGTTAGTAAATTGGATTTAACTTTCACTAATTATAATCATTATGCTAATATTTAAACTTTGAAAAATTATATATATATATATATATATATATATATATATATATATATATATATAAATACACACACATACATCTACAGTGCTGGATACAAGTATTTAATTTCAATTATTAGAGTATTATATTTAATTGCATTAACTCACTTTCGATAATACTTTTTACATAAAAATACTTTCTTTTTATGTTAATATCGTAAACAAAATTTCAATATTTCAATTCATATAAATTTCAGTGCATTGTCCGTTTTAATAAATCATCTTTAATGTTGTAATAATTAAATCAGTATTTCTCTTTACAGACCTTTTCGTTTTCGTTTTTTATTTATATTTTATAATATAGTGTTTATTTATTCTACCTACTGTTCTGCTACCATTTATGGTAATAATGTCTTGTCGATTGTCATAATTATCCGATTTTAAACATATATATATATATATATATATATATATATATATATATATATATATATATATATATATATATATGGGTGGCGCCAAATATTCTCGGCCTAACATGTTTGCGCATGCGCACGTATGAAGAATCTGTACAGTGTGATAGGTTCATGTCTTAAAATTTTCGAATGCTAAGACGGTAAAAATTTCAAGGTTATAACTTGATGGGCAGTGCAATGATAGCGATAAAAGTAATATTTGTTCTTAACAATGTTACAAATAACCAAAATTGAGTACTGTGAGGTAATCAATTTTCTGACAAAGGGGCACATCGTACAAAGTAAAACAACGCTTAGATGGCGTAAATAGAGAATCTTCCCAATTATTCTCTTTGGTAAAAGAATGGGAGAAGAGTCACTGGAAAACAAATCACGCCCTGTGAAAGTTCTCACGCCCGATTCTGTTGCACTTGTCGAAGACATGATGCTTAGTGATCTGTGCTTAAAAATGGAAAAATTATCAGTAATGTCCAATCTTTCACAAATAACCGTTCAACGAATTCTCTACGACCATTTAGGTATTATGACGACTATTATTAATGTCAATGCAAGCCAGGTGCCTAAACCTCTTTCGACCGTTCAGCATCAGCGTAGAATAGCCTGCGCACGTTCATTTTTAAGCTCTGTGGATCATACACAAATGCACTAATAGAGTCTATTGTAGCAGCGAATGAAACAATGACCCTTTACTGCAATCTTCTGTCTAAAAGAGAATCCATGGATCAGCGGCGAGCAGTTGAACTATGATTAAGAAAAGTCTACGTGTCAATTCACAAAGTAGATCATGGTCACAATTTTTTTGCGATATCAATGTCATTTTATTAATAGATTTTAAAGAGCGCAATACCATCGTTAATGGCTCTATATTATGTAACATTATTGCATAAACTTCTGGATGATATTCGGAAAACGGCATGAAAAACTAACAAAACGTATGCACTTGTTGCATAATACACAAGTTCACATCGTTAGTGTTTCTCAAGCCGCTATTCGAGAGTATGACTGCAAAAGACTTAACCACCCACCCTATAATCCAGGCATGGATTCTACCGATTGTTAACTTTTTGTGAACTTGAAAAACGATGTACAGCATTTGAATGATGTCAATGAGCTGAAAACAGTGATAACTGACCATTTTAATACGAAAACGGAACATTACTTTTATAAGAGTACAGAAATGCTAATTAAACGCTGTAAAAATGTATTTTGAAGTCGAAAAATAGTCAAATCTTTTTTACTTACATTCCTTCCTATCTAGGCCGAGAACATTTGGCACTACCCTTGTGTATATGTATGCATGTGTGTACATATATATATATATATATATATATATATATATATATATATATATATATATATATATAGAGAGAGAGAGAGAGAGAGAGAGAGAGATATTAGTTTTTATACAATAGACACAGAAATATGGTTCTGTTAAAGATATTTTTATTCTATAAAAATTTTTAGAACCCCGAATAAAATAAATAAAAAAGTAAATACAATTATACGAATTTTTTTTCTCGAAATAAAAAATAAACATAACAGATCAGTTCCGAAAAGAAGTGATTGATGAGAAGAGTTTTTATATACGAGTGTGTATATATGCAAATACATTTAATTTATATGTGCCTAATATGTATGTACGTACGTATGTATGTATATAAATAAATATATGTATGTATGTATGTGTGTATGTATATATATATATATATATACACACACATACATTCACTCGTGTGTGTATACAAACTTATAGGTATACTTTAAATTGAAAAGAATTTCAAGCTTTTCAGTAAAATATTTACACATGTTCGATAAAGAATTGTGAGAAAGATCACTTATGTGTTGAATATATATATATAAATATATATATACATATATATATACATATATATATACATATATATATATATATATATATATATACATACTTGTTTAAATGGTTTTTAATTTATTGTATTTCAATGCTCGACTCAAGGTTGAAACTGAAGAGTATACAAATATTTGTAGGCACATTTTTTATTTAATTTTCTTTTAAATTCTTCATCGAACATTATTAATGAATAAATAGGTACATTTATACGGTTTCGTAACAAACGAAATACGAATTTATTAATGTTATTGAATATACATGGTGAATGATCATTTAATTCGTGGAATGAGTCCTCACATTTTTTTCGTATGACGAATCGTGCGGTAATTTTTCTTTTCAAAATATTCCCCTTTAAAGTGTATACACCTTTGTCTCTGTATTATCTACACGTTGTATGTTTCCTGTAACCCGTTGTTTGCTATACTGCGCAGAGCTCTTCATTAGACCCAAAACGTTTCCCCTTCAGACTTTTTTTTTAATCACAAACTGCATAATGTTGTCTGTGTGGGGCATTTCGTTACCGTGATGAAGAAACCACATCCCTTCATGAAGATCCGGGCGTTTTTCTCAAATAGCGCGGCGAAACTTCTCACTAAAAACTTTGGATGGGTCTCCTTGTTCATTGTTGTTCCACGTCGTATGAAATGGGTCAAAAGAATGCCTTTTATATATAAAAATAAGCATTATTTGCTTACTGGCAGATTGAATTTGACACTTGAATACTGCAGTTTTCTTAAGGCATTCATCTCCATAAGTCTCAATCATTTATTTACTTCTGAAGCGGTTAAACCACGTCTAACACAGTAACAAATGATATAACGCTGCTCTTTCTATAAATAATTTATGGTATAATGAAAAAATGCACATTGGCGCCATAATCTTTGCCACAGGCACTAGACGCGGAATAATGAAGAGAAACTATGTAAGTCGATACAATAATTTAAGCCGAATAAAGCGTCCCTAACGGTTGGAGCACGAAGGCCATGCGGTATTCAAAAATAGAGCACCGTTTTGCGAATAAAATGATCAGCCCTCGTACATATAAACTTAAGTATTGATCTTGTAAGCTGAATAAGTGTGTTTATATATATACGAGAGCTCTAAAAATGAACGAGCGCAAGGTGCTCGAAGCTGACGCTGAACGGCCGAAAGTTTGAGAACCCACCTTGAGAATTCGGCGAACGGTTGTTTGTGAAAGATTGGTCATTTCTGATAATTCTTTCACTTTTAAGCTCCGATCAATAAGCACCAGGTCTTCGACAAGTGCAACCGAATCGGGCGTGAGCACTTCCACAGGGCGACCGGAACGCGATTCATCTTCCAGTGACTCTTCTCCCATCCGAAATCTCTTAGCCCATTCTTTTACCGCGGAGTATGAAGGGGAAGCTTCTCCGTATACGTCATCTAATCGTTGTTTTATTTGATGCGGCGAAATCCCTTCTTTTGTCAGAAACTTTATTACCGCACGATGCTCAATTTTGGCTACTTCTGACATTGTTAAGAACAAATCTTACTTTTATCGCTGTCACTGTACGATTGATTCAGTTCTAACATTGAAATTTTTACTGAACGTTACTAAGACATTAATCTACCAGACGGTACAGATTCGTCATGCGTGCGCATGCGCAAACATGTTAGGCCGAGAATATTTGGCACTACCTCGTATAAGCTATGTATTGATTTTGTGAGTTAAATAACTGTGTGTATGTTTATATATACATATATATATATATATATATATATATATGTTTTTTTGTGTATGTGTGCTTGTATATATATATATATACACACACACACACACACACACATACATGTATATGTGTTTATGTTTACATCGTATCGTAACGAACACACGGTATGTTTGTATGGTGCAATAGTAAATACAAGCTAGTTATAATTTCAAAAATATCACCTGTCAAATAAGCCAATACATGCTGTCAACAAGCATGCAAATCCTGTATGTGTCGTTTTTATAAAACGATATTCGTTATGAGAAGATGCACATACACACACACTCACTCACTCAATAATAAACAGACACAGAACACGCGACAAAATATATAAATCGACGCTCAAGAGCGTTTTTCACAGAACATTTTACGGTCGGGAAAATCAATACCGAGCCACATTTACACGGTGTTGATGGAATACCCGATGTGCAACGTTTGTCTTATATTAATTAGAATGGATATAGACGTTTATATATTATTCGGGTCGACGTTTCTAGACGTGTACTGCGTGCAATCTCGTAACTGTTTATCCACGAATCTACATTTCATGTACGTCAGAATTCGTGCGATTATAAATGCGGCTGTGTAAATTAAATGTACGGTTCACTTATTCGCCGGGCTGTTCGTGCGAGCTCGCTAAACCATTTACTTCGGCGTGAATAATCTTTAATAAAGACACATATTTACATTTATAAAAATAAATTGTATATATTTAGCGAACTAGTTACTTGTTTTGAAGCAACGTTTGTTCGTACGATGAGCATTTAAAAAGAAATAATACTGTTTTGGACACTCATAAAGAGTGGAATTCGAATGACGAGACGGTATTTACAGAAAGATCTTAAATATTGAATGTAAATATATTTCGAACATTCATAAAACACGGGACTTGATCACTCAAACAGAGGTGATGTGCGCAGATCAATTTAGATTTTATTCACAAACATTATAAACATTATGTTGCAGTATATGAAAAGCAATGAAATTTCTTCACATTTGTAATACAAATTAAGTAGGATTCAGAAATAGCACGTGTGTAAACACAAATCGAAACATTTTGTAACACACGGATTCATGTTGTATTTATATGACATTTCACACGATACTTCGTAATCAAATTGGATTACTAATTTATTAAAATAATTGGAACTAGTTGAAAGCCAAATAACTGAAAAAAAAAAATACTCATACGAAAATCGAGAATTTGTTGGCAGTGGAATACGAAATAATCATATAAAATAATTTCAATAATTATTTCTTCACGACTTCGTATCAGAAATGTTCAGTAGTTGATCATTTTTGATTTTTGCTTAAACGCATTTCGGCATCGACCTCATTACATTAAGAAAGCTAAAGTATTGAACAATCTATAAGTATCGTAATGTACAAAAAAATAATAATTTGTACCTGGGCGATCTAAAATTGATGATATCACTATCTAAATGCAAAAACCACAATCAAAAATTATCAATAATGGAACTTTTTTGATCAGTGACTTTTTGTGGTTAGTGGGCGGGTGGGGGTGTTGGGTGAAAAATTAATTTGTGAAAGTGAATTTAACCACAGTGCCAGAACTATATTTTATAGTCAGAGTTTCATAGCATATAGATTTTAACAGTTATACAATTTTCAGTTATATTATTAACCTGTTATTTATTTACTTGTTAGTTACTGTTATTCATTTGTAAAAATGGATAATACATAAATATATTTTCCCAGTATTTGAATTAGGTGACCTGTGTGTGATTTATTTATTTATTTTTTGTTTCGTTGAACCTAAGTATGCACCTACACTTTATTTAACTCTTTCAAGTCTGGTGGTACATACATATGTGCCACCATTTTTTTTACATCAGTTGCTTGTTGGTAAATTTTTTGTACCACCATTTCAAAGATCTGGAACAATGCAGTCCGGTGATATAATTTGTGAACCATTTAAAAAGATGGGTTCTGGTAGTTCTGTAATCTCTCTACAGCTGTTACTTGAAGCTTAGAACAGTAGCAAAGTCTACTGGACTGCATCAAGGAGTCTATTGTAAAAATCTTTGCACTTTTAAGGTCTGCTTTTAGTCAAATGTACAGCATTTGAAAGAGTTAAATAGCCAAAAGTATAAAGTGAATTATATTTTTATATTTCAAAATAAAATTTTCTCATGCTCATGTAAATAGTTATTATACTAATTCAAATGTAGCTGTTGTCGATTTTATATTCTATTTTATTTGTGAAATGTCTTTCTTTAGTACAAACAATAGTCCAGTACTACATTTGTATTCTATTAGTATTGATAACGATTTTATATAGTGGAATTGTTAGAGGACGCGTTTTATGTATTTCAGCCTTAAATTTTCTAGAAAACAGTCCAAAGGAAAATGCAAAAAAATGTAGTTTAAGTGACTGATTACTCATACATTTTAATATGCCATTTAACATTTATTTAACCGATTGTTATATTACAAAAAATGATTAATTTTTCTTTATAACTAAAAATACACTTTTGTACTACGCTTTTTAATTTTTAATATCTAGAAAAAACAAATTGAAAAATGTATATTTTAACCCTTTGCGGTCGAATGTGGCCATACAAGCGGCACCACACTTACTTTCTAGGTCGAATGTCGCCGATAAGACGGAAAAAAATGAATTTATTTTTATTCTCAAATAATTATATTATTCTCTAATTACATCTAAAATTGCATTTAACAATATTTTTTACTTAACATCTTATATTTAACTCTTCAGTACATAATTTCACTTTATACAAAAAGTATATTCGACTCACCGAAAAATACAGTTGAAAAAGTTCTCGTCCGCAAAGGTTTAATAATTTTTTTGTACAAGAGAGACTACAATTTTCATCAGATTTTAAATTAAATTAAACGAATAAGATAATGAGAGTATTATATATGCGTGTATAATATACGATTATGTACTTTCCACCAATATATTGTAAAAAAAGAAACATATATTGCACTTTCTTTTATAAATTTCAATAAATATAAACAAATTTTCTACATTTACTGAAAATAACTAACACACTTAAACAAAACAATTCATTACTACCTATTGCATTTCCCGTCAAAATATATTAATTAATACAGTTACATACTTTATAAATATATAAAATTATTTTCACAGACTTCAATCACTAATTCTAATAAGACCCAACAATTAGTACATGTGTACGATATTGTTATACATTAGATGACTTCGGAATCAACTTTACAATAAACAGAACATGTATACCACGAAATGAACAGAAACATTACAGATAAAACAATTAGGATATCCGGTACACGATTTCGTACGAATTTGTTGACTGATGCACATTTTTATCTCTAAATTCATGTTATTTAAAGCAGCAGGTGATAATATAACTGAAACATATTAAATAACAATTCTAGTGTAGACGAAATATGAGGTCTGTTATATATATATATATATATATATATATATATATATATATATATATATATATATATATATATATGTGTGTGTGTGTGTGTGTTGTGTATAAGTAGTGTGTGAAACTATGTAAATGGAATGTCTGATAACTATAACTGCACATTCAGTAATGAAAACTGTCCATGCATGCAAAATAAACTGACTTATGGATTCTTTAATTGTAATTCCATAATATTTCTAGCTCAATAATTGTAACTATGTACATTCGTTCCTAAAAATAGAATCGTTTGATGTGTGAAAGGTAAACAGGTTCACATAAGTAGAGTTCTATGTAGTTTTATTAACTACAGTACATGCATAAAATTAAAAAAAAAATGAACATTTTTGTATTTGTTTATTGATCCAAAAGTGATCGAAAATAAAGTAACCTAAAATGACAAATACCACGAGAACAACGGATCAATGGTATTATAGGTATAATAATTATTATAATCCATACTTTACATGATTCGAAATAAGAGACTATCTAAAATGAAATAAAATTTGATTATTCTTTTTAATCACAAATTAGAGTAACACATCTGATGCGATAATCGAAAATTAATAAACATGTTTAACAAATTTTAATGTATTTGTTGTTTGAACTTGAGCATCAGAGGATAAGTTTCCGTTAAACAATATTCGATACTGAAGTAATCAGTTAACTCCGCCTGCATTTGTATCGGATGGACTGAGTAGTCCGATTCAATTGTTGTCGGTCCTAAGTCCGGATAAAAGAGGAAGGTTGGAAGGTAAAGTTAACACCCTACCTTCTGCAAAACCGAAGAATGATCATAGAAATTGCAAGATGTCTTGGAGCAGGAACAATCACGTGGGTAGAATGGGAGAAGAGTCACTTGTCCGCGTTTTCAAAGATGGACGACCTTCGGGATAGATTACCTGGACGACCGCCCAAGAGATGGGAATCGAGCTGGCAATCCTCATCCACCGAGCTCGTGACAGTTAAAGCAACAAGAGATTGCTTCAAGCTCAATAATAAGAAGAATAAGAGTTTACAACAGACTGTAAATGTAAAAAAGATGCTTTGTAAAATTTTCAGTACTAGTCTTGAAAAAGACTGTGAAGAGGTTAGAAACTGAAAGAGAATTAAACGTCTTTGTTTTCAGAAGAAGAAATATAAAAGATGTTTAAAACATTCAACGAAGCAGCATGTCAAAAGTTGAACTTTTCTCATAACCACATAATTTATGTGGTAAAAAAAATTATCTCTGTACCAATCATCGATGGTCTTATTTTGATTTAAATAGCGACAAATGTTCGATATAAAAGTACTATTTTTTTATGATTAATATATATATATATATATAAACTTTACAAAATGTCATAATGGGATGAAAACTTATACAAAGCCAATATTTCAATGCAAATATTTTATTTTTTTAATTAAACTTTGAACATCAAAACAGTTTTGAAATAGCGAAATGAATAATTGGAAAATATTGAAACATTTACTTTTGGTTCACTGCTTAAATTAACTAATTGGGTTCCAAAAAGGTCGATTTGCCATAACCGTTAATTAAACGTTTTCGTACACTTAATAGTGACTTGTTTGCTTAATCAAGTACTACATTCCAAGAGGAATCAAACTACTTCTTTTAAATCTGTATAAAGTATCATGTAGTCTGTGGTAAGATACGATATCCTGATAGCTCCTAGGAATCGGTACTTGAGTGAATTAATAAGTAACTGTAATATGCGACTAAGATAAATTCATGATTATTTTCTTTTGATCTTAAAAATACTTTACAAATACAGCTTCTAGAAACTTGTTTTGAAACTTAATTGAATCATTTATATAAATTCATATAATTTTTACTGCTATTTTTGTATTTTTTATAGTTAAAAATATTTATAATGTCTTCTTTTACAAACCATATTTTAAAATTAGCTACTCAAATCATTTGTCTTTAATTGTATAATCTGTTATGTTGAAAATCAAAAAATAAACGTCTTATTTTCATAATGTTAAAAATAGTCAATAACTCAGATCGTGAGCAACTTCGTAATAAAAAATAATTATGAATGACGCAGACGGATTGACATTTAATTCAAAAATACGAAAATAAAGGTCAAAGCAATGTTTTCTAAACAAGATTTCCAGGAACATTTATGTTCCACAATCTCTCGTTAGATTTTCTGCGAAAATTTGTAAAATATTTAATTAAAACTCTCATGTATTTTATTTTTCTGCGTGTTATTTACGCTTTCAATTCGACCGGTCGAAAAAAAACCATATGAAGATGATATAATCGAAACGACTCGTGGATTATAAAAATTGAGGAGCGATCTCAATTATTCTAAATAAATAACTGTAAGACAATGTTACATAAAAATTAATAAACAATTGAAATGCCACGAAGGGCTCTTCAGATCGTTTGCATTTCAGATTATAATTTACTGTTAAATGTCTTTTATTTTTGTAGTAATACACGTACAGTGTTATTATTATAAACTTTTCAGTCTGCCAAAAGGTCAATAAATGAGTTTTTTTCGAAATACGGAAAATTATTTTTGGAAATCTTTTCAAGCGAAATCTTCAAATCACTATATCTAGAATTATGTGAATTCTTTCACAAATTAATTTTTGAATCTTCTACAAATCTTAAAAACATTTTTGACTAAAAAATGATCAATAATTGATTATTGATCATTTTTATTATAACTCATACATTTTGGTAGCGAAGTCATTATCCTCATAGCACTACAACATAAAAAAAATCTGTATTTTAGTGTTACTTTTGAATTACAATATTTAAACAATATATAAAGTGTGCCTTTACTCTAGATCTACAGATTTTTCTATAATATTGCTGATAACATCAACAACAAAAGCGTACAAGTAGCATTCAAAAATGATCAATAATTGATTATTGAACAATTTGATAAGGAAAATTGATATCGGAGCATGAAAAATTCATTTGTGAAAGTGAATTTAGCCATAGTACTAAAAACTTTAATGTGATTACAGAAATTGTTCTTAATTAAAGGTTATTGAGAAGAAAAAAAACAAACTTTTATCTAAATACTTGAGTAGTTTTTTTTTCAATTGAAAATTTAAAGCGTTCACACATACTTCCAGAATATTGTTAGTGTTTTCCCAAGATTAGTGTTTTTATTACAAAAAATAACATTTCAAGGAAGATAAATGCAAATTTTCTTGTAAAAAAGAAATGTGTGAATAACATTAAGCAATAGAATAGTTTTTGGAACTACGGGCTAAATTTACTTTTACAAATGAATTTTTCAATACACTACAAACAATTTTTCTAATCAAAACGTTTAATTACTTATGGATGATTTTTGATCATTACTTATATTCATTTCCACAGAGATGTCTCACCAACCTTAGTGCTAAAGTACAAATAAATCGCAGTGTTTAATCGTCCATTATACATGTATTTACAAGAAGGTGAGACGGTCAAACTAAACTTTTTGGATCATAAAGTAATGAATATAGATTCCAGTTTATTAATTTTATATCTTTTTAGAATTTTCAAATATGCTTATTTAAATTACTTTTATATACTGTATGAAATGCGATTATAAATTACATCTGTGTTTTAATTCTCAAGGTTGAAAGTAACTCTAAAACGAAAAGTTGTGTGCGACGCAAGGCTAAAATCACTCCACGAAAATGAATCAACATCTCAAACATAAATGTATTTTTGCACAGAGACACTGTGCCTACACTTTAAAGATGATGACATTGTCATTTAAATTCGCATTAGTATGATATAAACACATTTTATATATTATATATTTTAATTAAAAAACACTACATTGATATTTATTTTTTCAAATTTCAATGTGTTTGTATAATTATTTTTTTTATAAAAAACAACCGTTTGTTATGAAATTCCAAAGATAGACTATAAATTACAAAGAAGTAATAAAAGAAAAAGTTGATTGAATATATTGTAATATTTCAGTTATTCTTTGCAATGTGTGTTTATTCGTTTTTGTATGAAACTCGAATGAATGTTCTTATTTCTTTAAAACGTCCGTTTGAAAAGTTTTGTTTTAATTATACAATAGACTGTACAAATGTGAAAGAATAGTAAATGAGTGTGGCTCTGTGCAGCTGTCGCTGTTACCTGACCTCCAAATCGATTCTGTGAGAAGTAATGAGAAATAATTACGAAGAAAATATATAAATGTTGATTATAATAAAATAATACTCTATGAATAATTTTCTCATATCTATCGATCTTTAGTAATTAATTAACAAGTTCATTATTTAAACATTTAGGTTTTAAAAACAATACAAATGTTTGTTTTTAGTACAATTCAGATAAAATACAATAATAATTGGGTCAATGGTGAACATTTCTTTTCTATTTTGTCTGTCCTGGTTTGAAGCAATTGCGTGTATTACCGTATATATGTTTAGTTAAATTATTTACCTTTGTTTCCAGATATTTATAATACAAGAATCATAAAACAATGACCTAGATATCAAACGAGTATACTGTACAATTGTGATTGTCATACACATAAATATGTATTATATAGAAAAATTGGTTTTATTTATTTCAAATTTGTTCAATAAAAGTGGGTCATTTTTTGATTAATCTGTGTACCTTTTTAGATACTTCTTTGTATTTTTTTAAGTTTTAATATAGATATTAGTTTATTTTTTAATTTGATACTATCCGTTTTTCTTACAAGAAGTACATATTTAATTTCTGGTACTTTTTTAAGGTATTAAAGTAATTATGCAAAACCCTGTCTACAGTTCTTAAGTAACAATTGTTAAGAGTACAGTTAAAAATTTATTTGCCGAAAGAATTTTATCTTGAATGAAACTGAAAAACTAGAATTACGAATAAAGCATAAATGTACTTTTCACAAATGAATTTTCATTCACTCCGTAAAGCATAAACACATTTTCTGATCAAAAATGTTCAATAATTCATTACATGATTGTTTTTCATTATGGCTCATGCGCATTCATTTCCATGACGATTCCATTATTCTCAGAGCGGTAAGATACAGAAATATCTACAACATTTCAATTGGATGTAATTTAGAAATTACATTAAAGATTAATTAAATTTGAAAACACTTTCAAATCTACATAGGAAAGACCTCCTTCATCAAAATATTACTTTTCAATAAATTGTAACCTTTTAATAATCACTTTTTGTAATGAAAGCAAAATACTTTTAATGTATTTTTGTGTGAACATTTCCTTTTTTACTTGTTTAAATACAACCCTTGAAATTATTTTACATAATCAATTTCTTCTCAAGAATTTACCAATACTTTATGAAATCAATGAGAATTACAACACAACCAGAACTGACAATCAATTTCCATCAAACATTTTGTTAAATATGCATCTCGACATTTTTTCATGTATATACTTTTAAAAAGGTAATAAATAGAAATGTATTTTTATATTACTTTATTTATTTTTATATAGGTACTTTCCATCGAAAGAAGTTTGAATATTTGCGAATAATAAATAATATGTTTGCACATATAAATTAATATATAACAACTGTGTATACACATTGATAATTTGATAAAAATCGTATACATTTGTTAAATAAATTATGTAATAAAATGTAAATAGATTTTATATGTACACGTATGTATGTATCTACATACATATATATATATATATATATATATATATATATATATATGTGTGTGTGTGTGTGTGTATGTATATATACGAAAATGATTCAATCTATTTGAATAATGTATTGAGTTCTGGTAATATTTTGTCAAGTATGAGTGGACATGATTTTAACATAACAAATTATATTAGAATGATATAACAGTTATTAATTTTCAATTATTTATAAAATCAGCATATCAAAATATCTTTCTTTGAAAATTCGTTAGTATTTTTGTTTTCTAAAAGTTGAAATCTAAATTACCGGCTACTGATTAAACCATTTACCGTTGAACTGTTACAATAGCACAGATATAACAAGTTCACAGTTACAGCGAGGTAATGTTTATTTGGATTTTGATTGGTATATATCTCTCTCTCCAATACAATACTACATATACACATCTCTACACAAACATTCACATTTATAATAAGCTCATTTCAGGGATAAAGCTAGTAAAATCCGATCTCATATAAGAACTTTATTCTATCATATTTATTGAAAAATCCTATTTTTCTGAACACCAACAAGATTATCCTGCGCACCCTCAAATATACAATTATCTATACGTTTATTTACATTATTAATCTTTTAATTAAAACTTACAGTTGCTACACTTTAATGTATGTTTGTAAGTTAAAAGAATTAATAAATATATTTATACTGTTCTAGATATTTACACATACTTTATGCAAATTTTACATTTATATGTTATTTTAAATACATATCGTATTCTAACAACATTCAGTCCATATATAGTATTATTGAGATTTATATTGAAGAATATTTGAGTGGACTTTATTGTCACTGATATAACAAATAACTAAGAAATATAGGATAAAAGGTAGGTCTCACAAGTATTTGCTAAAACAGGTTCTTTTGTATATAATCACTATAGAAGTGAATTTTATATATGTATGCATATGCATATATATATATATATATATATATATATATATATATATATATATAATTGATAGTTAATGATTTTAGTATTCAATTCCAAAAAAAAAAAAACAATCAACCTTTTCACTCACTTATACTCTACATATGGACTTGTCCGAATTATATCGAACTCGTGACTCATGATCCACACAACCAGTTCCCATTATCTATTTGTAAACAAACAGAAGTGGGCTGCTAAGTGATCAAAAACAAACAAACGAAATGTCGACATAAAAACAAAATGAATTCAGTTCCAAATGCACACTTTTCGACCGTTTAATTTGTAAATAAATAAAAGAAAAACAGACATCTTCATTTTCGTACCGGAAATCGTACAATGTTGGCATAAATCCAAAAACAGATAATAATGTGGAAGAGAGATAACGCATCTATTAATAAAACGAGAGTGCGTATCCAATGCACGTCGGTTCGCATCTCTATTATGACAAATAATATTATTCGAACGCCCGACACAACAAGTTTTATTTATATACGCGTTTCGTTATTTTTAGAAAACAAAATATTTACATCAATACACGTACTTTACATGTAAGTTACACGTACATACGTATACGTATATGTATGTATGCATGCATATAATGAGTATGAATATTAAAATGGATATTTTATTGCGAGTGGATGAAAACACAACCTCAATGCTATCAGCGGTTTTATCAACGGAACGAAATAAAGAAGTAAAGTAATATACAGACATTTACAAGAGAGAATCGATCGTGTCTCACGGAAACAATACAAATAAAAATCACTCACCGTTAGTTGTTTCTGAAATATTCTTGAATAAACCAACACAAGACACACTCTCGGCAAAACGCGAAATTGTAATGTGTCCAACGCACACGAAGAAATTCAAAAAACGAACACTAGTATAAGTCCATCGTACGAACGTTGCGTATAAAGGTATTGAATATGCCATATTGAGACTTCGTTGGTCGATTGACGGGAACCGCTTTGCACGAATCGCGCACACGACGATTACTAAAACTCTATAAATAGTTAAGATGTCATATGGCCATTACATCATTGTAAAGGCCATATACTTGCCGATGAGATAGAAAGTGATACACTGTGTAGTAACGTATATTTTCAATGAATAATTTATATATTTAGGCATATATACAGCCATGCATAATACAACTTATGCATATATATATATATATATATATATATATATATATATATATATATATATATATATATATATATATATATATATATATATATATATATATATATATATAAATGTACTGTTTTGAGAGGTACAAGAAGTTCCAATGATGTTATGTGAAAAGTATGATCATTTTTCATTTCGTACAATGTCATGTTATGTACAATGTTATTAGTTTTCACATTATGTTGTTTGTGTGTTATCCACCGCGATTTAAAACTTATCTTGCATTCTGTAACGTATTTATGAATGCTTGGCCTTATTTAACTACTATTTTTTTATATTTAGATTATTTTATCGTATTTCACAAACACTGTGTGATTTTTTATACTTGGAAGAGTAGCATAAATGAAAACAAAGACTTTCACTACATTCTGTAATATGTTTAGGCAGTAATTTTTACTAGTCCAGCTGTTGTAAGAGACAATTACTCACGCAAGTTAAATTTAGTCTAGTTGTGTAGTTGTATTTGATTAACATGGATTCAATAATGCAGTAAATAACATTTTAAATAAAACATAAATGGAGAAATGTTACAGTGAATCGGTTTTAATACATTCTGAAAAGTTATGAGTTTCGTTTATTTAAGCTGAAAGTTGTTAAATTTTACACAAAATCGAAAACGAAGTAATGTATTGTAAAAAGAATACTTCATTTTCACTAGTGAATTATCTCACCCTACAAATTACAAAAAAGTGATTGATTAAAAATGTTTAATAAATAATATGAAACAGTAGAATTTTCATCTGGTCAGAAATTATTCTTAAAATACTATAAATCAAATGATGTCCGATGTGTGTCGTACATTATGCGCTTCATATTAACACATTATAGATTTAGATACAGTAGATTCACTCAGTTATCAATTCCCAGAAAACTTCAAACTATCCAATGGTCACCAATTCGAGAAATACTCAAAATGTTTCAATATTTGTGACATAAACTTTTTGTAGTGCAGGGGACTAAAGGTCATTTCGGTTCAACAAGAAAACTATTAAATTGATAGTGTAAAATATACATATTACAAAAAATGACTTATGTACCACTTGTTTTAAAATTTACACCGTTAATTCCTAAATATAGTAATAATCAATGTGTATTTTTTACATGAATGTATGCATCAACCTATTCAGAAGCAAAGATAAAGAAAAAATCTTTTATAAATAACCGATTTAGTTATATATCAAATTAAAAACGTTGCCCAGGTAGTCTTCAGTCTTTTGGATCAACTGAATTTCTAGTCTCCGTTACGAATTTCAGCATATGTACCACAAGTACATTTTAGACTTGCCGAAAATCAATAAAATCTACTTGCAGACGACATACGTACCGAAACCAGTAGGGGAGAACAGAAATTCATGTGAACTAAGAGAATAGAGACTAGGAAGACAATTTATTAATAGGATGATAGGCATAAAAACTTATAATTACAATTGTAAAACATAAGTATGTTCAGAATACAATTTTAACACCGTACTTTAATTCATTTTCACAAATCAATTATTCTCTCATCTCGCAGACTATGAAAAATGTTCCTATCAAAAATGTTCAACAAATAATTATTGATCATAGTTAATTATTGTTTATGTTCATTTCGATGACAATGCCTTCTATAAAGTATCTCTCAACACTTTAAATAGTTGACAGTACTACATCGATAGTCATGTTTTCCAAATAATTAATTCGTGCATAAACAGTAATATGAAAAATACTCAGAAGGAACGAGCGACCAATGGGAGATGAGTCAAAGAAGATACTTATAGATTAGAATTATATATATATATATATATATATATATATATATATATATATATATATATACAAAAAAAGATTGAAGTTTAAAAATTTAGATTTTCTATACCTTAACGATTTAAGCATGGTGGGATATTTTTTGAAATAAGTAACAATAAAAAAATGTTAATAATCATTTATTGAACATTTTAGATCAGAACATATTTTGTAGTTTACGAAGTGGGAGAATAACTTATTTGCGAAAGTAAGCTTAGTTAAAGTTTCTCTAAGAGTAATTAAAATATGTCTTTAGATGGCATACGTGCTGAAACTAGCAATGGAGACATACACTCAGGTGATTCAAAAGCATGAAGTAAATCAAGCAAATGCGCCATGTTTTAATTTGATATTGACGATTAATGGATAATATAGTTAATCTGTTTAATGATGTATTCATGCATTATTCACAAAATAATACGCCCACTTTGTTTTCGCATTTTACTAAAAGCGTGCAAGAGAATTTAATAAATAAAACATTTTGAAATGACCTTGCCAATCTTTTATGTTTGGTAACTAATTATACCAATCAAATATTATTTATACATATATATATATATATATATATATGCATATAAATTATTAAAAACATATTGGATTAAAATTTTGTTTCTAGAACTCTCTGTTACTAAACATATCTTGAATGTTTAAAGAGAGATATCCTCTGAAAAGTGATAATACGTAGTTTCATATTATCCGCCTAACGCTTTTTCAGTGCTGTAGAATCTTTCGATGTGCCAAGTGCGAAATTTGTGAAACATGTCATATAAATGGAATGAAGTGTCCTTGTATAAAAGAAAATATTTGTGAAATTGTACAAAAAGGATATTATTAATGATAAAGTGCTAATATACTGAACAACCCTTAAGGAACTATTTGGTAGTATTTTAAAACAATATGAGCAAAACAAAATAACTGGAAATAAAAAATGAACAGATAGACTACATCTGTTGTATAAAGTAGAAAAACTAGAGATGATTTCTAACAAAAAATGATTTATTTATTTATTTGAATAACAAAGAACGAATCCAAAAATATTATATCTGAATTCATTGACAGGATTGAGATGACAGCCAAAAGGAATGATTATCATCTGCAATGTTATTTATTTAATAATGTGCAAATTATCAAATAGATGAAAGACAGCTTATAATAATGGAAATGAATTTGCGATTTTGGATTGTTCCATAGTAAAATAAGCACCAGTATAGAATAAAATCAAAAGAATGGTTAAATAATGAAAATATCAGACACTCTTTTAAGTAAGGAGATAGCGAAATACGAAGGTCGTTTGATAAGTATGGTAAAAAAGCAAGTTAACACCATTTTTTTGGAAAACAATGATTTTATTTCTTAACATAGTCTCCATATTGTCTCTATACTCTTGGTCTAGCCAGTTTGCAAAATACGCATTGACGGCGGCGTTGACATCCTTATTCGACGAGAATTTCTTCCCATCGAGACAAATTTTTAAGTTTGGAAAGAGGAAGAAGTCTCAGGGTGCCAGGTCCGGAGAATAGGGTGGATGAGGAATCAATTCGAAGCCTAATTTGTGTAATTTTACCATTATGACGGTCGATTTACGAGACGGCGTGTTGTCCTGGTGAAAGAGCACTATTTTGTGCCCCAATAACTTGACTGTTTTTGTTTTAGCTCTTCTTTCAAACGGTTCAATGATGTTGTATAATAGTCTTCTGTTATCGTTTTTCCCTTTGTCAAGTAGTCGATCAGGATGATTCCTTGGGAATCACAAAAAACAATGGCCATCATCTTCCCAGTCGACAGAAGGGTATTCGTTTTCTCCAGCGCACATTCACCAGTCATTACCCACTGCTTTGACTGCTGCTTCGACTCAGGTGTGTAGTGGTGGATTAATATTTTATCCACGGTGACAAATCGATGAAAAAAACTTGTAGTTTTTGTCATTTTTGCGGCAAATGCTACAATGCTCTCTTGAAATATCTGTAGAATGTGAAAAACGTGTCGCTTCTGGCTGAAATTTCACTTATGCTACTTTGAAAAATGACACTTGATAGCCGTGACGTTATCAAATGAATGGTGACGTCACATCATATAAATTTACCAGACTTATCAAACGACCCTCGTAATGCTGTATAACAAGCTATTGCTTGTTTAAAGATAAACAAGGTGAGAATCATCAAAGAAATAATGAATGGTCTATTTATTGAGAACAGTAAATAAACCTATTGCTAATTGCTGAAATTTTAGATTGTATGCAAAATTATTTATTCTTTGACACCGATATGAAGAACATGGAATCCAATTTATTTGATTTTGTGACAATGTTTATGAACAAAAGGTATTTGAAGCCTAATTCGATTGATTTAAAAAGAGAAGTTCTATAGAAAAAGTTTAAAAAATATTCACAAGAGTAGACCAGATAAAGAAAAATGTTATTTCTTCTCCTTTATTCAACAACCATAATACATAGTACTAATTAATCTATTCCAAAGATTTATCAGTTAAAATGCTCAAAAATAGAAAAAGTAAAAATATTAATGAAGCTGTTCAGAGGATATAGCTTCAATGAATATAATATTAGATATGTAATCTTTGTATAACTAAAAAAAACTAATATATAATTGTACTATGTGAGTCCTTGAAGTCATGTACGAGTTAATTTTTTCTGCGAGTGGTTTAGACGTTGATAATCTTCAGGCAGATTTGAAACTGATACTGAAACCTGTTTTAACCAGTATATTGCTAAAGATACAGTGAAATTGTTGCTGAGTATTAGACATGAAACCTATGAACATTCTTTACTAGTTTCATTGTGTATGGTTTCATGTAGATACCACGATGCAAGTCCGTTGAATTGGAGAGAATAAATCGCAATGAATGTGAGCTCGTGCTATTTCACCTGGATATATTCATCAGACTTTGAAATCAAGAACTTCGGATGTTTGTACTGGTATACAGGTTGTCATGGTCATATTTTCTGAGGACATGGATCAGAGTGTTAGACTACTCTTCGCCCGCTTGTATAAAACAAGTGATTGTCATTTAACACACTATTCAGATAGGTATATGTAGAATGTCACATGCAACGTGTTATTTCACACACAGTAGTACGCATTAGTGATGAAGCACAGCACTTTGTTTTGGAACACTTGTAGTTGTATCATTTTGTACAGGCACGTACGTCAAGTTCAGCTTCACATACGTGAACATTGTCCTTTAATCTCTATAAAGCACACAGTTTGTACCTAACGGTAGCTGAGATCGTTGATTCAGCTGTGTTAAAAACCTGCCGAGTTGTCTTGGAGCTTTGGTCAACCCGTTTGTCGTATGAATTCAGAAAGAAAGTTGTTAGTTGAGAATAACACGGAGATATTTAGCATTATTTACTAAACTTGCAGGTGCATCTTTAAGATAAAGAATATTGATTTTAATTTTGTGTTGCCCGGTAAACAATACCACCTCACAATTTCCAGCGTTTACTATCTCATTCGTCAGGTGTCGTAATCACTCGGCAAGACAATTAATGCTACGTACGAAGCGCATGCTTTATATGAGCTTATTTTGTTTTTAGTTGTGTCATCCTTAGGTAGATATTGAACTTCAACTTGGATTAAAGAGAAAATGATATAATAATCGCGTTTCGCGAGTATTGTGAATTTATTTTTGGTATCTAAGTGATACTATAAGTTTTCTTGTGATTTAGATTTCAAAAGAGTTTCAATCTGTTTAAAGAAATCTTTCAACTTGTTTCAGTTTTCTAATTTTTAGCCCTTTTATTATTAACACTTTCAGTGGTAAAGATATGCTCATATTAATATATATATATATATATATATATATATATATATATATATATATATATATATATATATGCGAGTGTACAAAAACATTGCAATGAATAGTAATGAATGTTTATAGTTTTTGTTACCCAATTTTATCAATACAGGTTTCTATTATTATCAGATATACTGTAATGTAGTTACTTTTTTGTTGTGTCATTGCCAAGAATTCGTCAATGCATTCTTGAACGAGTTTTTTCACATACGGTAGATTTTTTAATCTCACTTTCACTTATTGAAAAGAATGTTTGCAATATTTTTTAATCAGTCAATGGTCGTTAAACGTTAATTCGATTTGCACGCAAATTATTTTATTTTAAGAAGAATTGTATTTCTACTTTATGCAGAACAGTATTCTAAGATAATAATATTCTTGTGATCGATTTTCTTATGAAAAGTGTTTATATTTTTCATAATTGTTTCATACAGCTTTGAATTAAATTTTAACTCTTTTTCTACTTGGTTTTATATTGAAAAAGCATAAAAAATGAACATTATGGAAGATGAAATATGTTTAATAAAACTGTGAATTTGATTAGTAAACTATATATTCTTATTTAATTAGGATGGTAGAAAAATAATTGCGGTTTTTGTTTTCTGAATTCTAACCTTAACTTTTTCAATGAAAGTGCCATTTCATCGTATTCATGTTAATATCATTTTAAAGAGCATTTTTCGGTCTGTATTTTGGTAACATCGACTTTGGTTTTATTAATAATTTTGCTTCAAATTGTGCTATTGAATTAAAGATGGAAAAGAAGCAAATAAGAGTAACTTTTTTTACATAAGTTCAAAACGGGTGGATAAAGCAGTAATAACTGCTCGTAAATTAAATGATGCTTTTGGTGTAGGTACTGTTAAAGAACCTACCATACAATGATGGTTCCAAAAATTTCGTGATCAGGATGAAAGCCTTGAAGATGAAGAAGGTCGCGGGCATCCTTTTTCAGTTCATAACGACTAACTGAAGGCGTTAGTTTGAATCAGAACCACGCACATCAATTCGAAAGCTTGCACAAAAGTTGGGGGTTAGTCATTCAACAGCTCTGGACCACTTAAAACAGCTAGAAAAATCAAAAAAAACTTAAAATGTATGTGAATTTGAAGGTCATAAACCGCAATTATTTTTCTACCGACCTAATAATTAAAAAATCCAATCCTTCTAGAAACTTTCGCATATAAAGCTAAAAAAATATGAAATACTCTCTTAATTTTGTGAAAAATTTTTTAATACAAAAAAATGGTATCAAATGAGAGTAAAATCGAATTGAAGATACCAAGTTCAGGACATAAAACAAATATAATATAACAGTAAATCTCTTCTGATTGACAAGATAGAATTGCGTTTTTAGATTGGATATTGAACTTTGACGACGTGAATAGCTCTCCAGTTTTCTCACAGCGTAATCCTTTTTTATAAAACATTGCCACAAGAATATCCACTTTTTATTTTTGAATATTCTTCATTTTAAAAGTTTATTCATCTTTTGTAAGATTAACTACAAATAGTTTCGGTTTATCCGTTTATTCTTTTTTTTCTCTCAGTCAACTTATGTAAAACTCGTTCCAGATTTCTTGAAGTCAGTGAATTTATTTGATTTTTTTGCCTATTATTATGATCTTTTCGAGTTTTCTTTAACAACTGATTTTAAAAATATTTTTCTTAGTTGCAGATGACATGTCATTTATTTTATCTTGAAGATACAAAAAAATGCTCAAGATAAAAAAAATCAGTTTATTTTTTTTATCTTCACCACAGTTTAGTTTGAAAAAAATTCCTTTACAAATTTCACATTAATTTTTAACCCAACCATTTTGTCAACTGAGAAATTCCTTTCTTCTTTTCCTGTTCTGAAAATTTCAAATATTGGAGCTCACGAATTCCGTCATTGGAACATCCTTAATCTTCTTTAAATGTAGTTATATGAACATTTTTGGAGTGATTTCCACTTAAATGTTAATTACATGCACTTTATATTATTTATTAATGTCAAATATCATATTTGTAAAAATAAATTGTATTTTAAATTGGAAATTCTTTGATACAAAAATTAAATCAAATGAGTAAAATGTTTAGAAGACATACTGTTTTAAATAAAATATTATGTTGTTGGTTTGGCTTTGATTTCTTATTAGAAAAACAAATGAGAATAGCATCAAACTTTTATAATTAGTAAGATAAAATAACTTATTAACAAAACTTGTTTATTAGTACAAATTTTTGGCATTGTCGATGTAATAAATTATTGTTATAAAATAAATACATTATACGTACGAAAAATATTTGTAAATAATTACCGGTACTTGATTTGAACGATTACTTAATTAAAAAAGATATTCACTAATTACATTAAAAGTAGCTAAAGTTCAGTGGTTTCTAGTTTCTTTGGAGCATGTAAACTGGGTAACGTTTGATATACGTTCTGAGGCCGATTCAGGTTATTCTGAATCGTTTCGACTCTGTTCTGCTGCGATTCCACTTCATTGGTCACCGCGTTCTCGTCCAACGAGTCACGCTCAGACGTTTGACTAAAAATATACGCTATTCAGAATATACAATTGTTTGTGTTATTTGGAATTGCGTGGGCACAATTTACCTGTATTCGTCGGCGTTTTTGTACCACTCGTTCTCGTACGCCTGGAGCCAAATAGGATTGCTTCCTTCGACGCTATGCTTGTTTGTGTTCGGAACTCTTCCGCCGAGTCCACGTATAACTAAGTCAGAGTCAGTGCCTGTAAATGAAACTTTTATGGTTTATAAAAATGTATGGCATTTGTATAGTTGTAAACGATGACCTTAAAGGCCAGAGCAAACGGTTCAATTTTGATATATTTAATGAATGAATCATTCAGAATGAATGAAATATGATTCATGTAAATTACAATTGACCGAAAATAAACATTATGTATCAAAGATGATAGAAATTTAGATACCGCTCAGTTTTTTTTAACACAAGATCAGTGATTTTCAACTGGTGTTCCGCGACACATTGATTTTCTGCGATTATACAATACGTTTTTCACATAAAAAATGTTTGAAAATAACGACTTTTCCTATTTTTGTCAAACTTTAAAAACTAATGAACCAATTGCAATATACTGTTTTAATTATATTACAAATACAATTAATTACATGCCTAGTTTAATTATTAAACTATTTAATATATCACAATACCATTCTACAACTCGGGCTAAATTCACTTTCAGTAATGAAAATTTTTTTTACCTCACAAGTTATAAAAATGTTCAATAAATGTTTATTGTTATTTTGAATGTTGATTATGAGGATTTAAATCAACATCCGCTTCAGAGTATAAAAAAATTAATATATAGTTACCATATGCAGTCGCTGTGGCAGCCTTAAGTTTCCTTTGATATGATTGTCGTTGTGAGAAACATAATGCAAGACAGACTAGAAGAAGTAGACCTAAGAAGATCGTTGCTGATGCTAACCAGAGTGTCATTTTTGCTTCTTGTAACGGTAACACTGTTGGTGCACCAGCTGGTTGAGTGTCAAGAACGTTGAAGTCCTTACAAAAAATTATAGATATTTGAACGAAATTGTTTCGAATGGAACAATGAGACTAAGTGGAATTATAAATATAAGTTGATTCAACTTAGGCTTCCACACGAAAGTATTTAAAAAAACATGTTATCTCCCATTTAGTACTTTAATTCAATTGTATTTTAATATTGAATTGAACTAAAATACTAAATAAAAAAAACATGACTTTAATTAACCCTTGCACTCCCTTTTAATACTTCCATGTGGAAGTCTAAACTGAATCACCTATGTAAGAAGTGTGAATTTAATGCATAGTATAAAATTACTGGTCTTTATATGACTACATCATAAATGAAATGTATTTGATAGAAATATAATTTTTTCAAAATGCAACTGCTTTTAAGACGAAGATAAATTTGATTCGATTGAAACAAGATTTTTTCATTCTTTTTGAAAGATCATATACAATATAAATTAGTTCTTAAAAGCAATTCTTTTTAAATTCTTTTACATTGCCTGTTTTTTTTTTATTTTAGTTTTCAAATATTGTAAACATCTGTTTGATGGTCTACAAGTTACCTTAAACAATCCGTCCAATTTCTCTATATTTTTATCAACTAATCGTAAAACGTCTGATACTTCCATGATTGAGTGATCTTTTCGATTCACTAGATGTAAATACAAATCGGTTCTCGTTTTATCGACGGATCCATCGTGATTTGCATGAACTTTGTACTCGTCTACGTTTACTATTGCACCGGTCACGTTCCCCAAGACCCTAAAATAATTTTAAAGATTTTTTTATGAACCAAAGAATTAGGGATGATTAAACACATTTATCTAAATATAAATTTTGTTAATAGAACCAGTGAAAAAATAATTTAAATTAATTCAAACAATAATAATAGTTGGGATATGTTTTTTTGCATTATAGTTAAATTTAATTTCATATATTATTTTTTCACTCATCCTACAATTCATATATTTTTTTAATCAAAAATTATTAATGATTAATTATTGAAGATGTTTGATCATTTTTTTTGTAGTTTTGGAAGGAGTGAAAAATTTATCGTAACAGTTTTATATAAAATAGATAAAATCAATCCTGGCAATTACTGAATATTCATAACAGAGTTCATTGTAATACGGCGTGGACGCACATTCATGTTGTAATTAAATATTTGAGGCTGTTACAGATCTTCCTGCTATGTTGTTCTTTACTAGATAAAATTGGCAAATTTTTTTGCTTACATACAATATGTTTATAGTAGCTTGTAGTATTTATTCAATGTTATATCTTAAAATATACTTCACAAGAGTATATATATATATAAAAAGTATTAGAAAATTGGGTCAAGAACTGACACGAGTTTTAATTGAATATGTCAACAGTGATTCAATGGAATCAAAACGAAGAGGATAATATAATTCGGAGTGCATTCCTCAGTATTACACTATTCATTTTTTTCTTTATAGACTCTTCATACTTAACTATATAGCATTTATATAAATATTTTTAAGGTATATATATATATATATATATATATATATATATATATATATATATATATGTATGTATAAACACAACCCCCGTATAGCACGAATGTTTCCATCACACTGTTTTGATCGACATAAACAGGGAATTCCCCTTGTACATATAATAATTATAAAAAATTATGATTGTGCAGTTTTATAAAATGTTGAATTTTTGTTTATTTTATTTTTGGCTTAACGTATGATTCCTTGGATTTGTGCTATTTCTTAGTTTCGCTTAACACGACTTCAGTAGAACACGGCACTCCTAGAACACGATTCGATATAACACGGAACGCTTCCCCTGATTTGTATTATACTTCTAGGTCTCGTTACAATTAACCGTGTTATAGTAGGAGTTTAAGTATATACAATATATATATATATATATATATATATATATATATATAAATTCATATAGAGTGTAATATGCATAATAAAATTAGTAAAGATATACTCGAACATAGTAACTTTAACATAATTGCCATTAGTAGGCAAAAGTAGCTCTGGTGTGTTCAAGTATACATATATATTCAATAAAAAGAGAAATTCTATATAATATGGATTTACTATTTTTTTTAAAGTTTGTTTGAAATGAGAATGTAAAAGAGCTTGGTGAAGTTGAAAATAAATATGTATTTAAACGAAAATAATTAATAATGGTATTAGTGATGTCTTTTATTGCTCATAACACTTAAAGTGTGATGTCATTTAAAAATAAAAGTAAAATAATATGGAAAACATTGTCCATATATTTATAATTTAAAAAAAATAAAATATGAATTGAAAAGAACTTCGAAAAAAATTATCTATTTAAACTGATGACAGAATAAGTTATTCAAATTTACTAATTTGAGTAATTCAGTTTTTATATATTATTAAAACGTAGAATACTGAAACATTTTTTTGGTAGAATTTATTTACTATCTAATTTCAAAATGACTCCATAATGTAATAATAATTGATAAAATAAGTACAATTGTGCAAGTATTTATTGGATATCATGAATGATATTTTAAATATGCGATTTGCATTCACGCGGCGCGTGTTAGTGAATTGATGAGTTAGTTTATCTTATTTTTAAACCATGTTCTGTAATGTTTTATTTTGTGTTCAGTTTGTATTTTATTTCTAGAAAAAGAGTTATAAATGTAATATATAGATTTAGGTACTATATGTGTGTATATATATATATATATATATATATATATATATATATATATATATATATATATATATATATACATCTGCATGAAAGTTCATCATTATATACAGTTTATTCCGATAGATGTAGACACTAGTTCATCTTGTTGTAATAATATTATGTTACATTACTATTAATTATATCTTTTGATTAAAAATATAATAAGGATAGTTTTCTTATCTCAATTTGTAAGAAATAAATATTATTGAATTATATATGATTGAACTGAAATAGAAATGTAAACAAGACAATTATAGTCTTGACAAAGTAGTAGTACTGATAATGATGCAAATTCATTTAAATTCAATAACAATGTTATTTCCGTAAATTAACGTCTTTTATAAGCAATTTCTAAATACGTTTAGATTAAAACTACGGGGCATCGCCCTCCGACCGCTTCGCTCACTAACTCCCGGGCTCACTTCTCAATTATAAGCCTGTACATACAACTGAATAAAACAATAAATATATTTTTTCAAACTCATTGCGTCTATATAATTATTATCAGATATATAGCAACGTAATCGTTATATATATATATATATATATATATTTATGTATGTACGTTTGTGTGTGTATATATCTATGTAAACATGGCAGTTGTTATTTTTTTACACCTTTTAGTTTTTTGTGGCTAAATACTATATATGTATATATATATATATACATATAGAGAGAGAGAGAGAGACGTACAATAAAGAGCATACGTTTAACATTTATAATATTATAATTTGGAATGTGTATTAATATGAATATATATATATATATATATATATATATATATATATATATATATATATATATATATATATATAAACGAAGATCGAGCAAGAGGAAAATATGATTTACGTTTTGTTTATCCCATTTAGAATGTTATTAATTACAGTTTTATTTTTTAATGTAATATTTCCGCTGCAAAGAAATGACTATCTCCATCTCATTCATGAACATTGACTGTATTTTTTTGCTGATATCGCATATTCTGTAAGTAACATAATACGTTAAAAGATGTGTATTTTTTCTCACATATAGCATTAATTTTTTCAGTAAACATCTGATAAAGATATTTGTTTCGTATTGTTAATTTCCATTAAATTTCATTACAATGAAGTTCTGATACTGTTCCTAAATATATACTTATTGTTGCTACCATCGTCCTTAGAACGTCAAGGTACAGAAAACCATGGCATTCTGATGATGATGATATCGTCGTCGAAATGCGCATAAGTAACAATGATCAATAACAAATTTTTGGTTAAAATTTTTCTTGCGGATTGTGGAGTGAACAAATAATTTATTTGTGATATTACATTTGGTATTATATTTTTATTTTAGTTGTTTGTCCTCTAATGGCGATAGATTTATCGGAAAAATATTTGTATTCCTCTTAATGTTCTCTTCTGAGTTTTTAAAGTAAACTTATTAGCCTATTATACTGAACCACAACGCTAAATAAAACATGTTGTCTTATTTCACTTTTGAAATAATCTCTCTCTCTCTCTATATATATATATATATATATATATATATATATACATATATTCACAATCACATTTGGTTATAAAGTGCAAAAGAATAGCAAATGCACAGTTATAGTGAGCAAATGTTTACATGGATAGTGGTCTATTCCCATTTTCATATTTCCAAACAAAGATTTATTATTATAACGATCTTATTGCATGAACACAAAGAGCAAATTTAGTGTTATTTAGAAACTTTATTAACATTGGCGATAAATTCCATTTTTTAGAATTTGTAGAAGACAGCTATTCTGTCCATTTTTGTTTAAAAACCTCGTTGATCTATGTATGTATATCTTATTACTATTTTCATTATGGTCTTGTTCTAATTTAAATCTAAAATATTTTTATATGTAACATAAAATAATACATTTGTTTACATTGCTGCTGTGTATTTAAGCATGTTTTGATAACATTTAAAATTTTCTTCGAAAATAAATATAATATTGAATTCTATAACGAAAAATAGTATTTAAGTGGCTTTGTTATTCATTAGCATAATGAGTAACAGTTATAAGGAAAAAATATAGTGATCCTATATTTCCCCTGCTACCTAGTTTGACTGTCTCTCTCTCTTTCTCTCTTTTATATATATATATATATATATATATATATATTGGCTGAAGAATATATACATTACTTACTGTCTGAAAATATCAATTCTATGTCGTATTTCAGGTGGATTTTGACGTAAGACAAATCGAACCTTTTGATCTTCTCTTAACAAGTAAATGAAGACTCTTGCTTTATCGCTTAATCCTCCTGTATCATTCGCTAAGACCTAAAATAATTTCAACCGTTATAAGAATACTCTAATGCTGAAACGATTCAACTGCATATATCATTATCTTTATATTACCAAAAAATCAAAATATCCTTTCATTCCTTGCTGTGGATCGAAATTTAATTGTATCGCACCAGTGTCTTGTTCAACTAAAAATGGTGGCTTTTGTAAATTGTCGAGGCCCTCTGACAACGTCATTTGAATAGGTCCGATTATGAAATATGATATTTGTGCGTTTGTACCAATATCTGCATCTAATGCCTGGAAATAATATGCATTAAAAGATTCGATATTTGTTAAAAATAAAGGTATTGATTCGTTTAAAGTGGAAAAAGAAATCTTCATCTTTCAGTAACATCAGTACCGAAAATATATAACATATATAATTAATAAGTACATAAGTAAATATTCATTACGCAGGATAATAAATACCGGAATCTGGAATGAATTTAATGGAAAAAATATGTAAAATACGTACTCTTGTTATAAATTACTTTGATGTTTCTTTGAATATTTATAATTGAAAATTGAAATTATTTTTATTAGAATCTATTAATAAAAATAAACTATTAGAGATGTATACTTTGGATATTTCTTAATGAACAAAATGTTGTGTATTTTTGTATAAAAAATGTGTAGTTTCAAAAATGAATATATTTGTATTTTTAAACAACATAAAAACTATCATGCATTTAATCAAATTAAAATATCATACAGTCGGGAATGAAAGCTAATGTAAAAATACTTAAGCAGAAAAATGTGCGAAATTAACCCGAATACACATGTTCTTAAAAAATTATATATTTTTAATAAATTATTTAGGAATATTCGGCGCAATTTCAATTTTTTAGTAGCCTGTTATTCAATAAATTAAATGCTTGTTATAAGTTATTTTTTTGGAGATTTTTAAGTAGGAGCAGCTCCAGCAGATTCCTAGCTGCGTGCCAGATGTAGATAAATATAAAAATATGTTTAAGTTTTTAATATAACTAAAGTTTAAAATAAAAGTCTTCTTACCTTAATTTGCATAAACTTTGTACCGAAATCAGCCTCGGTCGTTACACCACCAGTGAAAATACGGTTCAAAAATCTTGGCTCGTTATCGTTCACATCGTCAACAAATATATTCACTTTCAGTAAGGTGTCATCGGATGCGTCGAAAAAACTTTCATTCGCAGGTTTTGTGACACAATCTTCTGTAGCTTTTATAAGTAAAAGATGAAAATCTTGTTTTTCTCTATCTAGTGATTTCGTTACCTATAAAAAAATATGAGTAGAAATATGTATTGTACAGTTAATTTTGGCACTATGGCTAAATCTACTTTTACAATAAATCTTAGTACTGCGATGATAATTATACCGCTACCAAAATACATACAAACCATTACTAAAATGATTAATAAGAAATTATTATATATTTCACCAAGAAAAAATCGTTGTGTTGTGATCGATAATTAATTTATGAAAGTAAATAGATCCACAGTAATAAAAATTATAATTTAGATAAATTTACTTCTCGGCCAGTACAATTAAATAAATATTGTAAAGGTGGAAACAGAACTGAATCTATAAAACTAGATTATAATTTTTAAGTAACTATCGGAAAAACGAGGCGTGCAGTGAGGTATTTAATAATTATTTTTTAAATTTACATAATTATTTTTCAAAAATTAACTATATCTTTTTCTGAGGATGATTGTATCGCTATCAAAATGTTCATAAATCATTATCAAAATCATCAATAATTAATTATAGCCCATTAAGCAGCAAATAGACAATTTAAATTAAATGTTCTCGAACATGAGCTGTGGAGTATTGTTGGAGACCCTAAGATATAAGGTTAATATTATTCTTCTTGCAAATACTACCAAATAGATTTTTGTTCTTGTGTTGTATTAATTTAAATTTTGTTATTTCTACAAAGAAACTTTAATAGTATATTGCCTTGACTATGGAAATAATACTGCGATCTTATAATATATTCACAACTTAAAGATAAAAGTCCACAAAGAAATGACTGAAACAGAAGACTACATCGAAAAATTTAAGAATTGTAGATTTAGATTAAAAGAAGACCAAAAAAGAAATTACTTCGCGAGGCATAAAAAAACTGAGGTTAAAGCTGTGAGCACTTGAGATTTATGAAATTAAATAACACTAATTTCAATTTACCTTTTTCATAATTAACTAGCGGACTCGTCATTTATTAGCTTGATAGGAAAATAATTGCGGTAATGTATACGAATTAAAAGCAATTATTTTCTTACCATTCTAATATTTTGCACTTATTAAGATCTCTTCACGAATTTATTTGTTAAAAAAGTTAATTTATTCTTATTAGATAACAATAATGTTCAAAAAAAGATTGAAATAAATATTAAACTTACCATAAGTTCATGAGTTAGTGGATGTAAGAGAAATATCCCTTCTTCATTTCCACCAACGATATAGTAACATACTGGTAGCTGTGTGTCTTCTAAGAAATCAAGTTCGTCCTTTTCCGCCGTATCTGGTAATCGGTGTCGTTCACTACCTGGATTCTCATTTTCTACATAAAATTATTTTCCTATTAATCATGTTTTTATATAAAAATGAAATTACTATTATTGATAATCATTCTGTTGTAATTTTTTTCGTTTAAATTGAATTATAATAATTCTTTTTTGACACATTTTATGATTGGTTTTGTGGGGATCAATATCCTTATTTGTATATAGTGAAATATGATGTAGTATTTATTTCTGTTTTTTTTTTTTAAAAAAAAAATGAAATGTACATTTTTTGTACAAATCGAATTCAACATATCTTAATTGTTGAATAAAACTTGGGGGTAATATTTTCATATATAAAAAAACATTATTTAAATAATGAAGATTATTTAAATAACAATCATTACCTTGCACCATTTATGGTACATCATTTCGATTTTCATAAATTAAATCTTTTATTTATACGGTATTTATAAATGTTAAGTATTTCATTATGATCTCCTTTTTATATCAATAAATACTCCTCAATGAAATGATATTTTTCTGAACTTATAATTAAGGTTTTAACAGATTATTCAAGTCTTTACAGGTTATATAATTAAATATTAGGTTGGTAGAAAAATAATTGCGGTTTATGCACCCATTTGTCAAGTTTTTTTGATTTTCTTAGCTGTTTTAAGTGATGCAGAACTGTTGAATGACTAACGCTTAACTTTTGTGCAGACTTTCGAATTGTTGTGGATGGTTTTGATTTAACTAACGCCTTCAGTTGGTCGTTATGAACTACAGAAGGACGTCAGTGATCTTCTTCAAGGCTCTCGCCCCCAGCACGAAATTATTGGAACTACCATTGCATCGTACGTTCCTTAACAGTACCCAAACTAAAAGCATCATTTAGTTTACGAGCAGTTTCTGTTGCCTTTCCACCCGCTTTGAACTCATACAAAAATGCTCTTATTTACTTCTTTTCCATCTTTGATTTGAAGCAAAGTTAATAACAAAACTAAATTCTATGTTACCAAAGTACAGATCAAAAAATGCACTTTAAAATGATATTAATATGAAAACGATCAAATGACACTTTAATTAAAAAAAATAAGGTCAAAATTCAAAAAAGAAAAATCGTAATTATTTTCCTACCACCCTAATATTTTAAGAAATTTCTCTATATGTTTTATGAATAAGTTTACATATATTTGTTTTAAACATGAATACATTTATGAAAAAATTTATAAATAAAATAATATACGGACCCAAATTAGAAAATTAACGAAAAATGTTAACAAAAGACAATAACAGAAAAAAGTTGAAGTATTATCCATAATTGAAAACAAACTCGTATTACAATTTTGTAAATAAAATATTATTAAAAAATATTTAAATAAATGATTATTTAAATAAATTTAATAATTTGATCACTATTTGATTCTAAAAAAAGAATATGCAAAGATTTTATTTTTAATAGATCAAATACCTGTAAAGTTTAGAAACACTTCATCGAGAGGAAACTGAGGTTGATACCCGTCAACATTACTGACATAAATCGTTAGATCTAGATCCGAACTTAATGATGTAGGTACACCCAAATCGAACGCTTCGATACGGATCTGTAACACAATATATAAAATAATAAGAGTGTAGTATTCAAGCAGCCAATAGGTAAAATTATGTCAAGTAATATGCTTACATCATAGATTTTTTGTATTTTACGGTCGAGTGGTTTGTTTAATTTCAAAATTCCAGTGTCAGGTTCGATAGTGAATGTCCGGTAGTGTCCGGATGGATCGATTTTTAAACGGTATTGCACTACTCCGTTGATACCTACGTCTTCGTCTTCGGCATAGACTTGAGCTAATGTACTGCCGATTGTTGCATTCTGGAATATATGTTAATTTAAAAAAAAATATTTTTTTTAATAATAACTGATGCGTTGCTAGGAATATCGAAACATTATCATAAATTATTATTTGTTAAAATAAACTTCACTTCATACCGTTACCAAAAACATGTTGGTTAAATGATTTATAATCTGTTAATGTATTGAAAATTTTTAACATATATAAAAGTTTCATCTTTATATATATATATATATATATATATATATATATATATATATATATATATATATATATATATATTAGGTGTAAAAAATAATTCTCTGCCTTTAAATTGAATCAATCATAATTCTGTTCTAAATTAAAATATTTTCTTGTTGTTTTAGGACTTTGAAATATCATTCTTAACATTTAAAAACACAACATATCTTGGTCAAGCATTTGGTGTAACGTCACAAAACAGTAATAAACACAATGGCGTTCGAAAAGCAGCATATAAGGTATTGGATTCTTTTCACATTCCAATTGAAAAACTGCTGTTGAATCCGTGGAAATGATTTGTTCAGCTTTGGGGGAAGGTATTGTGATGAATTAAATATGTAAAAAATGCTAAAATAGTGGAAGAGGTTCGAAAATGGATTACGACTTCATTACCTCAAAGCCACCATATTTTTTCAGCAAGGGATTCATTAGTTACCCTATAGATAGAACAAATGTATAGAAAATAATAGGAGATATATTGAGAACTGAAACATATTCAATTTTTTGTAAATATTCATTTTTTATAAAAAGGACACTGAATTAATTTGTATACCTAATGTATATATATATATATATATATATATATATATATATATATATATATATATATATGCATGTGTATGTGTCAATACTGTTGTTTATATACTCCTCATTTCATTTTTAACAAAACCTTGGAACAGTATTATCGAAACAGTAATTCATGGGTACACAAAATATGTTTGATTCTACTCTTGGATATTTTTAATTTTTTTTAAAAAATAAAATATTGTACATTACATTAATTTGCACATTTATTCATAAATTAGTGTAGAATAGATTTTGTTATACTGTTATAAAAAAAATAGTGCAGATTGCAGTGTTTAATTTATTTTAGAAGGTAGAGGAAGTCAAGAATAGCAAATTTATTTATATATAACATTTATAGTAAAAAAATATTCAATCTAACGTTTAAAATTAATTAGAAATCGCTCCAGTTATTAACTCATACTACCTAGTCACATATTCAAGCTTTTATCTACTAGCTAATGTAGGAACAGTAACATGAAAATTGGTTCATTATTAGTTTAATAGAAGTACTTATTTTTATTACTAACAATTACTCAATTAAAAACATATAAGGATCAATAGTAAAATGTTAGCTTTATATTTATACAAGTATATCAGCTAGTACATAAATAATTAGAAAGACACGATATAAAAAAGAACCAAGACAATTTGTCTTTATATCTCATTTGATGAATTGCTAAAATCCAGTCAATATAAATTATATTTAATTGACAATATATTCTTCTTCTGAGTGAATAATACTTTATCGATTTAGTTATAGTTTTGAAATTTCATCACAAAAATATCTTAAAAATTAAAAACTAATAATCAATCATTGCAAATGTCGTACTTACCTCAGGTACTCTCAATGTAGTATTGTGTGGAGGATTGATGAAAACCGGCGCATGATCATTGAAATCACTAACGCATATATGTAGTTCTTCACGTACGATATTATGTGGAGCACCTAGATCTCTTGCTTCAATGATGAGAGTGTAATTACCGTGTTTCGCTTGAAGAGATTTCTGTGCAACAATATGAGCGGTCCAGTAGTCAACTTGTTCAAGAGCGAATAATCCTGGAAGTGAAACTAACGTTACTGCTCAATTCTGCATTTATTTTAATGGCATTGTTTAGTATATTAACTATAATTTATGAATATATCTTTAATGATTAAACCATATATTTGATTAACAATAATTTAGAGATATATAAACGGAGAATATTCTCTTACTAGATATTTTCTATAAAGTGGCCTTGAATGGATTCTCTGGTCGAGTTATAATAATTAATTTAAAAATTTCACATCAACACATACATCTGTATACATAAATAATTGTACAGATTTATAAAATGAATATTTTATAAATAACTAAAGGTAATTATTAATAGAACTTTAATTCCATTTTTTCTACATTTTATTTTTTGTAGTTCTTCGTTATTAAAAATAAAATATTCAAATAAATTCTTACCAAAATCGTTTCCGGAGATAATTTCCATTTCAGTTCTGCCATTCGGTGTCAAATTATCATCATTATCGCTCGTCTTAATCACGACAATTGATACTTTCGGTTGGTGAAATTCCGTGATGCTCGCGCATTCGACAGGAATATGCAATTTAGGTGGATTGTCATTCACGTCGATTATATTTATCCTGAAAATTGAAAAAGCTGATTAGAAATTTGATTTATCTTTATATTTGTATTCAATCTGACGTACGGAATTTGTTTGAACGCGTTTCGACTTTCACCGCTAGTGTATCCAAATTGGTAATTGTCCCACGCTTCTGCTACAAGAAGATAAGAACTGATAGTTTCTCGATCTAACTGTTCAGCTACTTTCAAGGTGCCGCTCTCTGGATCCAAACTAAATTTTCCCTGCAGAATATAAATGATTTAATAAAGTCAAATATTTTACAACAGTTTTTGAAAAAATATACATTTTAAATAACTATGAACTTTTAGATTACTAATATATGTTCGAGTGAGTAAATCGAAAGTGTTTCTTTTTTACAAATAATTTTATGATCAGTGCAAATTAGCAGGAGTTGTAAAATTATAAAAGAAATCAAATTACTAAAATTTGAGTTAATATAACTTTGAATTATATTGACTGTTAATCCTAGTAATAATTATTTAAAATTCAATTTAAAATCCGACTCTACAAATGATTAGTTCATAAATCATTAAACAATGATTACTCTATTAATTAATTTATATTTACTTGAGACGACATTCGATCGAGAAGATACGTGATCTTTCCAAAATCACCAGAGTCTGCGTCACGTGCTTCCAAAATAGTAACTTGATATCCGACCGGTGCATCTTCTGGTACAGATATGTTTGAAAAGCTTCCAACAAAATACGGGTTGTTATCGTTTTCGTCTAGGATCTGAATGAAGAGTTCCGTTCGACTGGATCTTGCAGGTACACCAGAATCAGTAGCTCGAACCTAAATGAATGGAATTTGTCAGAAATTATAAGAAGGATAAATAAAACTCTTCTTCTGTATATATGAATTGGAATTATATTGGACGACAAGTCAGATTAAGAGAACTAAAGTACGACTACACATTTTTCAAGAAAAGTTAATATTAGGTTGGTAGGAAAATAATTGCTTTTGTTTTTGAAATCAAATCTTATTTTTTCAATGAAAGTGTTATTTCATCGTATTCATGTCAATATTATTTAAAAGTGCATTTTTCAGTCTGTACTTTGATAACATCAACTTTGGTTTTATTATTAATTTTGGTTCAAATCGGGCTTTTGAATTAAACATGGAAAAGAAGCAAATAAGAACAATTACTCTTATTTGGTTCTTTAGTAAGCATCATTTAGTTTACTCGTTTTGAACTCATACAGAATTTTTTTTGTACGAGTTCAAAACTAAACGATGCTTACTAAAGAAGCAAATAAGAAAATAAGAGCAATTTTTTGTACGAGTTCAAAACGGGTGTTAAAGCAGCAGAAACGACTCATAAACTAAATGGTACTTTTGCTAGCGGTACTGTTCAGAAACGGTGCAATCATGGTTCCAAACATTTCGTGCGGGGGATGAGAGCCTTAAAGATGAAGAAGCTAGCGGGCGTCCTTCTTCAGTTCATAACGACCAACTGAAGACGTTATTTGAATCAGAACTATACACAACAATTCGAGAGCTTGCACAAAACTTAGACGTTAGTCATTCAACAGTTCGGAGCCACTTGAAATAGTTAAGAAAATCAAAAAAGCTTGACAAATGTGTGCATAAACCGCAATTGTTTTTCCCCAGCCTAATATTTTCGACTAATAGGTCGTAAAAATGAAAATGGAACAAATAATGACATGTGTTTTTTTTATAATTACCAGGTAACTGAAAAAATGTTTGAGAATATATGTTTAATACATAAATTCATTAATTATAAAAGAATTGAAATATAAAAATCTTGAAAATTTACATTTCAATGACAATATGTTATTTAAATACATTAAGTTCAAATAAGAAATGCTGTGAATATGCATCACCCCTCCTCAGATTGATCAGCTTCCGTTCTTACATATGATTTGTACAATTTTATAAATGTTAAGAAATTATTTTCTATAACCATATTTTTTTAATAATTAATTTTATTTAATATTTTTCATACACAATCTGCAAATGTATAAAAAATAATATTAATTATGAGACAGTACACAAAAATGTGTTTGATCTTCTCATTTATAACAAAAACCTTGATAGATTAACGATTAATTAATCGTGCTAAAAATATTAATAACTGTCTATAAAATAATAATTTAGAATTTTCAAAACAAATAATCAATTTGTGCGGTAATTATTCATGTTTATAAAAAAACTAATCGTTTTGTAAAAAAATACGAGATTTTTAAAAAGTATGATATTTTTTATATAAAAATACAACAGTTTGATTAAAATATGCAAATGTTCAACATTTGTATGATATTATTATTATTTTCAAAACAGAAACTATATTTTTGTTATTTTTTATTTCTAAAATATAATACTGCAATTGAAATGCTTGCTAGTAAGCTAAAAATTCATTTTTTGTTATATAATTTTATTTAAAAAATGATGCTTTAGGTTAAGGGTTCCCAACGGGGTCGGTATTGAACCCTTAGGGGTCGATGAAAGTTGATAGGGGTCGATGAACACTAAAATGTTGATTGAGGGTCGATAATCAAATTGAATGCATATTCTATATGTATACATATTGCATATGTTTCCCCTGGGCACGGGGGACGACAAATCGACTGTCGGAGGCTGTTATTACATAAAAATATGAAAATAAAAGTTTTGCTACGAACTTACAAATAACAATATCGTCTACACTACAAAATACTAAAAAGTAGAAAAATTTTAGTATAGTATTTTTATTTGTTACAGTTTGAAGTGACCCTAACATTCAAAATTCTAAAAAAATTCTTTTATTACAAACAAATGTTTCAAAAATTTATAATCATACAAATACAATTGTTTATACAAAATACTGTTTCATACGGTTCTAGGCCTAGATTTAGCTTCTCAGTATCGCATAGATTTTTGTAACAGTAGTGAGTTAATCGATTTTTTTATCGATACAGTCATTTAAGAATTCTTAAAAAACATTATTTACTATCATTTTTTATTATCATTTCCAAACCTATAAATATTTCTTCAGAAATTCACACGAAATGTTCTAATGCCATGTGAAGGCGCAATAGTAGTTTCGATTTTCAGGGGAGTCGATAAAAAAGAATAATTTTTTGTAAGAGGCCAATGTATGAAAAAGATTGGGAAGCCCTACTTTTGAGTGTCAGTTTATTTATATTAAATTGACCTTAATTTAAACTTTACGGAAAATAACATACTGTCAAGTTCAGCCATGGAAATTGCTCGTGATCGATTTTATTGGCAACAACGATTTCACCGGTGTCTCTGTCCATGTGTAACAGTTGAGTCAACTGGCTAGGTCCCTCCAATGAATATTTTATTGTCCTATTTTTGTCCGCATCATCCGCAACGACGTTACCAATATTTACACCATTCTTACTATTTTCTGTTACAGATCGACGATAAAAAGGTCGTCTGAATTTTGGATTGTTGTCATTCACGTCTTCTATGATGATTGTAAGTGTTGCTGGTTCGAAAAAAATGATAAAAATTAAATTTGTTATTCCATGAAATAGAAATTGAGATTAAATTTAAAAAAAATATATATTGAATATTTATCTGGAGTAACTTTGATTTCAGAAAAGTTTTCTTAGATATAGAATATAAGTTTCATTTAAAAAATTCTTTTTTCACCACATAAACCCTATTTTTTCTTTCTGATCAAATCTGATAAATGATTACTGATAATTTTTAATTGCTGTTTATGATCATTTCGATCACCATGCCATCATTTTTAGATAGTTATTGTACAGAAAGTACTTAGATCTCTGCTAAAATGCCTTACTACTCTAACGATGATGTCAACGTCATCGAAATTAGCATAAGAAACTATTAAAAATGGTTAATTATCATTTATTACTAAACATCGACTGTATAACTTTAATGTGAAATCCATTTTGCTCTACGGATGTACCACCTGGAAGGTGATCAGTATTATCACCAGAACCAGTCTTTGTTAATCGCTGTTTATAGCGTATCCTAAAAATTTATTGGTCCAAGTCTATTTCCAACGGAGAACTATAAAGAAGGACGGAAAAAGAAAGGATAGACATCGAAATTCGAAGACGAAAATGACAATGGATCAGCCATACCATCAGGAAGAAGCCTAATAATATTGCTCACCAGGCTATGGAATGGAACTCTGTGAGAAAGTCAGGAAAAAGCCGAATTGGTCATCATAGACACACATGGAGACGGATAGTGGAGGATGAAGTGGTGTCTCTAAATAAATCATGGCTCCAGTTAAAAAATATAGCAAATAACAGAATCCAATGAAAAAGTAGTGTGGTTGATGCCCTATTCTTCTTAGGAGTTTAGAGAAGTATAAAGGAAAGAAGAAAGAATTATCATTTATTGAACATTTTTAATCAAAAAAAATTTTCTTGAATGAGAAAACACATCATTTGTGAAAGTGAATTTAGTTAAAAAGCCAGTTAAAATTATCAACATTTAGATAGAAATTTGAATTTAAGTATTTTTGTATATACAACATTGTTGTATTATTTTATTAGACAAGGCATGTCAAATTCATTGAAGCTTATAAGCTACATTAAAGAAGACAATATCTAAAGAATAACTTTTTGTAAACAGTTTTCGATTTCACTGTGAGGCGCAATTGGAAGCTTTTTGTTCATCTTCTTCAATGTAATCAGTGTTGAAAGATATAATTATCGTTAGTACAATCGAGTATTTTTACCGAGAACTATCAAGAAATATTAAAATTGAACGTGGCCTCCAATCAACCAGTTTAAGATGTCACTGTTCTACTAATACATTGATTTTATTGATGTATATTTTATTTAAAAAATAGTCTTACCTGATGCAGTTTGCGGCCCAACAATACTTGCCATATCTTCAACAATTAAACCTAATCTTATCACTTCAACTTTCTCCCTGTCGATCAATTTCGTAACAGTTATCAAACCATCACTAGCGCTCAAATCAAAAGCATTCAAATAATCATAATCGCTCGTTTTTATCAACGTTCCTTCCTCTGTTCTTGCTTCGGATGTCGACGAATCAATTCTATACCTAAGTACCGGTGCACTATCAGGATCTTTTGCTGTCACCCTATATATTCCAGTACCCACCGGTGTATTTTCAAATATCCTCACCGAACCAGGATCGTTAAAAATAGGCGGTTTGTTATTGACATCCAAAATTGTGATATTAACAGTAACTGCGGCCTGCGAGTTCAAAAATTAATTTATATGACAAATTGAAATTATAATTTATTTGCCAAATTGAAAAGGTAAATAAATATACCTCAAGTTGTGCATCTCCTACACCTCCATCTAGAGCAAGTACGATGAGGGAATATTTTGTTTTTTGAGGATCTGTAAGATCAGGATCTAAACTTGCCCCGTGTGCTACTGAAATGATTCCTGTGTCAGATCCAATCACGAATTTATCCGAAGCACCAGATTGTATTCGATACACTATTTCATTATTTGGTGTAGAACCGTCACTGTCGAATGCTTTCACCTTTGAAATAAATTGTTATATAATATAATGTTTGTTATGTAAAAAACGATTCATAAATTGTGTCTTTAATATCAGTATTGAAGAACTGAATGTTTTTTTTTTAAAATAAACTAGTGGTTGCATATAAAATTTAAAATTACAAGCGCGTAAGACCTATTAAAATAGAAATAAAAATATATAAATGAAGTATAGGACAAATTATAGACTGTAAGGTGAGTGGAATAATTTTTATATAATATTAAAAAAAATAGTAAAATATAACAAAATGTAGAATTTTTAATTCAGAAGAAACAATATGTTAATTATCAATTAATATGAGCAAGATAGAAAAAAGCTAGGGCTTTTTAAATGATTAGCACATTTCATAAAAAATGGTAGATGTTAACTGATAAACTAAAATTTCAAAAAAACTTCATGATGGCGCTTGCAAATTATAATGTATTGGGTCATCCCATAAGTAATGTGGTCTTTAAAATAAATTTTGAAACAGCGAAAAAACATTGACGTTTTAATTTTGAAAGAAAATATATTCGGTTATTATTTACAACTTTTTCCCATCTTAAACTTAAATTTTCAATAGCCTGACCATAAAACTTTTTGGGCTTTGCATTAAAGAAATAGCCAATCTCCCTTCAGACATAACTCTTTGTATTAAACCGTTTTTCATTGATGTGATTTTGGAGATTTCGGAACAGACCGGTCGTATTAGGTCTGAGGAATATCGTGGATGAATCATAACTTCCCACATTCAAATTGTCTCAGTTTTTGGAGGGTTTCTCATGCCATATCAGATTGGGCGTTGTCGTGATGAAAAATTACGTCTATTCTGTTGGATAATGCTGGCTGTTCTTCGTCAATAGATTGTTTTAGCCGTAACAGTTGTTCATAATACAACTCTTTTGTGATGGTTCGATTCTCTGGTAAAAACTCGTAATGGATAATGTCTTCCATATCCCACCAAACAAACAAAATAACCTTTTTTGAATAAAGTCCTCCTTTTGCAGTTGAAGATAGTGTTTTGTTGCAGTCAACCCATTGTTTTTGACATTTAATAATGTTAAAAGTGATTCATTTTTCATCACCAGTAACAATTCTATTCAGAAACAGATCGGTTTGCAATCGAAATAGATGAGAAGTGCAAATGTCCACACGTTGTTTTAAATTAACGTCCGGTAACTCGTATGGAACCCATTGACTCAGTTTAGAAACCAATCATTTACAAGTGTCGATGAACAGTTGAATGAGTTGATTTCAGCTTCTTGACTAATTCTTCTACTATTGACCTAGGACTTTGTTCCACTAGTGTTCGCATGATCTCATTATCAAATTCTTGATGCCATCCTGAAATTTTCTCATCTTCAAGGCTGTAGTTTCCGGATCAAAATCGTTGAAACTATCTTTGTCATTGGCTAAAACTAATAACACCTGAACCATGATTCCGACAATTTTTCACTGTATTTGTAGTGTTGTTTCTCTGACGAAACTCCCAAAGCAAAATATGTCTAACATGCTGTTTTGACACTTCTATCATAAGTAATATTTTTTTGTAAATTAGCGTGATCACTGTTAATCATCCACGATAAGATTGAGAAAACATTACGTACAATTAAGAACTATATGCATCTGATACGTTATTGTAATAATTATAAAGTATTGCATGGTCCATTTTCACCTACATGAAAATGGGATGACCCAATATATCTTTTTAGGTATTAAGTTTCATGACTAGAAACTCATGTTTTCTAAAAATAGTTCCATATTTTATCAATTGGTTATTGTTATAATTAATTTAAGTTCGAAAAGTTTCAGCTTTTCAGTAGAAGTTTCATATGGCGCTTCAAAGTGATTACAACAACAATTTTTTTCTTATTGGTTTCCACTTTCAATTTATAAAAAGATATGTAGAATTAATAAGATGATATCAAAATAAGATATTATTAAATTTATGAACTTACTTCTAAAACGGAAGTGCCTCCTGGAACGTCTTCAGCTATCGATCTGTTATAAAACATCTGTTGAAAAATCGGCGCGTGATCGTTGACATCTTGCAAATAGACTGTGAGAGGTACTTCAGACCAAAGACTTGGAATACCTGAATCGCGTGCTTGTATCATAAAATGCAATGGTCTCACACTCTCCATACTCGGACCCATCAGTTGTTCGAAATCCAATGGAGCAATAGGATTCACTATACCTGTACGTTTGTCAATTGTGAAATTTGATTTCAGCGGCCCTTCGAATATTGAATATATTATTTGACTGTTTCTTGTGCCTGAAATTAATTTCATAGATGATTTCTTATTCGTTCTATAATAAATATAATTATGTATTTTTCAGAAAGTAATAAAAGATTTGTTTATTTCTTAGTAAAAATATACTAAAAAATACTGTTTAACTTTTTTAAATATATTGAGTTCAGCTTTATATTTTTTTTTTTGTATAAAAAATAATGGATTTCACAATACAAACTGATTATTGAATTAATAAGATAGTACTCAAAGTTAGAAACTGTTAATTAAATAAAATTAATTCTGCAAGTTTATAAAATATATCTTCTAATTAGATATCATAATTACAGGTATATTGAATTCAGAAAAAAAAAACATTTTAAGCATTTAATATAATGCTTTTTTTATAAATATTCAATTGATTTGAATTAAAATATATTATTAGGTCAGCAGAAAAATAATTACGGTTTATAACGTTTAAATTCATATAAAAAAACTGCAATTATTTTCTACCGACCTAACACTTGGGTTGCGTTTTATGTTGAGTCACTTATGTACCTTCAGTCAAAATTACTTTCAATATGATTTCTTTAAGGTTCATAAAAATTAAATGCGCAATTTTTTAAAAGAACAAAGTTATTGAACTAAAAAATAAGGATTAGAATTAGATATGATTGATCATTTTAATTTTTTGTATAAACATAAAAGTTTAAAATGATTAAATATCCTAAAAAAATTCATAGATTCTTGATGGGTATTAAAATCCTTCTTTTTATCAAATATTTTTGAATTAAGATATGTTGTATTAATTTAAGAAAACTGAATATTTTATTTGAAAACTCTAATACCGTTTAAATCCGCATCCCGTGCTTCAATTTTCAGTGGAGTTTCGAAATTCAAATTATTTTCCAATAACCGTGTTTCATACTTATTCTGTATGAACAGAGGAGCGTTATCGTTCACATCATCAATGTTCACAACTAATTGGGCTGTGTTTCGGTTTCCATGACCGAGATCATCTCGAGCTTCCACTGTTAGAAAATGTTGTGACACCACTTCTCGGTCCCAGCTCGGTCCACCAGAAACTTTGACTGTAATGACACCCGTTACTGGATGCAATGATAATCTAAAATTCAAATAGTATTTATCAAACGATTATTTTATAAAAAAGATGTTCAGTAGAGAAATATGGAGTTGTGAAAAGTGAAAATTCATAAGTGAAAACTTATAAATAAAATAATCATATAAAAAACAACGTTAACTATTTGGTTTACTTTCTTTGAGATATATACATAGTTATATAATTTAAACGATGAATATTGTAACAATTGCTATAATTGTTTAAAAATATATTGTAATTTGTATAAATACATATATATATATATATATATATATATATATATATATATATATATAAATTCAAATTGGACTTACAGATGAGCAATGCTTCCACTCAAGCTAGTATATCGAATCCCTCTCGTACCAAAGTTCATCGAATCCTCATCAAGAGCTTGAACCCACGCAACAGTTGTTCCAATCTGACAGTTTTCCTGTACTGCAACTTCGTACAGCAGTTCGGTGAACTCTGGATAATTGTCGTTTCGGTCTCGTACGTGCACCGTGACAGTTGCTTCTGAACTTTTACTGCCTGTATCGACAAGTTCACGTGCGACGATAGTGAAGTTCATTATTTTCACTCTTTCGTAATCAAGTGCCGAAGAATTCACAACTCGTATCAAAAAAGAGGCTTCATTGATACCCGTCGACGGTGTTACTTCGAAAATACCCAAGTCATCCTTCAGGAACATTTCAAACGTACCGTTGTTGCCCTACAAGGGACAGTTAGTCAATTTTTAACATAGAACTGAGATATGTAAGTACAGCGTTATAGAAATTAATTTATTTTCTAATACCTGATCGAAATCGAATACTTCAGCGGCGTCGTCTGTTAAAAATGTTACTGGTGTATTTATTTGTGCATTTTCATCGATTTCACACTCGTAATGAGTACTTCGAAATGTTGGTACTTCATCATTGACATCTGTTATCATGATAGTGACTTCTGTCTCAACTCGAGGTGGTGGTAAAATTTTACTACCTTCTTCAACGGCCTAAATTAAAAAATAAATAATTTGCTTAAATTACTAACTAAAATTAAGACGTTGGAAGTCAAACACTATATATATAAATATGTATATATATATATACACATACAGAACAATGCAAATACGTAGGACATCTGAAAGGTTTCAATATCATAATGCAGCTCTGAAGCTGTCTAAATTCACTTCAAGAAATGAATTCTTTTTACACCCTATACATTTCGGACGCAATGTCCTTATTATAAGAATGTCTTGGTACATAAAAATCTCGAAAAATAAAAAAAAAACAGATTTGTCTATACCTTGATGCTATGAGACACTGCTGTGCCCAAAAATGCTCATGGATAATAATTAAATTATTGGACATTTTTGATCAGAAAATGTTTTTAAATGGTGAAAAAAGAATTATTTGTGAAACATTTCAATAAGTTTAATATTACAATGGAAATAAAACTGATTTTTTCTTGATTTTAAATTATATTTTTTTCATTAATAGTGTATTAATTAAGTCCAATAAACTATTTTGAATGAATATAATCTCTCATTTTTAAGACTTAGTTTAAAGGTATAATTTATGTTACTTTATAATTTAAAAATATTGTTGCACAAGGTATTTTTTTTGAGAGCGTGAATAATAATTTACCATTTTTTTTTGTTTTTAAAGTTTTGGTGTATTTAAAGGTTGAATCAACGAATGAATATGTGGAGTTTTAGAGTGTAGATTTTTAAAAATTAATACAGATTGCATAATTGTTAATTTTTATTACAAAGCCATTAAAGGCACTAGTTTGTAAATGAATCGAAAAACTAAAACGTTTCTATTTTAGAATTTTAAAATAAATTGTGAAAAATGACAAGAATGACAACGTAAGACAGGGATCGAGTAACAATGAAAATATCTAGATGTATTATATAGAAATTTATAAAAAAATATACGACACAAGGATAGTTGGCAAAAGTGCGATTCGAAAGGCTTGAAGAACTACATCAGTGACAAGAAGTTCTTAAAAATTATCCTGAGAATTATAGGAAGAAAAAAAACTTTATTGAAACTTTTTACTTCTGTGTATTATTTAACAGAGAGGTGAAGTCTTTTATGACCAAGTCTGGGGAATAAGTTGTAATAAAAAACCTCCCCTAGAAAAATAAAAAAATAAAGAAGAAAAATATTTCATACATCACGACTGTATAACTAAATAACGGAATAGAATATTATATATTTAGATACGTTTTAATATGCATAAGCTGTGAAATTAATGAAAAGTATAAATACTGAATATTTTGATTAAGAAAGTGTTGTTATTTAAAGTAACAATTTATTTATAGAAATAAATTAGCTACTAATTATGAAGCATTGGTCTGTATAACATTAAAAGAAACTATTTTAATAAAACAACAATAATTGCAAAGAAAAAAAAATAAGAATAGAATGGTTGATTTGTCTTTATATATTTAGTCTAAACATAATAGGAAATGTGTCTGAATAAATTATGAAAGTCACAAGATATTCCTTGAAAAGTATCAGACTAACTTAATTATTTTTACAATTATTTTTCTTATGAATATAATATTTAAATTATTTTCACTGTAAATAGAAAATAAAAATAGATCAAATTAATGACATATTAAAAAAATATATATAAAATTTCATGATGAAATATCAAAATGAGGCAATACTTATTTATATCACTTATATTATTATTTTATGTATTTTCTTTTCAAAATAACAGAATTTATTAATATACATTTATGAAAAATATACATATTGTAATTACCTCGATCTGCAATATGAAAGCACCGCCATGATTATCAGAATCCTCACGATCTAATTCAGAAATCGTATATAAAACACCAGAATTTTCATCAATCGCAAATTTTTCTTTCACATTGTCATCGTTGTTCCATAAGGAATATAGTACTTTATTATTGACACCTCTATCACCGTCAATAGCTTTCACTGAAATGATTAAGTCATTAGACAAATACTTGTTCATATTTAGTGTATTATCATTTTTTTAATATATAAAAACAATATTTCCAGGTAAGAATACTGTATACTTTTAACAAATAAAGTTTTAATTAACCTTTTAAAACTGATGTCCCCACAGGCACATTCTCTGATATTCTTGCTATAGGAGAGACGCTTACAAACTCAGGACCTTGATCTTCAACGTCTTCGACTTTAATCAACAGTGCTGCTGTTCCGGTGTTGATACGCCCAACTTTAGCTCGGTCTATAGCAAGAACCCTCAACTGATACAACATTTTCCTTTCATAGTCGAGTTCACCAGTAAGTCTAATAACTCCCTGGCCGTTAACGGTTGATATAGAAAATTTATTTTCTTGATCATCCAATTCCTGAAAAATTAAAAGGCGGTAAATATAACTATCACTATAATTCTATTTTTTATCGATTGTTTGGAGTTATTCTTTATAGAATACTATTTCATAATATTACTAAGATACAAATTATCTGGATATCTCATATAATATAGTGGATTTGGTAGGAAAATAATTCAAGTGTTTATATTAATAAGAATAATAAAATTATTTCTTCAATGATACCTAATTTGATACCAAATTCTATATGTTATATGTGACACCATTTATGTGATAAAAATAATAAAATCAATGAAAATAAAAAACAGTCAACTGACCTGTAAATAATAGACCACTTGTCCGTAGGCTCCTTCGTCGAGATCTTTGGCTTCGAGTGTCGTGACTATACCAGGCGGTGCGTTCTCAGGTATCGTAAGCGTCGGTGTGTACGGTAAAAAAATCGGAACGTTATCGTTGACATCTTCCACGAGTAAGAGAAGACTTTGAGTAATGTAATTGCCTTCGCCCAATCGGCCGTCGGTTAGAGTTAAGACTAGAGCGTATTCGTCGCGTGTCTAAAATTAATATACAATTATTTGAATTGCGGTGATTTCTTCCTCCATTACAGTTGTTTGTTGAACGTACTTCGCGATCAAGTTCCTGTGTTAAATAAACATTAGCTTCACTAGCTGATGTACTTTGAACACTGATGATATCACTGCCAGCAGACCTTTGTACGCCGAATTGTAGTTTATCTCCATCAGGATCAGCACCACGCAGTCGGTATATAAGACTACCTGTTAATTGAAATAGTAAAATTAGTTTAGAACTACATTTGAAAACAAAAAAGGAAACAATAAAATCATTGTTTGCAAAGAAAATAATAACATATACAACTTATGATTCAAGAAATATACGATAGATATACTAAATTGGATGGAAATTGTATGTATTTTTGTAACAGAATAGTATTTTTCAGTTCAAAAAGCTTCATGTTATCAAAATATTTCTATATTATATACACATTATGTCATAAATAGTTCTGAGGACTTGTATTAGATTCGTAGAAAAATAAGTGTGGTTTATGACCTTCAAATTCATATACATATTTAATAATTTTATGTTTTGAATGGTTCAGAATTGTTAGATGACTAATGCCTAACTTTTGTGTAAACTCTCGAATTGTTGTGCGTGGTTCTGATTTAACTAACGCCTACATTTGGTCGTTATAAACTGAAGAAGGACACCCTTGACCTTCTTATCTTCAAGAATCTCGTCCCCAGCACGAATTTATTGTAATCACCATTGTACCGTATGTTCCTTGACAGTACTCACATCAAAAGCATCATTTAGTTTACGAGCAGTTTCTGTTGCCTTACCATCTGTTTTGAACTCATACAAAAAATTGCTCTTATTTGCTTGTTTTCCATCTTTAATTCAATATCCCAATTTGAAGCAAAATTAATAATAAAACCAAAGACGATGTTACCAAAAACAGACCGAAAAATACATTTTAAAATGATATTAACACGAATACGATGAAATGAAACTTTCATTGAAAAAAATTATGGTTAGAATTCAGAAATTAGGAACCGCAATTATTTTCCTACCAATCTAATATATATATTCAGGAATGTAAAATAATAAAATAAAAAGTTATAGATATGTGACCTACGAGGGAAGGTCTAAAAATTTGCAGAATAAATAGGAAGAAGGGTAAAACAAAACCAGTTATTATTTTTCTTCTTCAATATATTTTCCCTTGGCTCTAATACACTTTTCAGTTCTTTGAATAAGTTTATTTAAACTATCATAAAAATAACTTGTGTCTTTCGACCAAAAATGAATCGAATTTGCTGCCTTGATATTTTCATCATTATCAAATTTCTTCTTACCTCTCTTTTTTCAAATTCGGGAAGAAATAAAAATCTTTTTACCTAGACTATACAGCAGATGATTCAAAATTTCAAAATCGCATTTATGGATGACTGTTATGGACATTACAATATTGATCCTGTGAATAGATGCATTGTCTTGTAAGAAAAATACACCTTTTTTTAATTTTCCCCCATTTTTTCCTTTCATTGCTGCCTTTAGTTGTTCTGTTACAGTGGCGTAGTATTTTTTAGTTATAGTCACATCCTTAGCTTTGTAATGGATCTACAAGACATCCTTTGTATTCAAACGCACGACACTAAACTTTTTAGAGTGTGGCGTACCTTTTTTATATCACTGTTTGAACTCTTTTTTTAATTAAAACTCATAGCGATGAACTCAAGTTTCATCTCCAGTAATTACTTGGTATAAAACTTCATCGTCTTTGTTGTCTTTACAGAGGTTCAAAAACTCCCTCGACGCTTCAACACGATCTAGCATTTGAAGCGGTGTGAACATTCTTGGTACTCAACTTGTGTTGACTTTTGAATGATTGAAACTGATACTACAATAATTTCTGCGATTTGATTCCTTTTTTAACAGTTTCCCTCTAAGTTGTCTCGACAGTCCTTCCTGAGAATAGATCACCTTCTATGTATTCCCTGTCTTGCTTGAAGACACCGTATCTGATTTCATCTCCTCCATAATCATTTGAGCAGTTTTGCTTTGTTTTGTCACGAAATTAATGGCAGCTCAAAACTCAAAATTTTCAATTTTTGGGACTTTTTTCCTATTCGACGTACATAGTTAATTATTATTTATTTGTATTCAGAAAACTTTTGTGATTAGATGATTATGTAAAAAAAACCTTATAATATTTTCATTCTTTTCAATGTAAACTGACTGAAGGAAAACGAATTATAATGAATATAACATAAAAATGTCATAAGAGGGACTATTGTTCTAAAGCGGATAGATTGTGATTGATAATTATTATCCACATAATAAACATTAATGTAATAAAAATTATAAATTAAAATTTATAGCAATAATAATAACAATTAGAAATTCTTAATGTATAACCAGGTAAAAGTTGTACATCAGATTAGAACATATTGTTCATTTTTAATGTTTTTTCACTGATTTTACGACATATTTGAATTAATTAAAATAAACATAAATGATTTAAATGAAACAGAAACATAAACGGTTTAAATGATATAAAAACACAAATGATATGATGAAAGAATATGAAATTTAACAAAATATATCTTTTCTCCTTTCTCTCTCTCTCTATTTATGTATATGTATATATATATATATATATATATATATATATATATATATATATATATGTAAATACACTTTATTAAATTGTACACATATTCTATACAATTTATACATATATTAAACAAAATTATGAGGTTATTAAAAACATTGTTTTTCACTGAATTAAAATTGAAGTTAAATATATAAATCGTACAATAAGACATTTTTGTACCTTAACATTCTGACGACGATGGCGTTGTATCCAAATGCACATAAGTTACAATAAGAAAGTGATCAATAATCATTAATGAATATTTTTCGTTGAATAAAAGTATAGGATTGTTTAGCCTTATTAATAAATGATTTGGATATACTTTCGTGACGTCAAATGTAACAAAACTATAACAATGATCAATCATGGTTCATAAATTGACTGCTTGCTGTACGAAAAATTAATTGAAAGATAATATCAATAAAGAAGAAGTTAGAAAAAGAGAAATTTATAAGTTTTATAAAAATCTATATCTTTTTGTATATGCATAGAAATCTGTAACACTTTTTTATCAGATATCTTTAATTTTACCACTTTTTCATAAATTATTAATTAAGATCTATGAAACAAATTATATTTCGATGCATTTTAATTAACTTCTCTAAAACGATAAAGGGAATATATGTGCACTTTCTTTTATTCATAGATTACTCGTATATGCCCAAAATATTTTAAATATTTTCAGTTTTTTACTATCTAAAATGTTGATAATGTAACGTTTTTCTCATAAGAGTATGAGTAAAAATATTGAACATTTAAATTATAATTTTTTTAGATGATAGAGAGAATCGATTAAAAATTATATATATATATTAGGGGGCATCGCCTCCTACTCGCTGCGCTTGCCAGCTCCGGAGCAGGCTGCGCTCGCTCACTTACCAATTTAAACATGTCATGAAACCGAACAAGACAATAAACATATTTTTTAAAACTTATTTATGTCTACATAATCACTCTCGCAGATATATTGCAACGTGTTATCATATATATATATATATATAGTATGTTTATATACTCAGTATCGCAGCCAGATTGCAACGTGTTATTTTATATATGAGATAAACATATTTGGATACCATAAAATCCTTAACGTCATAAACAAGTCGAATTGTTTGTGAATAATTTTGATTATTATATATATATATATATATATATATATATATATATATATATAGCAACAGATTAAAAGAAGGAATCATCTTGAAAATGTTTATCAAATTCTTAACATTTTTGCTTCTGTCCCTTATCCTATTTGGTTGGTAAGAAAATAAAATATTTTGAAATGAATTCTAACCTTAATTTTTTCAATGAGAGTGGCATTTCATCGTGTTCAAGTTAATATCATTTTAAAGTGCATTTTTCGGCCTGTATTTTGGTAACATCGACTTTGGTTTTATTATTAGTTTTGCTTCAAATTGAGATATTGAATTAAAGATGGAAAAGAAGCAAATAAGAGCAATTTTTTGTATGCGTTCAAAATGGGTTGTAAAGCAGTAGAAACTGCTTGTAAACTAAATGTTGCTTTTGGTGTGGGTACTGTTAAGGAACTTACGGTGCAATGGTAGTTTCAAAAATGTCATACTGGGAACGAGAGCCTTGAAGATGAAGATGGTCGTGGGGGTCCTTCTTCAGTTCATAAAGACCAACTGAAGGCGTTAGTCAATTCAGAATCACGCACAATTCGAGAGCTTGTACAAAAATTAGTCTTTAAACGTTAGCCATCCAATGGTTCTGGACCATTTAAAACAGCTAGCAAAATCAGAACAGAGAAAAAAATATATGAATTGGAAGATCATAAACCGCAATTATCTTTCTACCAATCTAATATTTAATGACATCGAATCAAGATCAAGTATAACTTGTAGAATCACTTTAAAAACAGCTTACAGTATACAAATAAATTAGTTTTTATTACAATCTTTGAATTCTAAATCAATAAACTTTATTTTAATTACAACAAAAAATAACTCGACAAATCTATTAACACACATTTTTGTACATTTACGCAGATTAAACAGGATGCCGATAATATAAATTTTAATAGCAGATTTAAAACAAATTAGATTCTTGTAGATTTAAACGTGCTTAACGAGCTCAAATATATCAAAGTCAAAAATTAAAATTCAACACGGACGAGGTAATTTATACTTATCTATATATATATATATATATATATATAAATAAATAAATAAATAAATAAACAAAAAGGTAGATAATCTAAAAAGACTAAAAGAAAGAAAAAAACATGTTTCGGAAAAAACATTTTGAAATATTTAAATACAGCCTCGAAACGATTCAAGAAACCTCACACCGAATGATTAAACATTCTAGTATATGTATGTTTCCGGTTGTATTTAAGTTATATTTACGCTTGAAAGAAAAAAAATATTTGTTTATTTCACGGTCTTGAGCAACGTATTATTTTTAAAAAGAGTGCTTATAAAAATATACGATCGCTTTGCGAGAACTTAGTTGTGACCGACAGATTTAATATAGTTTTTTCAATGACATTCAAGTAAATTTATTCTTTTTTATACAAATTATGTTTTCGAAGCGATAAATTCCTCAAAGGCATTTCAATTTTTGACTAATTACTGAAGAATTTTTTAGTAAAAAGTAGGGTAGATTTTTAAAGAAGTTACAACTATTGTAAACTGTAATGAAAAATAAAGCAAACAGTTGAATTAAAAAAATTTAAAAAACTTTCAAAGAGTGTGTGTTTCTACTCCGTAACAAGGTTTGACTTCACATGGTTAATAATATATAAATCAGTGAACTACCCTCCATATATTTATGATTTAATATCAAGTGTTTTCTACCTTTTTGTTCCATTAAAAGGTGTGTTGGAAGAGCATAAATTTCTTTCTAATGAGTAGATCATTAATAGGGTATAATAATGGGGAGATTATGTAAATAAATGGCCTTAATAAAGACCATGTATACAGATTAAGAGTTTATAATTCTAAAATTTTTTTTTCGATTTGCGTTCGTATTTTAATTATAATCAAGAGCATATTCAGGCTCTAATGTTGATTTGTTTCTTATTATACTCGTATATCGTACTGTTTCTTTATTTTTCAAGTAATGATGGATTCTCAAATGAAGATAACTTTTTAAAATAAAATCAATTACTTTCAAACAGAAGTATATTACATAAAAAGTATTTTCAAATTTTACAAATAGTGTCGAGAATTTATTTTATATTAAAATAATAACATACAAGTGGAAATCATTATATCTGTTCGTATAGTTCATTTTATAGATTTGTCTAAATATTTTTAAAATGTTTTATGTATATTAAAAAGTATTAAAAAGATTTAAAAAGATAATAACTATATTAAAAAAATATCTATGAAAGTTTAAAAAAAGTATAAGGATGTAAATTTAAATATTACGGAATATAAATTTAAATCATATTTAAGAAACATAACATTTATATGCTGTGATGCTCTATGAAACACGTATAAAGATATAAAATTTACTATTTAGATGGTTAATTATTTATGAAATTGTACCGGCCATTAAACATTGCAATACTTTTATATACTTTAAAATGTGGTTATATTATTTACACTATTATCTGATGAAAGTGCAGATATTGTGTAAATATATACAATGTGATATATTTCTTTTAACATCAAATGTTTATTAATTTATTATGAAATGTTTAATTTGACTTCCTTTTCACTTACTTTTCTCTTACATTATTTATATATAAATGCACTTCGGAGAATTAATAAATTTATTATTGAATTATCTATCTTTTTATGCTTCATATATTAAATCGGTCAGAAAGAAAACATTTGCGAATTGGTACGAAAATATCGTAAATCAGAAACAATCACTGGATGAGACAAAATTAAAAACAAGGAATAAACAAGATATCAACAACAAGAAATGAAATAGGTATGTAATAAAGCATACATAATAAAATTTAGTAATTAGAAATAGGGTAAGTTATAGAAAAAGAGAGGATAACAGGATAAGCAAATATCTAAATATGTAGACTATATTTTAGTGTCCTGAGTTATATAATCAAAAAATTGATATGGAAGGGAGTGTGGTGGTAATATATATATATATATATATATATATATATATATATATATATATATATATATATATATAAGGAGAGATATGTAATTTCTACAAAGAAAAAGGAAATATCAATGACTCAGATAAGTATAGAGGTTTAACATTATTAATAGAATATATATTAAAGTGCTGAAAATCATAATTTAAAATGAGTTAGAAAAGAAAAAGATAACTAGATATCAAGCAAGATTCAGACCGAGATATGAATATGCGGATATCAATTTTAAAAACATTGGTGCATTAAACATTAAAGAAAAAAAGGTGAACTTTGTTGTTGATTTATAGATGAGAGCTTAATTTGAACAAACATATATTAGTTGATACTGAGAGAAATAAGATTAAAAAAATATAATTGAAAGAGAAATAAATGTAGCACACTAAAAAAATGTTTGAAAATAGAGTTAGTTACTTATTGGGGATTTTGGACACATCGACAACTGAGGTCATTAGGGCCCGAACACAAATTATAATTTTAAAACACACCCCGTTTGTGTACTTGCGTTCGAATCTCCCCTTAATTCGAAACGTTAATATATATGTGCCAAACACATGTGAATGAACTGGACTGTAAAAATACCTAATCTTGATTGGGCAATACGTATAAATATAATAAGAAACTCTTGAGGACAGTAAAACATTTAAAATTAACTGATATTAGGATTCACGGGGTTTTTTGGGAAGAACACTTTAAACTTTAAAATAAGCCTGAGTGCTTGACATGTATGACGACACATGTTAAAATATATCAAGACTGGAAAACACTAAATCATGCTAAAAAATCCAGTCTCCATTGCGAAAGCAAAAATGCGATTTGCGGCATCATTGTCGTCCCCTAGAATTATGGAGATATCCCCCGATAAACCCAGACGATTCCTAATCCTCGCATAACGATCGCATTGTGTTAAATGGTGTGACACCGTCAGAGCAGTGCCACACGTGTCACACATCGGTTGGCATTTCTTTTTCAAGATAAAAGAGTGAGTCAGTCTGGTGTGCCCTATGCGAAGTCTCGTGAGAATGACTTGTTCTCGTCGATTCGGTTGGACGGACGTCTTCCAGACACGAACCGAGTCCTTGAGGCTTCGTAACTTGTTAGCGATTAACGCCACCCAGTCCCGTTGCTTTGAAGATGGAGCGCGGTATATTAAATCGGCAGACAGAGGAAAAATACGTTTGGCTAGTCTTAGATTTAACGTGTCTGAATGGGGAAATAAAGTAGGATAAAAAAAACAGAAAAGTAGTGTATTATGCGAGATAACAGAGAAGATTAAGCATCTTCTTACCCACTGTTAAAGAACTGAAATGAAGAAAGAGATAAAATAAAAAAATAGGATTCATTACACATAAGGGGAACTTTGAATATGGAAAAAAGGACGAAATTTAAATTGTATATAAATATATAACAAGATATAAAAAAATAAAGAACTAATTTAAGAAGAAAAACCATGCTTCGACCAAAGTTTTAGTTATTAAGAACATAATTGTTTCTATGTTTATATGTATATATGTATGTATGTATATATATATATATATATATATATATATATATATATATAGATATGTATATATATATATATATACATACACACATACATACATATATATATATATATATATATACATATATATATATATATATATATATATATATATATATATACATATATACTCGTATATATATATATATATTTATAAAGTTTCGTCAATAAATGTAATAACAAATAAAAATGTCAAGTCGATACAAATAATTAAATTACAACGAGCAGATAGATTTAAATTCGATTTTATTCATATTATATTATGACCTTTATTTACATTGCATCGACTTTTTCTAGAAGCATTAATTGTAAAAATCTGAGTAGGCCATTTTGTATACGCAGTTTTCATTTGTCGAGTAAAACCTGTCATAAACATTTTAAGTGTTGTAGTAATTGAGCTAAAATAAAAGTGTCAAAAAAACTATCAATAAAAGTGTAACAGTTTTGTAAATATTTATGTATTTTTGTTCAAATTAAATAAATAGTTTCATAAACATATATCAACTGGTGTCCTTAGTGAAAAGTAATTTCAAGTAATTGGCATAATGTTCTAGTCATTGCAGAAGGAGTGGACCTCAAAACATCATACAAAACATGAAAGTAGTTACAGAGGTGAAAAAGGTAAGTTGTTATTAATATATAAGTATAAAATTTTAATATTTTATTGTTTTAATATTATGATATCAATAATTATATATATATATATATATATATATATATATATATATATATATATATATAATATTATAGATTTAGTTGAAAAACTGAATATTTTTTATGTTTAGAATTAGGAAAAATGTTTAATATTAATTAACTAGAATATTATTTCATAAAATTGTAATTTTATATATATATATATATTTATACTTGTAACTCAGTTAATATATTGTTTTGATGATCTCTAATACCCAACTCAAGATTGCACACGTGTCAAAATTAGTACTGGGAAACAGACACTCAAATGATCCAAAAGAACTAAAACCATTAAGACAAAACATTATTTCAGTACTCGAATAAATTCTATATTGTTATACTTGTGCTATTATTTGTTAATAGAGTTTATGTTAATAGATTAATATTTATAATATTTTACTTATTTTGGACAATTTGTGACTCATAAAATCAATAGTAGATGAAAGATTATTACCACTTAAAATACACTATAGTGACTGTCGTTGGTAAAAAAATAACACTGTTGTGTTTTTACTCTCTATTAAAGAGATATTAGGGTAAAAATACATTGAATCGATTTGGATTTACATTCAAGTGACTAAAAAATCAAATATACAGAGACAAGTGGGAACGCATATAATAAGAAAGATCTTTGCTGTTTACTGTACAACTTACTATTTGGTTTACTTATTTATAAATATATTGTTTTGGGTGTCCACTGTAAATGCCAGTCAATTCTCTTCTGTATATTCGAGTGTCTTTCGAACTCTTCTATAAATTGAAACAGATCACAGATGCTCACATTTTGTGTTTTTCGAATAATCTGTTGGTTTCGTGGGTGGTATTTTCACTGAGAAGTGGAGTATTTTTTTTTTACACGCAATGAAATTTTTTCTTGCAATTCAATTAGAGTGAAAGAGTTCTCATTAAGATTACCCTTTTACTGGCTTGTTGAGAATGACTGAAAGAGTTAACTCACTAAAGTTTTTATTAATCCTCATACTAAAAGATAAGAAATTTGAACGGCTTATTAAGTAGTACTGGGAAATGAGATCTTACAAATTTATTAGGTTAGTAGGAAAATAACTGCGGTTTTTGTTTTCTGAATTCTAACCTTACTTTCTTCAATGAAATTATCATTTCATCGTGTTCATGTTAATATCATTTTAAAGCGCATTTTTCGGTCTTTATTTTGGTAACAGCGCCTTTGGTATTATTATTTATTTTACTTCAAATTGGAGTATAGAATCAAAGATGGAAAAAAGCAAATAAGAACAATTTATTATAAGAGTTCAAAACGGGTTGTAAAGCAGCAGAAATTTCTCGAAAACTAAACGATGCTTTTGGTGTGGGTATTGTTAAGGAACATACGATGCAATGGTGGTTCCAAAACAATTTTTAAATGAAAAATGAAAAAAGAAATAAAGATATTGTGTACTGAAATGTAATTTTTAATGAAACCGTAAAAATAAGGAAACTGGAAAGAAAAAATATTGTAACTTATTCTAAACTCATTCTAAAATTTCTGTGTACACGATATTCGTAATTGATTTCTATTCTTCTGTACACTGAAACATAATACACTGCTTAGAAAGACATGTGAAGATACCACCAGACAACTGGCCGTGCCTGAATACTGTTTCATTGGATTCAACGAACATGATTCGTGAAACATCGGAAATGATCGAGAATGGAAATGGTTAATGTGATACTTGTCGAGTACAGCGGGGAAGCGGCGTTGCGAGGAGGTGGTCTACACGAAAAAAAATTGTTTTGTGGAAATTTTACAACAGAATTATTTTTTAATTATAAAAATGTATTTTTTTCAGAAGATGATGGAACTTCCATTGAAATACACATAAGAAATCAAAAAAAAATAAGCTCTTTTATTCTTTTTTTTTTCTGTTTCTGTTGCTCCATATTCTATGCGAATCCCATAGCTTACATTCGAGTTTGTTTCTAGTAATTATTAATCATTTATATTATTACTTATGTCCACTTCGATGACGATGTTTTGAACACAAAAGTTGAAAAAAGTATATTCCTTTAGTCTGTCGGTTGGGAATAATCCATTATTTGTAAAACTCAATTCAACAACAGTACTAAAATATATTTTGAATGTCTTTTAGACTAGAGTGTAGATATACAAATCTTTATTTCTTGTAAAAAAATAATAAGTTTAATAGAATCACACATTTCAATTCGGTTAAAACTATTTTTTGGAAAAGTATTCACATTTAACTAGTATTATTAATGTGATCAATGGAAATAATTTGAATAAATAAAGCTGACTAACAAAAATCTAAACGTATTATCACTTTATATTAATAAACATCTTGAAATCATCAAAATGACATTTATGTTGACAAAAATAGTAATAAAATATTTATTAATGTCAATATGTTTATATATATATATATATGTATGTGTGTATAAAATATATATGTGTGTATAAAATATATATGTATGTATATAATGTGTAAATGTGTATGTGGATAAATATATATTTAAAGTATGACATGTTCTTTATCAAGAAAGATCTACCATAAAAAATGTATAATTTATGTTAAACACACATACGTATGCGCAGTTGAACATTTCGAATAGAAAAATTTCCGCATGGCGAAACTTACCAGCTGGCGTTTCTTCACCTTCTTTCAGCCGCAGCACGATTTCCGTTTGTCCGTCAATAAGAAATCTAGGTGGCCTATTAGCGTTCGCACACTCGATTATCGCGCTCGAAAACGCGACCACTGTTAAATAATAACAAATCGCGCGACATCTCCACGCCTCTTTCAGCCGCACTTTGAAATAATGCGCGGTAGTCCTGTCAGACGGATGTATTTTTCGTTGTATACGTTTCATTGTGCACGCGTCGACTTATACTCACATCGAATTATATCTAAATCACATCACTTAATCGTACCATCATCGTTTCTTACCAAAAAAAACTTATCTTAATTTATTTCACATTTGATCTTTTCGATGTAAACATATATTTACTATCTAATTATCTTTGGTTTGACTATAAGTTTAACACAATTTTAAAATAACATCAATTTATTATTATTTTCTTAACTAATAGAAAATCACAATTGTTTCAAAATACTGATTTAACATGCATTTCGAACTGTCTTCAATTATCAATACGCATTCATTTAATTACAGCGATCAGTCTATTTTTATTTAAAATTAAAAAATCCGTTTCGATTATTTTATGTTCGTGCACATGCATGTTTTCGTTATTAACAAAATATATTAAACGTCTAACGTTTACTGCACTTCATTACTTTAACAATGGTTATTATTTTTTTTTTTAATTAGGCTTATTTTAATAACGTTTACGGTATTTTATGTTTCATTTGTATTTATAAATATTCATTCCGTAAACAGTCGTAAACTTGCACGAAATGTTCGTTGTTCCGTATGTCTTTTCTTCCTTTGTGGCCGATTGTTAGCTATGCGTCAGGAGAGGATCTGTAAGAATATTTATTGTTTAAGTAATTAATTCGTTCTTTGAATTTTTATTCATTTTTTAATTGGTTATTTGATTATAGATGATGTTTCTCATTATATGTATGCATACATATTTTATATGAATGCATACATGTATATATACATATACATTATATATATATATATATATATGTATATATATATATATATATATATATATATATATATTCGATAATTTATTGAAGAAGCAAACAGGAGAATAAAAATGGGATGGAGCGCATTTGGACGAAACGCCTCGATATTTAAATCAACAATTTCGCTCTGTTTGAAGAAAAAAGTATTTGATCAATGTATTAATTCCTACTATTGGTTCCTACATACAGCAGATAAACAAGGGTGCTTATTGTTAAGATTATTGTAAAGATGCATGCTAGGAATAATAAGATGAGATAAGAAAAGAATAGAATGAATACGAAAACAGATAGGAGTCACAGATATAATAAGAAGAGTAAAGAGTCTGAAATGGAAATGGGCGGGGTATGTTACAAGATGAGAAGACAACCTATGAATAACAGAAATTATTAACTGGGAATCAAGGAATATAAGAAGATCAAGAAAGAGACCAATGAACAGATGGGATAAGGAAATTAAAAATTTTATTGGAAATCAGTGGAAACGAGAAGCATTCAATCGGACAAAATGGAAAATCATGGAAGAGGCATTTGCACAGTGATGATGATGATGATGATAATATATATATATCAGATTTACAAATTAATTCTGTGTCTTAAAACTGAATCATAACTTTGTTTTAAATTAAAATATTTTCTCGTCGTTTCAGAATTTTGAAATGTCAACCTTAGAGTTTAAAAACAGTCGTTATCTTGGCCAAATAATTTGCATAACCACACAAAATAGTAATGAACACGATAGTGTTCGAAAAGCAGTATAACAAAAAAAGTAGCAAGTTAATTCTATGCCTTAAAATTGAATAAATCATAACAATGTTTTAAATTAAAATATTTTTCGCCGTTTTAGAAGTTTAAAGTGACAACATTTAAAAACACTATATATTTTAGCCAAGCACTTGGCATAACCACACAAAACCACACATATTAGACTAGGGATGAATCTATATGGAAACTAATGATGCTTATCTTACTTTGTAAGGGGCCTAATAATGAATGAAAATTAAAAAAAAATTAATTGTAAAATAAATGAAACCTGTTAAAAGCAAATGATTAATATTTTCCCGAATTCTGACAAATATTTTAAAAAATTATATGATTATCTATTAAAAGTGGCGAAACTGAGAAGAATTTTTCTAAATTATCTTTAATCAAAAATAAATGGGACTAAAATTAATATAATAAATTAAGAAAAACTGGCTTTATAAAAGAAACTTTATAATGATCAATGGCAAAAATTAGTTGTTGCTTTCATGATTGTTTGAAATCTAGACCATATAATAAATTTATATACACTATTGATATGTTTAAGTTTACAAAAAAGAAATATCGAATGTTTTTTAAATTGTAAATTAGTAATATATATATTATATACTAAATGGTGCTCGGCATAATTTTGTCGCAACTATTAGTTTATTCTCCTATTTATAGAATAGTAAATGCAATGTATTGTTCTTTTTTCAAATTTACTGTAAATATTATATAATCTTCAACCAATTTTTATAATTTAACACACTAAAAAGTATCATCTCTCTAAATTATATACATAACAAATATATTAGGTCGGAAGGAAAATAATTGCGGTCTTTGTTATGAATTTGAAGATTATAAACCGCAATTATTTTTCTAACAACCTAATAAATATACATTTTATATGCTAGTAATGAAGTTGCACATGTAAATCACTTTCAAAAGTTCCTCTATATTACTGACAAAATCTGATAGAAATGAATAAAGAAAATGAAAAATCTAGTTTCTGAGTTAACAGAGTTCTTTTCGAAAGTGTTTTATTGTGGTATAAAATAAATTAATAATTTTAATTAATATACGTAACAAAACCATTTGGTAAAAAAACTGTTTACACGTTTTTATGTTATAACATATATATATATATATATATATATATATATATATATATATATATATATATATATATATATATATGGGTGCATGTTTGCGTTTGTATTTAAAACAATATCTTGTTGTTACGTACTGGTACATAATAATTTGCTTTCTCTGAGAACAACAAGGTAATAAATAAAAAAAAAATCACTTATAATAATTATATTTCGAATTACGCACAGTAATAATAATTCTCTATTCTCTCGAGTTTTAAAACCGTGACATTTTAATTGCGAAATAGTGTACAATACACCAAATATCGATAGACAAGATATTTCCTATCGGATTTATGGTTAAATAATTCAGATATAATTCTTTACATTTACGTCATTAAAATTAGATTTTTTGAAATGTGTACATAATTAAAACAAGAATGAAAGTTTACATGAATATTAAATCGATATAAAGTTATCTTAATTGATCTTTATAACTGAAAATATATCTTTAGATATTTATATAAAAGAAAAACAAACGAAACTAATTAAAATATTTTAATTTTTTTTATAGAAGCGATTTTATCAATGGACAACGTACAGACTATTTGAAATGCAATTGAATATATTTTATATGACAGGTACATTTTATGTAAATATTTGTTCTGCAATTAAAAAGTTGAAGTGAAATTCACATTGATTTTCACTTTGACTGTCTATTCAAATATTTAAACAATTATATGAACTGATTTATATGTATGTATAATGTATATATATATATATATATATATATATATATATATATATATATATATATATATATATTTACAGAAAGAGTGAGAAATGAACACATTTTTACTACCTTGTTAAATAATGTAACACTTTAAAGTTATTAAACATTTATTTTAAAATTCAAAAATTAAATCGTTTATCAGGTTTGGCAATTCAATTCCCGGATGGGCACAATGAAAAAGAATTACAATTTATGTAACATCCAAAATGTGTGATATTTATTTCAAATAATCTCTGTTTACTTTAATACGTTTATTGAAAAGTTTTAAAAGATGTTGAAAACAATCGGGTAAGGCGTCCGAAGAAACTGTTTTTCATTCAGCGGATATATCTCTTAACATCTTCTACGTCCTGAAATCGTTTCCTTTTGAGAAAAGTTTTTACTTTGGGAAAGAGGAAAAAGTCTGTTAGTACCAAATCAGGTGAATAGGGTGGATGATTGATCTCAACAACGTAGTGTTTTAAGAGAAATGACTTCACAATCAGTGCCGAATGGACAGGTGTTGTCATGCAACAAGAACTAACTATCCTTTTCTCGAAATTGCGGTCGGCTTTGAAAAATGCGTTGCAATAATCTCTTCATCACTTTAACGTAGATGCACTATTAACTGTTTGCCTTGCAACCACAAATTCTTATCGAAAAGGTAATCAGCATGCTTTTGATACTTTTTCCTGCAAAATAATTTTTTTGGGTCTTGATGATGATTTTATAATCCACTGCATGCTCTGGCGTTTCGTCTCAGAATCTTACTGAAACACCTATGGCTCATCAGCAGTGAAAATGCAGTTAAGAAAATTTGGTAATAGCTCGGAATAAGCCATTTTGTTAAAATGTACTTCAAATAATCGAATTTTTTGTTAAATCGATTTATTTCAATATAAAAAGTGATTTTAAGTAGGGGAAGTAAGGAATTTGCAATAAACAATATGAAAAAACAAAACCCTTTACACTGAACCTCTACCAAAAGTTTATATTGTTGCAACAAATTTGAACGATAGAACTGTTCTTTATTTTTGCTCATTCGTAAAGCTGTGCGGAACAAACTTTGCACAGATCTTCCGCTTTTCAAAATATTCATGTAAAATAAGTCGAGTCGTCTCCTTATTGATGTTAAGTTCATCTCTCATCATTTGGAGGGTTTATTCGGCGATCTTTAGCCATCATTTCATAAACTTTTGTCGAGAAATTAATTACAATAAATCGAAATTTATCTTATTTTTTTTGAATTACTTCTTGACATTCTGCATAAGAGTTTATTTGTAAATTTAAACAAATGAGCAATAATATTTGGAACTAGTATATAGACCGTCAAAATTGACAGGAAAATAGAAAGAAACAGAGAGAAAAAACTGTTTATTGGTTTTTACAATATTATTATTTATTGTTAAAATATGAATAATATATTTAACACAATATATTTAAGTATAAAAATACCTAAGAATGAAACTTCTCAATGAATTAAAGTCGAAACGTACGAGCTGACAAATCAAACATTTCTTTTCACCATAGATACTCGTCACTTTGTCCTGCGGGCAAAGTGACGATGTATATGACGAGAAATGTATCTTTTTATTATTATAAAAAAATGTTGTCCAATATGGCGACATAAATAATTCTGAAAGAGTAGTTAAATTCTAGAGATATTCAAGAATGAATTAAAATTCAAGGAACAATCCTAAATCCAACGATTTTAAACTCTAGAGCAGGTTTGGTGTTTACTAAAAAAAATAACAGAATTAACCTCCAATATGATACGTATTGACCAATTTTTCGAACAAACAAAGAAATTGTAAACATATTAAATCTTAAAAGTGTGAAAAATTAATAAAAACATACTCCACGAAGAGGTTCGAAATAGATAAATAAATATTTAGGGTTTATGGGTGCGTCGACAGCTAAACGAAAATATTCTAAAAGTTAAAAGTGTTAATAATACAATGTAAAAAGTGAAAAATATTGTCATCGTACAAGTATGCTTAAAACTAACATTCTTTTTGAAATTTTATGATAATACTTAATATTTTCCTGAATAAAAATTTTGTACCTTATTAATAAAGTGCCTTATTAATATTAATAAATTAACTTTATACTAATTATATACATCTCTCAAAATTAAATAAACATAAACAAATATAACATAAACAATTTTGAAACGACATTTTGAGCCACTTTAATGTATAAACAATTAAATGATGTTTGTTGTAAGTCATTATATATATTTTTAATATTAAAAGGTAATTAGTATGGTTCAAGTTTATAAACTTTTCATGTGCTACTTATTTTATATCATTAATATTTCTTTATGTTAAAAACATTTTAAAACATTATTTCTATAACTATTAAATATATATATATATATATATATATATATATATATATATATATATTTAAACCGTATATAATTGCATCTATAATTTATTGAAAATAATAAAAATAATAAAATTTTCTCGAATGTATTGTTAAAATATGAATATTTGATATAATCTGATTAATAAAAAATATTTTATCTATATAATAAAATCAATGAACATGAATATGTTTTATTTTTAATAGTATACTGTTATTAAATTATCATTCAGTTAAAAAATAAAAGCAGATATAAAATAAATGAACTCTCATATTAAGTCCACTAAGATTAAATTAATATGCTGTTTAAAATTTGATTTAATATTTTTAAAAATTTATGAAACATATATTAACTCATAACAGAAATCAACAAATAAAAATAATATTTTTTATATATATATATATATATATATATATTCTAAAATTAATGAGAGGAAACTTTTGGGTATAAAAATAATAAGAAAGTTTTTATTTCTACACTGAACATTTTCTCTAAGTGTTAAACACAGTCTAAAAAAATTATCATCGCGTATTTATTACAGGTTAACGAGATTATTCCTAAAAATAAATAAATCTGTTACATAATGATGTATATAGAAACCCTAATTAAGTTTGAATGTAATCTTAATTAAGGAATCCTTAAATGAATACCAGTACGTCAGGCATTATTACATTGTATAAATATTTGCAAACAAGCAAGAAATAATTTATAATACCGAAAAATAAACAAAAACAATATACTAAATGAATATAATACCCAAGAAAACAAAATCTTGGAACTAGGGATGAACATTGATAAGAAAATATTAATGTTTATACATCGAACTCGTCCATCTGAATAAACAATTTTTTGATTAGTGAATAAATCTGAAGAAACTGGATCCGTTAAAGATAACGAAACACCAACATGCGTTAGTTGGGGCAGTGGAGTAATTGGTCGTTGCTTTTTTGAGAATCAGGCTGGTAAAACGATTACTGTGATTGGAGAAACATGGTAACCAATTTTTCGTGGGCAGAATTGGTTGATATTGATTTGAAGGACATGTGCTTCCAGCAGGACGGTGTAACAAGTCTCACAGTTACTGAAACAATTCATTTATTGATGAAATTTCCTGGTCGCGTTATTTCTAAAAATGGATACATTAATTGGTCAAAGAGATCCTACGATTTAACACCGACTACTTTCCTTGGGATCACGTTAAGGGACAGGTGCAAGACAATAATCCTAAAACAATATCGGACCTAAAAGATAAAACCCGAAGAGTAATTGGTGAGATAGAGCCACAGTTGTGTAGGAATGTTATAGAAAAAAATAAAAAAAATGATCACTTTTAAGAAAGCACGCGGCGATCACTTACACGATATTATTTTTAATTTATAAACGGCATACTCCCAACTATTATTTATAATAAAGAAATTTGAAATTTCAACGCAAATTCTGTGTTGTATTTCAAATTAAAACATTGGGTCCTTATGGGAAAACCTCTATATTTTAAGTATTATCCAGGTTGATCTATGTTTTAAACATCCGCTCTAAAACATTGATGCATTACACACATCAAAAACTCACTTTTTATACTTATATATATATATATATATATATATATATATATATATATATAATCATCATCTTCAGCCTCTGTTAATCCACTGCTGGATAAAGGCCTCTTTCATGATTTTCCATTTTATTTGTACTCATCATGTAAGGTTTGGGATCATGACTTGCCACGCTGATACCACTTGCGTGTTGGCGAGTATATATATATATATATATATATATATATATATATACGATATATCATTAAATTTTGATCCGATAATTCAAGTTCAATTAACAGATTCAATGTATAAAATACCTCAAACACTGTCGAGATACTGAAAAATTGTCCATTTTCGAAACACTAAAACTTTGTTAAAAATAAAAAAAAATATCAGTAATAGTCCCAGTAAAAAATTTTGGGTCACACATCGTACAATCTCACTGAACATGTTAAGGATATCAATCATAGATATCAATCATCGATGTTTTTTTACACATTGTGTATTGGTGTTAATATTCGATATTTTTAATATATTTTAAGTATTGTCCAGCTATGATCTCTTTTTTCAAAAATCAGTTCTAAAACATTCATTCACTAAATAAATCAAAATGTCGATTTAAAAAATATCGAATATTAACACTAATACACAATGTTTAAAAAAACATTGATGTTCGATATACATCCCTAATTGGACTTGAATTATCGGATTAACATATAGTTGTGTGTGTATATATATATATATATATGTATGTGTATATATATATATATATATATAACGTATAAAAGTGAGTATTAAATACTTGTTAGAAAATATCAGCACACATTCTATTACAACTGTAGTCGGATTAATGTTATCAATTAAGAGAAGAGTAATATCTATATAAAAAAATAATATACTATATTATAGATCAAGAAGAGCAATTTAAGTTTTGCTTTCTAAAACAAACAACCTGCATCGTATATTATAGAAATACTCACTATCAAAATTATGAAAAAAAAATATTATACAAGGGAATAAAAATCAATCAAAAAAACGATAAAGTAAAAAAATTAAAAAATATGTACTACTACTTAAAAAAACAACAAAAACAAATAAATTATACAATTAAAGTGCACTGTAAATGATAACAATTACAATTATAATGATTACAAAACATAATGTTTAATAATATTTGTTAAACATTTCGTTATATAATAATCCTTATATTCGAATTTTGCTGATAAACGATAAACTGAGTAGATTGAAATCAAATAAAACATGAAAATAAATATGAAATACATTTATAATTGCAACAAAATATTAATTTTATACTGTAATTTGATTCACAAAATATATATATAAATTAATAACCATTTGCAACCAAAATCTAAATTTAATAAAAATATTGTATATTAGGCATTGAAGTCGAAGACCATATCGACAAAAAAGCTATGGGCTCAAAATATAGGTCGCAAAACAGTATTTGTAAAATACTTATATTTTATATATTTTTTCAAATAAGAAATTAGATATATATGTAAAACTACAAATACAATTATATTCATTTAATGATTTTCCTAAAATTTAATAATTTTATTTCTGCTTTACTTACATCTGATTATTTAAAATATACTTCTAAGTGTAAATAATTTTTTTTTAGATTCATTTTTTGTTATTTTTTAAAGACACTATTTTTACTCAAACCATTTGTTTTGAGGTTGGCATCAATTTCAAGGACATTGATTTTTGTAACTCACAACCGTCTACAAAAATTAGTATTTTTATAAAATCTTCCAGCAGAGTATTATTTGTAATTTTTTTAGAAAACTACGTATATATATATATATATATATATATATATTTACATATGCCAATTAAGTAATTAAGTTTCATTATTTCAATAATTGAAATTTCACTGTGGACATAAAATATCTAATTACCTTTATGTATATTGCAATTGTTGCATTTGAACAAATGAAGTTTAAATGTTGTCGTTGACTCATTTAAACTACGAAACGATACTCCGGAAAACAATAGGCACTCATTTGATATTATTACCACTGTCACAATGTAAATTAGTCAACAATGTTGCTACTGTTACTGAACAATGAAAACATGTAACTTAAAACGCACTGCGAGTGATAATTCAACATTTTTCATTTGAATTTATTACAGAGTCACATCAAATAAACTTCTGTGAATTATAGATACGGTTCTTTATTAGTCTGGGTTTGAACAAACGATACATGAAATCATCAGTCCGTGGTGAGAAAGCCGGCTTAAAAAATCATTTTAAACACAACACTCGTTTTATCAATCACGCTGTCTACAATGATTCATTGTAGAACCGATCGGACTGACACGACGGAATCGCTTCTGTTCGTCCGGTGTTACCTGTGCGACTGCACTGTACGTCGGTTCGATGCTATCGCCACTATGCATGACTGCCTCCCGTACTCGTCCGACTATCAAAACAAAAAGGTAGTTGACTTGAAAAGAGGGGTGAATGTAAACATGTATGTGTATGTAATATGAACTCTGTGATGCAATTATTAAAAATAACATAAAAAACGCACCTCCATTGTGTTTTATCGTTGTTAGTAAAACAGTAAATACCATATACACACACACACATATATATATATATATATCATATCATATCGACATACTTAGATTTTAAAAATAAAAACGTTTAAAGCTTATAAAAATAATAATGCGATCAACTTATAAAATAATGTTTATATTTTTCTACAATCTACATTTATTCACATTAAAAAAAAAATAGAAAAAAGATTCTGGGAGTATCAGGTATTTCCAACAAAAATTATGGTCCACACCTTGCAAGCATTGTAAAAATCAAAACGAGCATATGTAATTTTCTTTCATAAATGAATTATTTTTCATCATACAAATCACAATTTGAATTTCTGTTGCATGAATAAATGATTTTTGATTGTTGTTTAATTATTGCTTATGAGCATTTCGATAGCGATGCCATTATCCTCAGAATGCCAAGAAACAAGAAAATCTTCAAATGTACAGAGTTTTATGTTTTTATCCCTCTGACAATGTCGCTTGATATCGGTATCGAAATGCATAGAAGTACAAATTAAAAATGATCGATGATCATGCAGTAACATTTGTGATCAGAAAAATGTTAATGGCTTGTGGAGTAAAAAAATACACTAAAGTTCCATATCATATATCAATCAAGATTTCACTAATTTAATACTCTGTCAAAATCGTTACATTCTATGTGGATAAACAAACTAGTTTAATTACATAGCAATGAAACTTAGTTATTTATCAATATCTGAAGGAAAAATAAGCTGAAATAATTGTAAAAGATAAAAACTCGAGTGATTCAAAAGGACGAAAGACACCAATACATTAACGAAATTATAAAATTAACAAAAATATAAGTATTATAATTATCAACATTGTTATATGAGTATTTCATACACAAATATTACTAGAATAAATAATATAATTCCAATGACTAGAAAACAAAAGTTTTTTTTCAATTTTAAAAAAATACATTTTTTATTTTAACTCTTCATCATCTGAGATTCGTTAACTTTATTCCATTATGTTTTTTATTTATATCTTTCTATATATAAAAAATATTTTCATCGTAAAGTTTCCATAAAACAAATTTGTTTTATTTTTCGTGTAGACCACCCTCCTAGCAACGCTGCTCCCTCTGCTACACTCGACAAGTGGCACGTTAACCATTTCCATTCCCGATCATCAATGATTGGTTGATGGATATCGCGTAGTCTCTGTTCTGATTAGTTGACATCAGTCACATGTATGTAGCGCTCTCACGGTGTACAACGAAAGAGGGTATACGATGTCAGTGTAAAAATGATAAGAAGTTTATTCAAAATATTGTACTTAATGAAGCTTTGAAGCAAAAAAAATGTTACACATTTTAACATTGTATTTTAATGTTATTTTTTATAAACTTTTTCCAATAAAAATTTTACGATGCAGATAATTTTTATGTATAATTTGTTAATTTCTATTATTTATTAGCGGAGAGCGAGCGTGAGTGAGCTAGGGGTGAATCCCCCGGAGAACGGTCAGTGTAGCGAGTAGCGTGCAAAACTCCCTTGTTTTTAAAATATTCATTATTGTATTCGAATGAAATCTGTTATTTCCGTATTTAAATGCTATTAATTTATTATTTATAGTTTGCTTTATATGATGATAGGTTTGTACCTTAAAATTATAAAGCATAGTCTATTTAAAATGTACATACAGAAACATAGATTAGATTTAAAATCAGTCATACTTGGAGACAGTCCAAAATTTTACTGAAAAATGTGCTGAAACTAGTGGTACAGAATAGTAACTCAGATGATTAAAAGATGTGCCTTTTTAATGTTACTATAAATAATTTAACTGATTATATACACAATAATTAAAGTTGTATTTATTTGTACTTCTTGACTAAGTATTCTTTCTATAATTATTGGTAATTTAAATAGATTTTTAGTATATTAAATTTAAAGAAAACGTTATACACTGTTGAAACTTGTACTGAAAGTATATAACTATTAGTTATATTTTTTAATTAAAAAAAGTTGCAGTGAAAGATAGTACAATTGAGAAATGGTGAATATTTCTGATACATTTTTATCATTTTTTTCATCTCCGTGATACAAGTCAAAATGTGACGGCTATGTAGTTATCATAATTTTCAATGTTGTAGTTCGTTACAAACATGAAGGTTAGTTTCATGTACTTTATTTTTGAACGTACATCACAAATAAAAACCTGAAGTGTATGAATTAAGCAATCAGTGGCTGTAAATCTCAGAAACAATGAGAACATCCAATAATTGATACAGCGGATTCATTTTATAATTTGCAGTGTGTGCAGTTGCACCATCCTGTTTGCACCAGCAGTTTCTTTC
>CM068321.1:8236525-8294025 GCA_034766995.1 Acanthacorydalis orientalis | reverse complement strand
TGCAGGTCTTTGTTAATCGCTGTCTGCTGCGTATTCTGAAGATTTATTAGCCCAAGTACATTTCCAACGAACAACTATAAAAAAGGATAGAACAAGTAACGAGAGGAGTCAAAATTCGAAGACGAAAATGGCAATGGATTGGCCACAACTTCAGGAAGGGGCCTGATAACATCTCCATGGAATGGAACCCTGTGAGAACGTCAAGAAAGCGCCGAATTGGTCATCGAAGGCATACATGGAGACGGTCAGTAGAGAATTAAGAGGCGTCTCTAAATAAATTATAGCTCCAGTTAAAAAATATAGCAATTAACAGAATCCGATGTCCAAGAAGTGTGGTTGATGCCCTATCTTCCTTCGAAGTTTAAAGGAATATAGCAAGTTAGAGGAATATAAAGAAGATGTGTATGTATATATATATATATATATATATATATAAGATATATAAATTAATTAGGTACCTTTAGGTACCATTCTCTAAAATTACATAGAGAATTTTAAAGAAAATTTACTCCAACTTTCTTTCGTTCATAAAACATACCTAACAATTTTTAAATAATTAATATTTTTTTTACTTGTACTATATTCAACAATTTGACATTTTATCAAAAAGGTCTATGCAAAAATATTTAAAATTCAACCGATATTTTATTATATGGTACTGAGAATCGATATCAAATTTAAATATAAATTTCGAACATAAAAGAACAGTAACCCAGAAATTGTAATGAATTTTTTAATATTTTTGCAACTGTTTTTACAACCTTAATTATATATTTTCAAAATTAGAGTGTCAGGAACTTGATATAAAAAATGTTTGTTTTTTTTTCAAAAAAAAATACACGATTATCGTTAGTACCGCCTACTTCGATCAACGAGAAATCTTAATTATTTCAATGATTACTAATAACCATTTCAAGCAATGATTAATTACCTCCCAGTTTCCTCTCAAGCGTAATATAAACAATTATTGGAATTAGAAAAGAACACAATTTGTCATTCGGCTCATTTTCAAGACATGCTTATTTCCGTTATCGTACACATGATCCATCCGACCGGATTCACGTACAGAGATCGACAGCCCCGTGTATGAATCAGAAGAAAACATGATTTTCTTCATTGCAAATGCTGTAACGAAACGGAACGAAGTACCTCGGTGTTCCGCACGTACCAGTGCACACGACGGCCCGAAGCAGATCCGCAACGTCGTCGTCCATCGCCCGACCAATCATTATCATAAATCCATAATGATAGTTTCCTGCGCTGCAAACCGAACGCCCGTAACATTTATTTATTTATTATTACCGCTTCTCTCTGCACAATTAACATTTCGCCTGTTGCGTTTCGGTCATGGATCCAATGAAATTGTAATAGTATCGCTTCGACGTAAAAATGTCAACGGCCTACATTATTCGGGGAAGTGTTATGTTGCTGTGTTATAACGGAAGTGTATAATGGTTCCGTCGAAAACAAGAAATTGGCGCGTTTACTTAATGTCTGTTATTAATTACGCGCAAAAGTCATTTTCAGCCGACAATTTGACTGATATATATATATATATATATATATTACACACACACACACACATATATATATATATATATATATATATATATATATATATATATATATGTAGCAAATTTGTAAATTTATTTACTTGTCAAAATTAATGCGAAGGAAATTAAACTAAAATCAAATTAGCATACATTTTTTATAAATTATATGAACGTGTTTCCTCTTACAGAGTTAAAATGATTCACCGCTGTTTTGAAATATGCAGATTTTTTTCTAACAAGTTTGTTTATAGCATAGTCGTTATTTTCTAATCGTCATTGAAACTGATCTGCTAATTTGTTTCAATTATATATATGGTGCATTTTTATGTATTTTATTTATTAAAATTAGAGAGGAAACATTTTTCAGTTCTAAAAGTCAAATATTGTAATTTTTTTCAAAGGAAATGTATAATTTCATCTGTTTCAACTTCCTAAAAGAATTGATCAACGTTATTTTGCCATATTTTTTGATTATAATTTAATTCATAATATACACACACACACACATATATATATATATATATTTGGTGCATTTTTATGTATTTTGTTTATTAAAATTAGAGAAGAAACATATTTGAGTTATGAAAGTCAAAATCTGTTATTTTTTTTAAAGAAATGTGTAATTCGAACTATTTCAACTTCCTAAAAAAATTGATTAATGTTATTTTGCCATATTTTTTGATTATAATTTAATTCATATTATACACACACCACACACACACACTTATATATATGTGTATATATATATATATATATATATATATATATATATATATTTGGTGCACTTTTATGTATTTTATTTATTAAAATTAGAGAAGAAACATATTTTTGAGTTATAAAAGACAAAATCTGTTAATTTTTTTAAGGAAATGTATAATTTCATCTGTTTCAACTTCCTAAAAGAATTGATCAATGTTATTTTGCTATATTTGTTGATTATAATTTAATTCATAATGAACACATATACACATACACACACACACACATATATATATATATATATATATATATATATATATATATGGTCCATTTTTATGTATTTTATTTATTAAAATTAGAGAGAAAACATAATTTCGTGTTATGAAAGTCAAAATCTGTGAATTTTTTAAAAGAAATGTATAATTCCAGCTGCTTCAGCTTCCTAAAAGAATTCATTAATACTATTTTACCATACTTTTTGATTATAATTTAAATAATAATGTACGCACATACACACACACACACACACACATATATATATATATATATATGATGATGATTCAATTTAGGCTTCTACATGAAAGTATTAAAAAAATCGCAAAAATTAAAAAAAACATGTTACTTTTTATTTGCGGTTTTTTTAAATGTAGAAGCCTAACTTGCATCTCCCTATATATATATATATATATATATATATATATATATATATATATATATATATATTAAAAACAAATGTCCCATTACTTAATGTGTAACATTTTAAAAAGTAATGAATTTTATTTTAGACTGACTTCTGCTCTTATATCTGTATTTTTTAAGCAGGGAAACAAATTAACATATGCAACGGGATAAGTCGAAGTTACAGTTAATATGTATTTATTGCTTTCAAATTGTGTTCAACATGTTTTCAATATTTGTTTCATTTTATATATGAGTTTATATTAGTATATGCAGTAGTAAAATATATTAGATGTAAAAAATAATTCATTACATTTAAATTCGATGAGTCATAACACTGATTTCAATTAAAATATTTCCTCGTGGTCTTAGGATTTTAAAATGGCAATTTTAACATTTAAAAACACTATGTATCTTGTCCAAGCAGTTGGTTATAATCTAACAAAACAGTAGTGAACACGATGGCTTAAAAAAGCAGTAAATTAGATACTGCATACTTTTCGCATCTAGTCGAAAAAAATACTTCCGAAGCCGCATGAATGATTTGATCATTTGGAAGAAGGTGTTGTGACGCAAAAAAACATGCAAGAAGTATTGATTCAATGGAAGAGGTTCGAAAATGCATTGCGACTTCATCGACTCAAAGTTGCCATCTTTTTTTGATAAGTGATTCGTTAGTTACCGGACAGATGAAACAAAGCTATACAAAATAATGGAGGATATTTTGAGGATTGAAATGTAATCCATTTTTCTGTAAACATTCATTTTTTATAAAAAAAGTACTGAATTAATTTGAATACTTTATAAAAAAAGCATATAAATTTTTATACTGATTATACACACGTACACACACACACACACACACACATATATATATATATATATAACAAATGAAAAAGATGAAAAAAAAACCCGCAAACAAGATTTCGAATATCAATTAATGTAATATAAATCTGACACGCACATGGTATCGGATATGTGGGATTATAATGTAGACAACGCATGAATCAAATGTATATAAAAAGATTCATATACTGATAGTCTGTAAACTTTGACACCAAAGCAATTAAAGTAACTGATATTTATATCTTTATCTCATTCATATTTATATCTAATGGTCAAAAAAGAGAAACTGGCATTTACATGAAATTCGTTTTCGTCTCAACGATCATACAATTAGGTGAAAATGTTACATGGGAAAATATATTAAGACTATTTTGTACTTAATAATTAATTATCCGCACACAAATATGGATACATATATATATATATATATATGTCATAATTCCTATGATACATATTTAATGGCAACTAATATGGTACTTAGTTTAAAAACTTTTCATTGGTTAATTAACATTTTTCCCAGACTTCATGATTAAGATTTACATGCATAACCTTAATTGTGATTAAATTATATGAAAATGATTTTAATTAATCAGATATCGTGATGTTAAAAGATGTTGAATGAAGTAATGCTGTAATTTAATAACTGTGGAACAATAGATGATGTTTTTAAATTGGATAATTTGGTGAGCTGTGAAAATATTAAGAAAGAATACCAAACCAGGAGTCAATGGTTCAAATGTATAAATACTATTGACAGGTGAAAATTACCGAGTGATAAATGATTATGCAAATATTTACTGGAATTGTTCCATGTTAATACTTGAATGAAGAATTTATTATAGATTGTTGTTTATTTCATACTGTGAAGTGCTTTTTCAGATAACTGTTCCTGAAACTCAAATATATAAGGCATAAATGCATATATATATATATATATTTATATATATATATGTGTGTGTGCGCGCATATGTTTTTCTGACAGAAAGTAAACCAAAAAAAATTTCAACTACAATATAAAAATATTCGCAAATTATTAGAAAAAAACTAATTTTTAAATTTTTAAGTATAAAATTGAATGTTAACTTTCGTAAATGTTAATTTCACTCTACTAAGATATAAAAAATCTGCTGACTGATTGAAATAGACTGCAGCTTGATTTTATATTATCTAAAAAGTATTAAAAATGCTAAAAATACAACACTTTCTAAGTTCATACGATAATAAGTTAATGTTTAAATATAAAATATTTATCCAGATACAATAAAAACATTTTCTGCTCAATAAAAATGTTTTATTTAAAAGAAATGCTTGAAGTATCATGCATGCTCTATTTGAACCACGACGATTTTTTTATTCGTGCAAAAAAGATTAAATATAAAATAATGTAATAAAAACTTACTCTCTTGACCCACATCAAATTATTTGATTAGATATCATCGTAATTTCACACATTTTTTTGACTGATAAATAATGCTTCTAGCTTCGAATATGAAAACTGTAAGAATGTTTGATAATAATTGAATATAAAATTAAAACTATTCGTGTTGGTAATATTGTAAAAGAGAAGAAATCATAATCGATTTAACAAACTTCACTTATGAATTAAAAATGGAAAAATTTAATTCTTTTAAGTTAAATATTCAATATTATCAGATATGTAACAATTATCAATTATAATTGAATCGGTCATTTCAAAAAATATGTCGTTTTTTTCAAAATTGTTTTTTGTTTTTATCGAAATTAGATCCTTGAGGGTAGTCTCATATTCAGCATAAAAATTATATTAGCTACGTTGTGCGTTTTTTTCTAATGACTGTGATTTTGGAGTTATTAAATAAACTGTATGAAAACATGATCGTATATATGTGCCAAACGAATACATTGATATGGTTACTAGATCCAACATAAAATTTTCAGTAAAATATAAATTTAAAAAATGAATTTAAAAAAAGGTGGCCTCTGTATTACAAAAAAAAAACAGATCATCAACTGAATCTTATGGGAGAAGAGTTCTGAAAGATCGGAAAAAACATTTGCTCCTTCAACATACATGAGGTTTTAATACGATGCTAATAGAGCTGGGATGGTGGAGACTGATGAATTTATAGATAGTTCATCAAAAAAAACACATTTCGACTACTAAAACATACTAGAGCTGTGATGTCACTTCCGTCTTCGAAAAAATAAGGATCGAAAATTTGGATAAAGTATAAAAAGTAAACAATTTAAAATAAGTGAAAAGATCTTGGAGGAGCAGATATAATTTTACAACCAAATATTCAGCTGGCCAACCGAAATAATGGAAGAAACTCTGCTAGAATCCGATGGCGAATATGATTATGCACCTTAATATTAGTTTATAAGCGAGATATATATTTGTGTGCCATAGAATAATGCTTTTTAATAAAGAATCATAACTAAAAAAATGTTTTTTAAACAATTTATTATGCATTTAATATTATTCATTCCAAAAACAACATAAGTCAAAACAATTTACGTCGATTTTTTATACTTTAAGGTTTCATAGAACAGTAACTATTAAACGGCTAACAAGTTACATGCTTAAAAAACATATTAACAAAGAAAATCTTCAAGAAATCTTATTATTTTTGTGTTACTCAGTTTTTATTGATTCCTGTAAAATTGAAATTCTGTGACTTATATAGTTTTTGAAACGACCGATTCAATTAGTCAATAAACCAAGCATTACCAGTAAACAAAATATTAAACAATAACAAATCCTAACCAAACATCATAATTATCATATAGTGTAGGTCAGAAACTGTACAAAAACGATATAAGAATAAGATTAGTTAAAAACAATGGAATTGATTCTATTAGGTTGAATATATATATATATATATATATATACACACTAATTTCTGATCCGTTGGCAGTGGCCTGTTGCAGGCATCGATTCCATGTGGTTTCAGTTCGATCGACGAAGCGAAACCTTTGGCCTAACCGTAGTGACGATGCCCTTCACCGTCCAGTGATCGCGACCATCGTTATGACCAGTACACTACTTTGTATTCAGCCTCTGAATACATATTAACCAGACATACAGACGGACGTTACTGGAAACTAAGCCGTCTCGCACTATTATCAGATCGACGGAATCGTTACGGGCGAAAGAAAGGGGTTACGCACATAAGCAAGTACAGTTTACAAACACTGTTTTCCAGTTTATCGGCGAGACGACGACGGACACACATTTTCCATGTACTAATAATTTTCGACGATAATAATAACGGACTGTGATTTGTCTAATTTCAAATCACTAATTATAAAATCTAATTATACGTTCCTTCATACTTTTATGACTATTATGAGTCTCGAACGGTTTGAAATACAGATTAATTTTGGCTTAAATCTAAATCTTGGACACAAAATATAAATTCATTATACATAAAGTGTTTTCAGAAGAATTGTATTAACTAGCAAACTATAAAATGAGATAACAAATTTTTATAGGAAATATTGGGTCATCCCATAAGTAATGTAGTTTTTAAAGTAAATTTTAAAGTAATAAAAAAATGACGTTTTATATTTTCCGTTATTGTTTAAAACTTCTTCTCATCTTCATCTTAAATTTTTTAATACCATTTCAATAAAACTCTTTGGGTCTTGTATTAAAGAAAGAGTTGAGCTCCTTTCGGACATCACTTTGTGTATTAATTCATTTTCCATTGATGTGATTTTGGAAACTTCTGAAAAGATGACAATTCGATGGTGCAAGGTCAGGAAGAATATGGCGGATGAGTCATAAATTTCCACTCAAATTACTCCAGTTTTTGGAAGATTTTGCGTGCCGTGAGTTCAGACGTTGTCGAAGTGAAAAATTACGATTTTTCCATTCGCTAATGCTGGCCATTATCAATGGATTGTTTCAGTCGTACCAGTTGTTCACAATATAACTTCTTTGTGATGGATTGATTCTCTGGTAATATCCTATTATGAATAATTCCTTTCATATCCCACCAATTGGATGAATCCCTCCTTTCGCAGTTGAAGTGTGTTTCTTTGCTTTTAACCAATTGTCTTTGACGTTTAATATTTGTATGAACAATCCATTTTTCATAAAACCAGTAACAATTTTATTCAGAAACGGATCATTTTGCAATCGGCATAGATGAGAATTGCAAATGTCCACACGTTGTCTTAAATTAAAGTTTGATAACTCGAGCAGAACTTACTGACCCGACTTAGAAACCTTACCAATTATTTTCAAGTGCAGATTAATAGTTAAATGCATTGATTTGAGCTTCTTGGCTAATTCTTCTACCGTTGATCAACGATTTTGTTCCACTAGTGTTTGTAGAATCTCATCACAAATTATTGAGGGCGCCCTGAATTTTCCTCATTTTCTAGGCTGTAGTTCCCAGACCGAAATCGTTGAAACCACCTTTATCCTTGACTAAGACTAATCACATCTAAACCATAAATTTCCCATATTTGTTCACTGTAGTTATTTATATGATTTTTTATCACGTTACAGTTTTTGATAGCGTGCTTAAATTCACTTTTAAAAAATTATTTCTTACTCACTTTACAAACCACAAAATATTTTTCTTTCATCCAATAAAGTATAAAATTTTTTTGATGAAAAATATTAAATATTATTTTTATCTTAATACTTTTAGAACGACAACCATTTAAATGCCTACCAGCATATTCAATTATTGAAAATTTTTATCAAAAAAAACTTCATGGTTTATGGAATAAATGAAAAATTCATTTGTCGAAGCTTTTTGTCCACAGGTAGAGATGCCATCAGATAAAAAACTGTAGTAAAATAGTTACCTAAGTCTTCTGAGCTTACAACGATAGAAATCTTCTTTTAAGGTCTAATAAAAGATAAATTCAATGTAGACAAACATGAAACTATACAAGAGTTATATTGTTACATCAAGGATATTATTGAAGGAATTGACAATGATCACGATTATGGTATTTATCCAGGATAAGTTTCAACGCTCTATTAAAGTGAAAGGTCCACCTATAATATTTAAAATATTGTACATCTTCGTTTATATAAAATAGTATTACTACTAAAAGTGTTTCTGAAAATATTGTTTGTTCTGAATTATATATATATATATATATATATATATATATATATATATATATATATATATATATGTATATATATATATGTGTGTGTGTGTGTGTGTGTATAGAGTAATATGAAAATAATAATAAGAAAGAATTATGTTTAAAAACTGAACATTCTTTTTTGACCTAATTAATAAAAAAAGCAATCCATATCATTTAATAAGAATAAAACGAGCTTGTTAATTATTAGATATAAGTAAAGACGGGAAAGTAACATGATGTTAATGTTAACTAACAGATGTATTTTTAATTGAAACATTTTCATTCATCTTATTATAATCATCATCGCCACTTCTGTAACATAAATCATTAATGAACGATGAACATGAAAAACATGAATTAATCGTTCAATAATCAAACATCAAGAAAACGAAACGGATATCCTCAATTAATATAAAAATATTGTAGAGACTCCTCCATAAAACTGTTTTTTTTCCGTGATGTTTTATTCGTCGTACATTAAAGATTACCCGTGGCCATCGCACGAGGAAATCATCAATTACCTGTCGACACGAACACGTGCATTAGAATAATAGAGACGAGTGTGTAACTGTGATACACAAGAAATTTCGTTTTGCGTCCAGTGATAAGCGTGTAAGGTGTGTGTGTGTTGGGGGAATAGGAAAAAAACTAGTCATAAGCACGTACGACTCTGTGTACAACGGTGTATGTGAATATATTTACGCTTTAGCAATGAACGTGTGTCAAAATTATTTGATTCTATGTTATTACCGTTTCGTTTTTATAGATCCTTCTCCCTTCTCCCTCTCTCTTTATATATATATATATATATATATATATATATATATAATATACATTATTTTTTCATACAGAAAAATTAAACATAAACCTATACATTTTATATGAATTGTTCATTTTATTTTCATATCTTACTATTTAATTACTAGACAAAATTAGAAAAACAATTCAGTGTTCCTTGAAATATTTTATCTTTAATTTTTATCATTAAAAACATATTACAAAAGCAACCAATCAAATTTATACTTTAATATGTACTAAAAATCCTAAATGTAATATAGTCCACAGGGGTGAGCAACTTCTTCGATAATAAGAGCCACATATAATAATTTTCATACATTTTTGAATGTTCAAAAGCAACAGAAAATATTATTTTAAAATTGTATTCAAGAATTGATAGAAAAATATTTGACGTTTATGACCTTCAAATTCATATACAAAACCGTAATTATTTTCCTACCGACCTAATATAAATAATAAAAAATACAACTATATAGTAGTCCTACTCACCAAAGCACAATATGTTTAATCTCTACTTGTTGAAGACTTTTATTGAGTCTTCATTTTTGCAGTTAAAAGTTGCTGAAACCGTGCTGAAAGTTGCATTTTTAAAGATATTTTTCTTAAAAATTTACACAGTAACTCAACCCGAATTTGGTTTTATTGCATTCAATAAGTCTTAATTAACAAAATTGTTTAGTTTCATATCTTTCTTAAAGATAGTCCATAACCGTAGAGCCAACTTAAACAGCAGTTTGGACACATAATGGATATGGATATTTGAAAACATAATGTGAATTATCAGTTTATACATAACATATTCTAATATTGCTACATACTATATTACTGTAAATTATAATATAAAAGGTTAAGAAAAACGGCAATAAAACCCAATATTGTCTCGGGAGCCGCGGTTTGTCCACCCTTGTAATATACAGGCGTACATTTAGATATTGTAAAAATGTATCTTCTATCTCCAGAAGACTGATTACTCAAATTATCTAATTTTGTTAATCTTAGTTTTAATTAACATTCTTTAGTATGTTCTAAAATTATCAAAAATGTCTCTAGTACTAAGTTAATGTACTTTGACGCTAAAATAAACAATATATATATATATATATATATATATATATATATATATATATATATATATATGTGTGTGTGTGTGTGTGTCTGTGTATGTGTGTGTAAGAAATTTTAAACTTGAACTCAATTTACACTGTAATCATAATCAGATGTGAAAATTATAAAAAAGGACATTTGATGTTATCTTGGCGTAACTTGCAGTACTATTATTAAATTAATGATGATCGTTCAGATTGTAAACATACAGAACTAGTGTAAATATGTATGTTTGTATATATATATATATATATATATATATATATATATATATATATATATATATACAGACAGACATATCAAAGGTGTGGATGTTGTCGCAAGTTAAGTATCCGTCCGTTGGTAATGTCATTTTCAATAATTAGAAAATTGCCAGTGTCGACTTTCTCAACTTGAACTGGAAATAATTATCCGAATACCAGCGATTATAATTTTCTAATTGTCTGTCGTTGTGGTCCAGTAATGACGAGAGTCTCGTAGAAAAACAAAACGCGTCGTAATTGTAAAGGATTCGCGACTCGATTCACATCGGTCGCAAATCATATGCGTTTTGATTCCGTTAAACGATGTGACATTTGATTCTGACATCATTTTAAAAAATGTAATTTTGAAACACTATCAAGAATCAGCTCAATAACTAAATATTTTTAACTACAATGCCAGATAAACTGCATATTTTTTTAAAAAAGTAAGCTACAATTTGTCACTTGGCAGAATTATGTGCAAGTTATAGACTAAAAATGAAATTGGTTATGCAAACTACTTTTAAATCTAGTTATGTTCCAAATTCCATCAGGTTTCGGTTCTATCTGATTTATGAAAAGTAAACATATAAGAAGTTAACTTTTGTTCCGCACAGAGATTTTTTATTCAGGTCATTTTTATATATAATCCCGTTCTAACTTCTATCCACTTATTCCATCGGTTAATGAGCTTCTAGATTCCATCCTAGAAGAAACTTTTTTGTTCCTTGTATAGCCACTCTTGCAGCACATCAACGATCTCATCATTAAAAGAAAAGTTTCATCCTTCCCACTCTTCTTTGAATAATTTGGTGCTATATCATTTGGTCATATGTTTGTACGAGGGTCGCTTGATAAGTTTGGTAAATTTCTATGATATGACGCCACCATTCATTTGGTAACATCATGGCTATCAAGTATCACTTTTCAATTTCATTCATACAGAAGCGACGTGTTGTTCACGTTCTACATATATTTGAAGCTAGCATTGTAGCAGATTCCGCAATAATGGAAAAAAACGAACAGGCTTTTTTGTATCTGGTTGTCACCGTGGATGAAACATGGATCCACTACACGCATTTGAGTCGAAGCAGCAGTCAAAGCAGTGGTGAAAGTACGATGAAAAAGGCGAAGACTGTTTTGTCAGTTGGGAAGGTAATGGCTACTGTTTTTTGGGATTCCCAAGGAATCATCCTGATCAACAACTTAACGAAGGAAAAAAAGATAGTAGGAGTCTATTATGGAACATTATTGGACCGTTTCAAAGAAGAGCTCAAACAAAAACGGCCAAGATTGGCGCACAAAAAAGTGCACTTTCACCAGAACAACGCACCGTCCCACAAATCGACCATCGTAATAGCAAAATTGTACGAATTAGGCTTCGAATTGATTCCTCATCCATCTTATTCTCCAGACTTGACCCCGTGCGACTTCTTCTTCCTAAACTTCAAATTCTCGTCGAATGAGGATATCATCGCCACTGTCAATGCGTATTTTGCAGACTCGCTGGACAAAGTATATAGCCTTCAATGGCGACTATATTGAGAAATAAAATCGATTTTTTTCGAAAAAACGGTGATTAACATGCTTTTTTCCATAGTTACAAACCACTCTTGTAAATAATTTGGTGCTATACCGGGATTATATGATGGCTGGACAAAGAACTCAAAATCTAGTTCATGAAAACATTTATTTAATTAGTTTTATTAGCATGTGAGGAGTATTAGTGCTTGTTTATTTATATTTAATACGAGGGATGTTCTTTACGGCCCAGATTTGGTATTATCTGGTATATATTTCTCCTAGTGTTAAAGAGAAATTAAAACAAACATTTTAACTCTAACTTCTATATTAACACTCCCCTGAAGATTAGTTAGTAGGACTAGCATTAAATTCCTTCTCTGATTGAATGAATAAACTCGTTATATATTGGCAGACATGCATTGATTTTGACGATAATTACATTACTGCTTAAAATTGTTAGTAAAAGTGGCATAAATACATCATTCGAAAGATAATATTTTAAGTCGTTTTATTCATTTTGAATGTCTGAACGTTTCAACGGCTAAGAGAGTCTATTCAGAAATTTTCAGTCGTTCTTCAAATTATGAAAGACATATAAATATCATTGAATGTGTTAGAGAAGTTATAAGAAGTAGACAAATAGAATTTGCAGAGAAAAAACGTTTTGTGCTAATGATCCAGATAAAGATTTCACTGAATATATTTGAAAGTCGAATCTCGCTTTCTGTCAAGTAAATAATTTGTATATGATATTTTTATTTTTTCTTAGATATTATATTAAAAAAGATGTAATAATACTTTAATAATAATAATCAGTAATTTTCCATTTACATCACTAGTAGTATTTTAAAGTTCACAATTAAGCCATATAAAAATGACATATTTGTCAAAAATAAATGCAGTTATAAATACAATTATTTCACTAACGATAAATACTCAAAGAGAACAAAGAGGAAAAAATTCGATTTTTTAAAATATATATATATATATATACATATTTATATATACATATATACATATATATATATATATATATATATATATATATATATATATATATATATATATATATATATATGGACCGTATTTCACCGAAATCACGATCTTTATTAATGTGTAAATCAAAGATTAGGTGTGTTTACAAACGGACGTGAATATTATATATATATATATATATATATATATATATATATATACATATATATATACACACATATATATATATATATATATATATATATATATATATATATATATATACAGATACATATGTAAACACCTAATCTTCGATATACACAGTAATTAAGTCTTACAATTTCGGTGTCATGTGGCCCAAAAAATTCCAATAAATTTTATTTAATATGGAAGGGTTTCCGTTTAACCAGTTTTTTAAAATAACTAGTCAAACTAGTTTAGTCAAATTATTAATGTACGATTATTATTATTTTCTATTCCTCATTTTAATTTACACTACTAATATTTTGCAGAACCAATCTTTTTATAAATTGATAGTTCAATATATATATATATATATATATATATATATATATATATATATAATAACAGTGACTATTCACATAAATAAAATTTCTATCAAATAAATGATTAGAAAACCAATGATCCACATTTTTTAATTCATTGATTTTCTCTAGAGAACAATTGTATATTTATTCACAATAATTGACCATTTTTCCATTAAACTAAACATTCTAGGTTACGTATTTCTTTTTAAATGTAAAGCAATTTCGTTCGAATTAATCAAATTATTCAATAAATTACATCTCTACCGTGAATTCGTGGAATATATGTCATTTATTTATGAGGTGTAATGTTGTTCGAATCTGTATTCAAAGTAATACACTTTTTTTTCTTAATTCAAGTTTCTCGAAATAATTTGTTCACTTTTTCTTGATACAAAAATTGCAGGTTGGTTTAAAATTTGGATAGTAAAACGTCGTCAAATTAAAATAAATTACAAGCTATTTAACGCCAAACGTTAACAAATGCAATCGAAGCGTTAAATTTCACTTTATGATAAATGATTTTCTAAGTTTTTATTTTACTAGAACACTCTGATGACCTATATAAAATGTCTTACATATATATATATATATATAAAGAGAGAGAAAGAAAGAGAGAGATGCTGATGTAGAGGTCAAAACGGTGTTAGTAATTTTTTATTTAATTGTGTTGTAATTTTTTTAGATTTCCTAGAAATACAAGATATAATTTATATAACATAATTTATATATTTTTACATACATATATGCAAGCATGTATGTTTATAGAGAGAAATTACATTGATTTAGATTTAAATAACTATTTAGTAATTCTTTTCATACGAGCAATACTTAAAAAATAATGTAGAATGCTTTATGGTCGAAAGTCACAACTGTATTTCATCATTCACTTTTTATTTCACTGTTATTTTCGTACAGTCATTATATTTACAAGTACGTGCATCGTTTTTGAAATAATTATTTGCTAAATTAACCAGATAAACTGCCTTAAGGATGAAAAATACGCGTTGAAATGTATGTGCGTTGCGTAGATTTCCAGTAAAACGTGCGTTTTTCTTCGAAATGAAATAATTGGGGAAAACGTATGAGTCTACCGTAATGACGAAGAAATGTTAATATACTGTCGTATTATTCAAGGGTACCGAACTATATCATGTGTCCATGCATGCAGGTTTGGTGACTTTATGTGAAAATACATGTGCATATTTTTTTATAGATGTCAATAAGTAATATAGAAAGTTGAATTATTTTTATTGAACGTGTGTACATTTTTGACTTATTTCTCATTTATTACCCATAATCATATTAATTAGTATTAAAATTGTATGTGAAACCTTTTGTACCTGTAATCACTTAAATACGTTGCAATATTAGTTTTTCTCCTTTTGGATTAATTAATTGCTTGTTCTTTACTATTAGTATCTGCGCTAGTATCATTCTCTGATAGATGTTAAAGATTAATTTTAAATTCGATTTATACTCTATTTATGTTTCATGTGCCTTTTTATTTATTTCTAGATTTTCAAATTTATTTATATTAAATCACATATATACAATTATTCTCATTTTTTTATGTCTATTGTATTACTTATCCTGTTAATGTCAAATCTTGATTCCAAACAGTACAATAAATATTGTGCTTATGATTAATATATATATATATATATATATATATATATATATATATATGTATATATATATACATATGTGTATATATATATATATCTTAATTATTTTTAACCTTAACATCCTCGTTGAAAAAGGTTTTGAAAATCTCACATCACTTTCTCTTATAAAATCGTGTACCTGAGATACCCTGATTTATCTATCTAGTGATTTTTTTACATATCGAACTTTATATTCTATTCTATTTATACTCTTTCTATTTGTCGTGATTTTCTTCTTGTGAATCAAGAATTTCTACATGGGAGTGGACAGAAAGTGATTTTACATTCGGCATATATGCAGAAGTTTTATAAAGAAATTTAATGGACCCTATCTATATCTACCTGTATCGATCCACGTCGATTTATATCTCTCTATATCTCTCTGTATCTCTCTATATCTATCTATCATCTATCTATATCTATCTATCATCTATCTACATCAATCGATATCAATTTGTATATATCCATATCTATTCATATGTATCCGTATCTATTTATATCAAGATATCTATATACTCGTACATATATACACCTAACCATAGATTTACATGGTTGATTGGTTCTACAAAAGTACCATGTAAATCGAAATCGTACAATTCGAGTCTACATCTTATATTAAAAATAAGGAACACATTTTACAAATCCGCAATGAAAAATTTTTATTTATTTTTAATAAAACTAGAGAGCATATTTTTACACATTAGTTCGGAAGACATAAAAAAAAATAAAAAAGGGTTCATTCACTATCATCTTCACTTGTAAATTTTCTCTTCAGTTCTATTCATATCTTTTTTGCGATTCTGTGATCGTGTTAAATGGAAATAGTGCTGTGTGAATGGAAGTTTTTCCGGATTATTTCAATCGTGTTAAACCGAAAACGTGAAATTTGAATACCGTATAAATCGAGGTTTATATATATATATATATATATATATATATATATATAGATAGATAGATAACAGCCATATAACGTGGTACACAAATTGTATCAATCCTTGCACAACGCAGTCTGCAATTTCCCAGACCCCGAAGCATAGACTTGTATAATTACAAAAATACAAAGTAGTGGAAGTGACAATTTGGTGTTTGGGTGTACAATGTATCACAGTCTCGCATAACGCTATTTTTATAACGCGACATTTTTCCGGAAACTAACTACAGCGTTATATGGAGGTCATTTGTACACACACACACACACACATACATATATATATATATATATATATATATATATATATATATATATATAAATATATGTAATAAATACATACATATATTTTAATGAATATAATGCCTTAAATAAAAGTACTTGTTGGAAACTGTGTTAAAAAGAGGAAATAAGAGATGTTAATATTTTTTTAAAAAAATTGCAACCAGTTTACACTATTTAGTAATGCTTTATATACCACTCCACTAGGCTGTATTCATATAAAGATTGTTACTAAATTAAATAACGATAATTAGATTTAATGTTATAGTATGAACTAATAACTAATGAGAAAAATTAAAAATTTTAATAAGAGATAAAGTATCAAACTATGACTCAAAATCTTTACTTAGCGAAATCTTTAATTACAACGAATGTTTATATATACATACACATATATACAGATATATATATATATATATATACAAATCGCTTTATTGTCCTAAAGTTTGGCATGTATTATTAAACTTATTTGTGTTTACCTTATTTGTTTTAAAATATGTACAACCTCACACACAAAATTATATATATATATATATATATATATATATATATATATACATAAATAGAAATAAAATCTAAAACCTTTCACAGTTACCTAAATACCTGCCGCTATCGATCATAGGAAAAGTTCCATGTATATTAACTAATTATATATATATAAATACATATACATATACAGTAGTAATATTTTCAGTCACATAAAATACCTGTAAATATTTGTCACACCATATGAAAAGTGAATTTATTTACAGATGCATTAAGTGATTATACAACATATTCATATTCATTTAGTGTAAAAATTAACGTAGTGTGCTCTGGAAACCGGTAAATGAACATGTGTATAAATTGTTTTCATTATGTCAATAGCAGTTTTGATTTTATTCAAGTTGGTTGTACAAGTAAAATAGTTTTTAGTGTTTTATATATATATATATATATATATATATATATATATATATATATATATACATTTTTGAAATAAATACATTTCTGTAAAACTGAGTGTTGTTAAAGGTGGAAATAATTGACTGGAGAGTGCGTATAACCCGATTGCTGATACCACGACGAGATTCTGTTATTAAAGGTAAGATTAATATCACTTATACGTATCTAGAAAATAACTGAATTATAATCAAATGACCTTTGTTGACTTTCATGTTGTAGAATAAGAAAATTATTTTTCAATTTGTAAAGTGATTGCACACTGGTGGTTGTAACGTCATAAAATATGGGTTTATAACGGGAAACGCGTTGTGAGTAGGTCTTAGACACGACCTGACATTAACGTTTCTATTGAATCATGTGTTTCTCGCTGTGAAGTTATATTTTGAGGTAACAGAGACACTTGTGTGAAACTGTTTTTTGAAATAAAATAAATTAAAGTTATTTTAAAAACTAAATTTACTTATACAATGTTTTTTTTCATTAAACTGTTGATATAGAAGATCAATATTGTCTTTTATATATATATATATATATATATATATATATATATATATATATATATATATATATATATATATATATATATATATACATATATATATATATATATATATACATATATATATATATATATATATATATATATATATATATATATATACATATATATACACACGTAACCTTCTACAACGCGGTTCACAAATTGTACTAATCCTTGAATAACGCGGTCTGCAGTTCCAGAACACGGAGCAGAGATATGTGTACAATCACATAAATATGGAGTGATTTACTCGGAAGATGCAATTCGGTGTCTGGCTGTACAACGAGGCAATCTCGTATAACGCGATTTTCATAACGTGACAAATTTTCTGGAACTTAACTCCCGGGTTATACGAGGGTTAACTGTATATATATATATATATATATATATATATGTGTGTATGTGTGTGTGTATATATGTGTGTATACATGTAATACATATTACACTACATTATTGGCTGTCCTGAACAATACACCTATAAGTGAATATAAAAAAAAGAAACATTTTTAAAACCTTACACTTTTATTTACACTTAAACAGTATTAAAAAAATATTAATAGAAATATAATATATTACGATGTATTCATATCTTCTTTATAACTGTTTTTTTTTTATTAATTAATCGGGTATTTGCATTGGGATGTAAATTTTAATAAAGTTATAAATGCGAAGTACATCAAAAATGACATATATATATATATATATATATATATATATATATATATATATATATATATATACATGTATATATATATATATATATAAATTTATTTATTTATTTATAGACTTTACCACTTGGCTTGCTTCGTACAATATGAATTACATAGATTTACATTTACAAAGTTGGTACTTAGATTCGCATAAAAGGATTAAATTTTACAGTCTAATAAAATTAACTTAATTAATATTATCCATTTTCTTAATACATTGTTCCATGTTTAAATCAGATTATCTTTGAACTACATGTTTTATTGTTTATTCTTTTTTAATCTCGTATCGTTGAATTTTTGATATGGATCTTGTTAATTAGACCAGTTCTTAATTCTTTTCACTTTTTTTCTTTTGAAATAAACGATTTCTGGGTATCTGTTTATTATATATATATATATATATATATTCACACACACACATATATATATATACATATATATATACATATATATATACATATATATATACATATATATATATATATACATATATGTATATATATATATATATATATATATATATATATATATATATATATATACACACATAGTATTAATCTACGGGAATCATTTAACTTAATTAAATAAATTTTATAATTTGATCAAATTCATTTTTCTCTTCTTATGTTATTATATTTAAATTTCATTATGTGATTTATCTTCTTTGGTTTATTTTAGTTCGATTATTTCAGCACTGCACATAACTATATCTCCTTAAAGTATATGCAGCTGTTTACTTCGATGAAACAGAACTACTATATAGTTCATACTAAGGGCGATTTACCGGAAAGCAGGTGTATGGTAGACCGGATACAATACATTTACTGTATATTTATATAGATATATATATATATATATATATATATATATATATATGTACGTATATATATATATATATATATATATACACACATATTATTTTGTACAGTCTAATAAATGGCAGATAATGTTGTTTGAGATATACAGGCATTGGTAAATTTAAATATTAGAGATATTTCTTAACACAAAAAGTGTTTTATGTTTGAAAGAATTATTTAATAATATCATCAACTTACATTTTTAGTAATCTATTCTTTAATCTGCAAACTTATTTATACTGAAAAAAGGTGTTTAATTATCAAATCTATTGGTTTTCTATTTAAACGATTGTACTTAACATACGTGTAGTTTCGATTGTAAAAGTAAATGAATAGTTTATATAACCGATATTTAAAGTATTTTCTGATACGTAATAAAATAAATGAATCAGTCATTTCAAAAACTACTTAAGTCACAGAATTTAAATTTTACAGGATTCAATGAAAACTGCGAAACAGAAAAATAGTAATATTTTTTGAAGATTTTCTTTGTTATGTTTTTAGGCCTGTAATTTGTTAGTTGCTTAATAGTTAGTCTTATAAAGCCTTAATGCATAAAAAAATCAACGTTAATTGATTTGACTTTTGTTGTCTTTTTTGCAGGGAGTAGTATTAAATACATTATTAAATTATTTAAAAAAGTTTTTTTGTTTACGATTCTTTATTAAAAAGCATTATTTTATAAAACACAAATATGTATCTCGCTTACAATCTAATATGAAGGTGCATAATCATATTCGACATCGGATTCTAGCAGAGTTTTTTCCATTTCTTCGGTTGACTAGTTGAATATTTTGTTGTAAAATTATATGTGCTCCTCCAAGATGCTATTTTTCACTAGTTTTAAATTGTCTATTTTTTATGCTTTATCGAAATTTTCAATCTATATGCTACCGCAGATAGAAGTGATATCGCAGCTGTTTAGTATCTACTAAAACATAGCACATGTCAACTGGAATATGTGTTTTTTATGAACTATCTATGAATTCCTCAGTCTCCATTATTCCAGCTGTATTAGCATCGTATTGAAATCTCATACATATTGAAGGAGTAAATGTTTTTTTCCGGTCTTTCGGGACCCTTCTCCCATAAGATTCAGTTGATATACAGTTTTTTTACAAACGCAGGCCACTGTTTTTTAAATTCAAAAATCTCCACTTTTTGTACTTCTTTTACAGAAAATTTTATGCTGGATTGAGTAACTGTATTATTATATCCGGTTGGTACATACATATAATCATGTTTTCATACAGTGGTTTAATAACTCCAAAATCACGGTCATTAGGTAAAAAAGCATGATCAGGTTCGACAGCAAGACACAACGTGGCTAATTTAATTTTTATCCACCCTCAAGGATCTAATTTCGACAAAAAAAGACAATTTTGAAGAACGTGACTTGTATTCATGAAATTACTGATTCAAATGTATAATACAGCAATACTATTTAGTTGAAATGAAACAAGATACATTATATATATATATATATATACACACATATACGTATATATATATACATATATACATATATATATATATACATACATATATATATATATATATATATGTATACATATATATATATGTATACATATATATATACATATATATATATATATATATATATACACATATACATACATTCACCGTCTTTAGTTACCTTAATTATTGTTGCTCTACATTTCCTCCAATTTCTATCTAACCATATTATCGATAGTTATAGATAAATTATATATATATACTCTTATTTAATGCAAAAATACTTGAAACACGATAAGTATATAGACTAAAGGTATTTTTTTAATTATAAAGAAAAACTGATGTATTACTGGTATGAAATTAATAATTTAAATGTATTTATACATGTATATATATATATATATTAAATATACACATACATACATATAGATTATGCATGCTGAAATAATATGTTTTATCGAAAATATGGAACTATATTTTAAACCTAGTTTCTGATTTTATGGTTTTACAAGTATTTGGTTCTTTGGTTAACTGTCTTAACAACTTACTATTTAATAAAACAACTACTACGTAATATAAAAATAAAATAGCTTTTTTAAAAAAATATTCTATATATTGAATGTAAATTAATATTGTTCGTTTTCAAATATAAATTTTACATTTTTATTGAGCGATTTAATATTTACTACAATGAAGGATTTTCAGTTTTTTCTGTGAAAGTTGATTTGGTTTCTTTTACAAATAAATTAAACTCTCCACACAACGAAAATTACTTCGTTTCAAAATGTTTAACAATTACGTACAGTAAATTTTGATTTTGGTCTGTACACAAATTCGATAACGTCGCAATCATCATTATAATTGCATAAAGAAATAAATGAATAAGTGATTAAGTAATTAGTAAATTAAAAAATTGCGTCGATGACTTAATAAAATATTAAAAAAAGATCAAATTTGTTCGTTGTATTAGTAACGAGCTTGTTTTGAAAATAATTGAATCTTAAATCAATATTCAATATTTAACATATATAATGTGCCCAAGAATTCGTTGTATCTGTGCTTGTTATAATCAAGATCGAATGTAAATTAGTGTTCCAAAACAATATATATATGCATATAACTTTACAATTTATATGCATATACATTTAGAAAAATATATTCATATGAAACAATAATATTAAAAAAAATGATAATAAACATCCAAATGAATTTTTCGTTATAATGAAAACAAAATTGAATTATATTACACAATGCGTTATACAATGTCACAATTCGACATTATTAGTAGCACACGATCCAAATATATGTGTACGAGAGATATCAACTCTGCATATGGAAAAAAATTGACACTGACACACATACTCTCTGAATTTGAATATGATGTTTTTTAATTGCAACCAACATTGTTTTGTATTGTTCAAATACAAATTATTATAATTCATAGCATTATTCACACTCGCTGATTTCAGAGTAAATGAGATGTGTTTAAGACTTTTTTGTAACTGTCAAAATATACAGCTATTTATACATATTTATATAGCTGTAAATTTATGCATTTATTAATGTAAACATATATATATATATATATATATATATATATATATATATATATATACAATGTGTAAATATTAATTAGGTACCTTTACACTGAATCAGTCATAATTCTGTTTTAAAATAAAACATTTGTAATTAGCAATATTCACATTTAAAAATACTAAAAACAATACAGAGTCATTATATCTTAGCCACTCAGTTGGCATTACCATATAAAAGAGTAATGAACATAATGGCGTCCGAAAAGCAGAAATAAGGCATTGCATATTTTCCGGATTTAATTGAAAAAATGTTGCCGTAGTCACAGGAATATTTTTTCAGCTTTGAGAGAAGGTGTTGTAATGCATTAAATATACAAAAGATGCAAAAACAGTAGAAGAGGTTCGAAAATGCATTATAACTTCATAGATTTAAAGTCATCGTGTGTTGTTTGACAAGGGATTTTCAATTATCGAACAGATGGAGTAAAGTTATACAAAATAATGGGGGATATTTTGAGGATTGAAATGTATTGCATTTTTTCGTAAACATTCATTTTCTATAAAAAAAAGCACTGAATTAATTTGTACTCCTAGTATATAGAATGGGAGAGAGTGAACAAAAAAATATTACAATTAAAATATCTAATTTATATCAAAAAATGCGAGCTTTAACTGGATATATATATATATATATATATATATACATACATAAATATATATATATATATATATATATATATATATGTATATCTATAATACAAACATTTCAAAGCTTTAATAAAAGGTTCTATACATAAAACTGTAATCAACCATTACGATGCACATTATTGGTACTAAAACGATTATCTATTTCACAAAAAAAATTGATACCGGAAATAAATCAGAACATTATAAAATCCGCAAAAATACGAAATTACTTTTTATGAGAGATTATTTATCAATTATTTGTTTCAATGAACGTGAGTAAAAAATAAAATTTTATGAACGTTTGATTTGCACAGAACGCATAAAACAAATTACTAAAATCAATGACTGTTTTATAGCTTTTAATAATATATATTTCAATGTATATTACTAGAAAAATATTGACTGAATTATAGTATATTACATATTATTGTATACTTAAAATACATATAATTTACTCATATAAAGTATTCGGTTGGTAGAAAAAAAATTGCGGTTTTTGTTTTCCAAATTCTAACCCTAATTGTTTGCGTGTTATTCATTGTGTTCATGTTAACCCTTAACGGTCGAAAGGCCCCACACTACGGGGACATCAATTGTATCATTCATGAATTAAATTCATAAAGTGCTCGACCGTTAAGGGTTAATATCATTTTAAAGTGGATTTTTCGGTCTATATTATGGTAACATCGACTTTGGTTTTATTATCGATTCTGCTTCAAATTGGGCTATTGAATTAAAAATGGAAAAGTAGCAAATAAGATCATTTTTTGTATGAGTGCAAAACGGGTTGCAAAGCAGCAGAAATTGCTCGTAAACTGAACGATGCTTTTGGTGTGGCTACAGTTAAGGAAAGTACAGTGCAAAGATGATTCCAAAAATGACGTGCTGAGGACGAGAGCCTTGAAGATGAAGAAAATGCTGGGTGTCCTTTTTCTGTTCATAACGATCAACTGAAGGCGTTAGCTGAATCGGAATCACGCACAACAATTCAAGAGCTTGCACAAAAGTTAGTCTTTAGTCACCAAACAGTTCTGGGCCACTTAAAACAGCTAAGAAAATCAAAAAAGAGAAAAATGTATATGAATTTGAAAATCACAAACCGCAATTATTTTTCTACCAACCTAATATCAGCATTGTTGATTTAATGCAAGTCACCTATATTAACATTTATAGTCATTTCAAGTTTTATTGTTTTACGTTTTCATAATATATATATATATATATATATATATATATATATATATATATATATATATATATAACGTTTGTATTATACGTGTTTAAGTAAAACAAATATAATTATTAAATAAAAATGATAAAAATTTAGCTCTATAGAGATGTGTTTAAAAAAATGTTTATAATTTAGCTAAAATATTACATTATGAAATCATTTTTTGGTTATAATACTGATTTAAAAACAAAATGAAAATATGAAGCATTATTGTGATTTTTTTAAAATAAATATTTTATCTGAAAGTTCACAATAAACAGAGTTAAATTAATTAAATACTTTTGACTAAATTTATACTAAAAAGTATATTAAACATTATGCTGAAATATAAAAGTAATCTTTATTCGAATCGTTTGTGAAAGTAATTTGGGAAATAATATACTTTTATTTTTAATCTATACATTCATTGTATATATATATATATATATATATATATTAAATATAATTATACATTTGCTATCTAAACATATTCATTGTATGGTTTAACTATGAGACAGTTATTAAGACATTTACATTTCTTTAAATGTGCCAACACTTTATTATATTATGTATTCAATGAATACATTAACAAAACTCTCATTACAAAGATAACAGATAAAAATTCGAAAATAGAGAAAGATTTAAAGTTACTATTTCTCACGATACCATAATCCAATTCTCATCAAAAAATCGATTCGCTCTTTAGCTTTTTCTTTAGTTCAGTTATCAAGTTCGTACGTTCATTATAATTTCATAAACAGAGAGTGAATTGATGATTCGTTACGATTGAGTAGCTCGTACGAAATTAAATTCTAATCTATTTAAAGTACAGTTTGTAGTTTCAATTTTAAATGTAATTGAAAAAAAGTATCTAAAAGAAAAAAATAGATACTTGTAACAGGTAAATTGGAAAGAAATGCGTATTTCTTTGATCATTTTTTGACACATTTATATTCTTTTTAAGTAGATTTTTGAAAAAATCAATGAATTTTTTAAACAAAATGTATGAAATATGTACTTCTTACTACTATTTATTATAAATGAAAATAGTTTTTAAATCTATTATATTTTGCATTGTCGGCTTACACATGAAAAAATAGTAGCAAAAATAGGGGTTTTCTACGTATATTTGGTACACACTGTCTAAATTCACATAAATAAATAAGTTTTTTACTCACTTCACAAACTAAAGAATTTTTATAATCAAAAGTGATTAATAATTGATTATTTATTTTTTGATTGTCGCCTATGCGCCTTTCGATGTCATCATCCTTAAAGAATTAAAAAACGCGCGGGGGATATTCAATGCTACCTCTACGTCCAATCAATCTGTTCGGAAAATTTTCATCAAGATAGGCCCTCAAATCACGATAGTGGCGGGGAGGTGTACCATCTTGTCCTTTTCATCCCTAAACACCTCACGAATGCATGGTATGACAAATTCCTGCATCAGATTCAAGTAAACGGCATCAATCATAGTGATATCAAAAAATAATGGTCTAATTAAACCCCTTGCTGATAATCCACATCACACTGTAACTCTTAGTGAAGTGACATGATGTTCCACCGTAACATTCGGATTCTCAGATGCCCAGAAGCTGCAATTGTGACGATTAATTGAAACGTTTAATTTAAAAGATCCTTCATCGCTACAGGAAATCTTGTTTGAAAACTTTGTGTCCTCTTCACAGTTTGCTAAATATCGCTTATAAAAATTCACTCTCTGGTCGGTATCATCTTCATTGAGTGCATGGACTAATGTTAGAATGTATCTTTTCCAATAGCCGAGCTTCAAAATGCGATGGACACTCAATTTTGAAATTCATGGCTCATGAGGCACTTGTAGAAAACACTCTTTGAAGTTCGCAGTAAATTTCCAGAAGCTTTTCTTCTTTTTTTCAGCTTGTACATATTCGTGGTCTTCCAGAACGCTGCTTGTAGATCAGCAGTTCTATCGGTTTCAAACTTGTCTCTAATGCCAATAATAGTGGGTCGCGTAGGTGGATCTGTTTTCTAAACTGTCTTTGCACTTCAATTAGGTTCTCATACTTCCAGTAGCACTTCACGATAAATTTCATTTTTGGGACGTTTATCTTAAGATCAACCATTATTTTGAATCAGTTTTATCCAAAAAAGAAAGAAAATTAAGAGGGTTATGGACTGTTAAAATGTGTATACATTTTTTGAGACATCCTCTTTCTCTCTGTCTCTCTCTCTCTCTCTCTATATATATATATACACATATATATTGTTCTGATGATCTTCGTCCTTTAGAGTTACTGGAGCACATTATTAGTTTCGACATGTGTGTCATACGCTGGTAGATTTATAATTATTTTTACCTGAAGATGGCACATATGTTGAAACTACAAACAGAAAATAAACACAAGTGATCCAGTTGGATGAATATTTGTCCGCTAGAACTGTGTCAACAGAATCCAGGCATAAAAACATACAATTATAACTTTTAATATATATATATATATATATATATATATATATACAGATTCGCATGTCTCTCAAGGCGCTATAAAAATTTGTATACTAGCTTATTAATGCAAAATGAATAAAAAAATTACCCATATACAAACATGGGTTTCCAGTATGACATTCATAATAGAATTTGTAGCTTTATTTTCAAATTGAAAATGAAAATTGCTACTTAATTTTTCATTAAATAAGCTTGTTATATTATTTAAGAAACATATCACACTGATAACAGTTGAATAAATATACAGTTAATGCTTAAAATGCGCTTGTCTTTTCAGAATTTATTGAAATATATAATACAAATGAACAAAAACAGAGAATTTCATTCACTATTCAATATCTTAATTCATATTTAATCTTTTCTAAAACTGGCATAATTCTGTGATTCCTGTTTTAGAGATCAATTTTGAACTTTAGTAGAGTTCTGCAGTAGAGATCAATTTTGAACAATAATAATTTATTAATAACAATTAATAGAAAATAAATTCAAGAATTTTGTTTGTTTATTCCACTTCTATAAATCTAAATAACATTTTATGGAACTCATTGTAGGATTTATTTATCAGTAAAAGATCAATTTTTGAATAGTACCAACTGGAAAATCGTCAAGGAATTAAATTGAGATAAAATAATCGATTTAAATATTTTAGAATACCTCAGGATTTCCTGAAAAATTTTCAAGTGTTTTGGGTCCTTTTAAGAAACCGTACCTTGTAAAATATTTTGACAATTATTGTATAAATTTAAATTAAGTATTAGAAGCGCTTATTGCAAAATTACTTCTACACAATCTTTAAAAAATGAATAAAACAAAAATACTAAAAAAATCGAATCGTTTATTATACGATTATTCCGATGAATAGGGAAAAGGATTTTTGTATGTATTATGACCTTCTTCATATCTTTAAAAAAATCCAATCATATAGCGTGTACGCATATACAAACGAAACAGTCATCTACTACAATACAAAAAATAAATAGATTCCATTGAATTGTATTACAATTTTACATTATTATACGGTACATTGTAGACCGCGAAAAATATTCATTAAAAAAATATACATACATTTCATTACCATTGTATGGACCAACACCGTACATCAAACACGAACCAACGTGAGGAACTCTAATTATGCAGAAGGTCAATACTGAAACCTCAATGAATCGTGATGAAATGCGCCGAAAAAGAAATTAACACGCAAATAAAAAAAATAGAAAGTATCGCGGTTTTTTCTCACACTTAACGTCGTTATTGTTTACGTTTATTTTTGTATACATGTTTATACATTTTTGTAGCTTATGCAACGATCTCGGTTGACGAAATCCGATTCAAACAAAACATGTTTACTGAATTGTGACATTGACAATTAAGCGACTGGCGAAATGTAACAGAATACTTTTATAAAACTGACTAGCGGCACGGTTTTACATATACGCATATAATTTAGTTGTTGGATTTGAGAAACGGCAATTAGATGTTAGATTGCGTTCGTGATGATTATTTTTTTTCAGCTTGCTTTCTATTATAAGATTAAGGATGCTCTGTTTGTAAAGCGGATTCGTTTACGAATCAATTAGGTGTTACTAATTTCCGGCTAGTGAAATATTTGGACGACTGGACGATTAGTTTGTACAGAATAGACAATGAAAAGCTGAGCAGCATTAGATGCAAGATTCTAGTCAAAACACACGCCAGAGAATTGAAATAAAATTACTGAATTAATTAACATATGTTAAAAACAAATTCGCCTTACTTTTACAACCATTATATATATATATATATATATATATATATATATATGTATATATATATATATATATATATATATATATATATAACTTGTGTTTTGAATTGTTCTAAAGTAAATTTCACAAAAAAATATTTTTAATATACTATAATCCTAATAACATATTATCATATAAACAACAGTTTTATATAAAATTATAATAATATAAAATTATAATTAATTCATGACTATCTTCAATTTCTAAAAAACGATGTTTTATATATATATATATATATATATATATATATATATATATATATATATATATGCGTGTGTATGTGTGTGTGCAGAAGTATATATTTATTATTTATATGATATTCAGGTCTTTATATTTTACAAATTGTAACTTAATTCGCTGCGAATATTCTTCAATTTTTCTAAAACGATTTTAGATAAATTGTTATACATATATATATATATACACGCACACGTGTCTGTATAAAAGTATATATTTATCATTTCTAAGATATTAAAGTCTATATTTTATAAATTATAACTTAATTCATTGCGACTATTCTTCACTTTCTACAAAACGATTTTAGATAAACAATATGTATATATATATATATATATATATATATATATATACATGTTTGTGTGTGTGTGTATATATAGAAGTATACATTTATCACTTACAAGATATTCAAGAATCTTTATATTTTACAAATTATACACTGTGACTATTCTTCAATTTCTATTACAGATTTAAGAAAAACAAATTGTTATATATATATATATATATATATATATATATATATATATACAAGCACACGTGTCTGTATAAAAGTATATATTTATCATTTCTAAGATATTAAAATCTATATTTTATAAACTATAACTTAATTCACTGCGACTATTCTTCAATTTCTACAAAACGATTTTAGATAAATAATATATATATATAATTATATACACATATATACATATGTGTGTGTATATATATATATATATATATATGTATGTATATATACATACATGTGTTTATATATATATATATATATATATATATATATATATATAAACATGTGCTTATATATAGAAGTATATATTTATCATTTATAAGTTATTCAAGAGCTTTATATTTTACAAATTATACACTTACAAAAACAAATTGTTCTACATATATATATATACATATAGGTGTATAATCTAGTATTTAATATTGTGCGAAAACATTGTAAATATCAATTAATTAAACAATCAACTTACCATAAAAAAAAACGACGAGTAAGGAAATAATTTAACACTGTTTGCATGTTTCAAATACTAAACACTGTTTAAACACTAAACAAAAACTACTATTTCATTACGCGTTTCAATGATTACATCAAGGAAGAAAATTCAATTTCTAGCAAGAACATACCGTTTTAAATTAGTGTATATATATATATATATATATATATATATATATATATATATATATATATATATATACATGCATCAGCATTAAAATTTTAACTATTCTCATGTTCTCAGTCCACTATTCAAATTGGAATCAACTCTGCTATTATGTATTATAAAATAAATCGAAAATGTTTACACGATTATGTAAATACATAACTTATAATTGCTTTTCAAAAAATTCTGTTATAATAACTAGTTAATAATATATATATATATATATATATATATATATATATTGTTTAAAGAAAAACTTGTGTAAAAAAAAACATTATTGGTGTTTAAATAATCATCTCTGAGTAAAATTGTTATGTTAAATTACATTCTCTACATAAATACATATTATGATTGTGTTTTAATAACTGTAATTATACATTGAAATATAAACGGTTACCTATTTGATATTTTAATTTATAAATTATACGTTTCGCTAATTACTTGCATACAATATGATTATCTTTGTTAGAAATTGTATATTTTGAACAGTCAAAATTGAAACAGAATATTATTGTAGCTCTGTGGTTAACATGACTGATTATTAATGTGTCGCAATTTTATATTTTAATCAAAGAATGTTTCTCTATTTCATTAAAACGTTATCGTATTAAATGGAATCAAATTGAACACAAATTTTATATATATATATATATATACACATGCAGGTGGTACAAAAAGAACCAAAAGATATTAAATATTAAAATTTTTTTGTTTTGCTTTTTTTTCGTTTATTTTTATTCCTCAAAATATAACTAAGAATGGAGATTTTTTCTGAACACTAATGAACAAAGATATCACGTAAGTGATGCCCATTTTCGGCTACATTAAGTCGAGCTCTTGTATGTATGTATGTATGTATATATATATATATATATATATATATATATATATATATATATATATATATACACATATATATATATATATATATATATATATATATATATACATATATATATATATATATATATATATATATATAAATATAAACATGCACATTCTAATTTCGTCAATAAAGAAAAATAATACAACATACTTTTCTCTGTTTACATTTTTTCTCATTAACATGACTACATAATGTTTATATTGCAATTTGAAACTGTTCTAATTAAAAAAAAAAATATAAATAACGAAGCACTTTTTAAGACTGTGTAGAAATTGTTTTAACAGATCAGAAGTACATGTAAATAAATTTCAACAATAATATTTATGCAATATGGTATGTACTACAACCGTTTTCTTCATGGAACGGTTCGTAAATTTTGTAACAATCGAATATGATGTATTTATACTTGAAATAATATTGAAAGTCTCAGTAAACTTAAACATCTTTCTTATTGTAACATGTTTCATACTTTTTTTATCATCGATAAACTACTTAATTTTATAACAGCAGTGTTTATATCATTAGATGTCAATCATTGATTTTCTTCAATTCTCCTCTAATAGTTGTATTTTTATTATTTTTGACTCTTTCATAAACTACAGAAAATTTATGAACAATTATCTTCTATAATTGATTCCGGGGATCTAATACGTTTGTATAAAATATATTAACATTCCACATTGACTTGTATTCTTTTGACGTTGAATTAATTTCATTTAATGTTATTAAATAATTATTCTGTACGAATCAAATAGGTCATGTGAGAACTAGCAGATGACCCCATAAAGTTGAAACTGACTGTAAAAGAAATTATCTCTCATATGACCTATAGGATTCGTATAGAATAATGAACAGGTACACACACCAGAAACAATATAGTAAAAGATATGATTGTCATTAATATTTATTTAGAGAATATCTGTCCATTTCATTATGATTTAATAATCCCTTAATTCAGATTTATAATAACTCAATTGGTTATTAACTCAACCGGGCCTAATATTATGAGTTTAATGAAAGCACAATACGAGTTTTTCTTTCTTATAATACTTCAATTACTGCTTTGTTTTTAAAATGAAAAACTACATCAAATATTACAAAGTGATTTTAAATGATATTAATTGTTTTGCTAATTAAAATAATAGCATGTCTCTTCTCAAAAGTCGTTTTATGACAGCAATATGTCACATCGAAAAAGTTGAAGTTGTATTTGTTAACTATTTTGAAACATAGTATTTTAAGAATTGAATATTATTCTTATAAATGTTTAGGTGTACAAATTAATGCGGTGCCTTATTCATGGATGCATTGCCAAATATTCTGCTTTTCGGATGTCATTACTGTTTTGTGATATTATGCCAATTGCTTGGCCGAAATATATAGTATTTTTAAATGTTAAGGTTGGCACTTCAAAATTCTAAGACGATGAGAAAATATTTTAATTCAAAACAAAGTTATGACTGATTCAATTTAAAGGCACCGAATTAATTTTTACACCTAATGCTTCTGTGTAATATGAATATTTTAATTTTCAAATATATAATACATGTATAAAGGACAAATCCGACACGAAAATTAAATTTATTTATGAATACACATTTTTTTGAGAATACACAGATATGACTAAGAAAATATACAATAAAATATATTATAATAATAGTTAAGTATGGCTACCAAACACACTTCACAATGTTTTTTGTCTAGGATCAATAAATTAACCAATATTGTATTGGTTTTCAAATACCATGTTATAAATCAATATCATGTTATAAATAATAAATGTCTGCAAATAATTTTTAATTAAAAATTTTCAATAATTAATTACTAATCATTTTTTATTCTGATGTATGGGCATTTTAATAGCGATACTATCATTCACAGAGCGTTAAGGTATAAAAAATTCAATTTTTTCGTACCTTAGACTAGAATTGTGCGCAAACTATACACAGAGTGCGAATGATTATGGCTTGTTATATATGGGTGAGTGAAAAATGTATTTGTGAACGTGAATCAGCTACAATGTCATAATTACAATGTTAAAAATTTAATAATGTTTAAATAGTTGAAACAAAATTACAATAATAGTAACGTTTTTTAAACAATATATTAATACATAAACAGTAACATGAAAAATAATCAGAAAAAAGCGAGCTGTTGTAAATGGTTAAATTAAAATACCTGGATAAAAGAATGAAATAAGTATAAGAACGATCCGTTTTTTTTTTAAATAAATTTTCTTGTAGTTTAGCGTTTTGAGAATGGTAATATTGCCAGAGAAATGTGCACAAGGAGGAATCACAATTGATCAATATTAAACGATTGAACATTTTTAATCAGAAATGTTTGTTGTGGTTTGTGAAATGAGTGAAATATTTGTTTTTGAAAGCATATTTAGACAACCAAAATTATATATCTGATTCTATTACTGCACAATTTTTATTTCTTTAAGAGTGTTTTTTTTTATTATTGTGTATCATTTTCTAAATTAATTAAAACTGCAATTTGTCTCAACTACTGTAATTTGTATGTAATAGAATTTATATTATACTACTTTATACAAGTAAGATAAAGGAAGTCAATGAATAAACATGAAATCTATAACTAAAATATGTTTCCTTTTTCTTAAGGGGCTACAGCTACCTAGAGGCATGAAAAAAGACTTAAATTCGGAATTTATTTTCTCTGGAAATATAGGTGATAATTAAATGTTTTTCTTTAAATGAAAGGTACATTTATTGAGAGAATTTTGTCGAAAAAAACATTCAATAATTTTAAAAAACAAGAGATATGGCCGCCAACAAAGGATGGCATTTTTTTTAAGAAGTTCGGTTGTCACCGTTGTCCATCAGAAACCGACCATCTTAAATCAAAAAATTAAATAGGGTTTTAAAGTCAGTTATAAATGTAATAGATGAGCGTTCATCGATTTTAAAAATTTTGATTTAAAAAAAAGCCACCGAGCGAAACTTAATCATGAAAAAATCTGTGAAAAATGCCATCACTTTTACGTAAATATTACACTTATTTTTTAAAAAATAAAAACACTATTTTCTATTAATAATGTTTCTTAGCATATTTCCTGAAAATTTCAAAACAATCCATCGATCGGTTCTCGAAATATACGGGACACTGTCTTAGAAAACGTTTAAAATACCAAGTATGATTCTGCTGTAGTTTTAGTTAAGTGCTTTACGAAGAACTCTATAACTTCGTCAATTTTACAGATATCAATATCAAATTTTCAGGATATATTTTCAAGACATTAAAATTTTAGAAAATGCAAAAACATAGATTTTTTCAATTATAGGTAGGTGTGTAGCCCCGTTGCATAAAATGAAATTTGTTTTTGATATTTATCACAATTCTGCTCTTGATTTTAGTTTTATTTTTGCTTTATTCAATTTTATTTATTTTTTTCTCGATTGACAAGTTCAAAAGATGTATAGAAATATATTATTTTATGTTTCAAATGTTACATATAAGCGTTTATCAAACATATAACAAATATTAAGGTTAGCAGGGAGGAGTTTTGAGCGAGCTCTGGTGCCTGAATTACGAGATGAGTTTTATACTGTGTGAATGACTATGTGCTGAATGACACTATATGAGTTTTGAGTTCCTGGGATTGGAACTTGTTCATATTGGAGAGCGAGGATTCTTCAATAACACATGTAGAAACCAATAAATTGAATAATTACTAAAAATTATCAGTATGAACTGTAACTAACAATTATGGATTGTAATTGATTACAAAATTAAAATGTATTAATATTTTTCCAGCTATTTTACTAATTACTTTTGAATTCTCTTACATGCATTTAAATTAAATAAGAGAAAAATAAGAAATATTTGGTTAAGATCAATAAGCATGCTTTTAAATTTAAATCTTGTTTTCTCCGAGTTTAAATTTGATATGAATTTTAGTTTATCATTTTTATCAGTCTTTGAGCACCAGGTCATTAATCAACACTTTAAAAGTATATTTCACTTATAAAACTTATTAAACATTATAAAATTTAATACTATTGAATGCAATCTAAATGGGAAACTTTGCTTTATAATATAAAACTAATTTATTATCAAGGGATGGTAGGATAACTAGTTTTACACAAGAGCTTATAATTCTTAAATGGTGTAATATATTAATATAAAACACGAATGAAAGTGTAGAATATAATATTAGAAATGCTGTATGTCTCAATGCATTCACTATTATACTCTAATATCAAAATAAGTTTCTTCATACTGTGGCTGAAGAAATATGGTGTTTCTACAGCCAATCTTTTAGGGCAATGTTAACTTGGTTAACAGGGTTAAAATATTTTCATTTCAGATCGGAATTTAGAGGTGTGAGTAAATGGAAATCAGATAGCATTTGATTTAAGCTGTGAACAGAATGCTGGTTATCAATTTATTCCACTTTACAGCTCCGGAGTTTTAAAGTGTGATCTAGCATTGACATAATAAGCACAGTTTTGTCATCATATACAGCTGCTATAAAAAATTGTCTGAAAGGACAAACAACAGATATTCGGAAAAATGTGTTATAAATAAATACACAATTTAAAAAATTACATTTGAAGCATTTTTGTTTCATGCCAATTATTAAACCATCAAAGAACTATAAGTTCTGGTGCTTAATTTTTTAGACCATTATTGTAGCTGGTGCAAAGGTTTAATTATAAACAACAATCAATTTGTTATTTGTTAAGAAATTAATAAAAAATTTAGATTTGATTCAATATTTATTTTCAAAATTAAAATTCAATTACTTGGAAACAAACCCATGAAGATGAGGTGAAATTTATTATTTCATTCTATCCTGAACAGCAGATTTTGTCACACTTTTATAAACATATAAAAATTGCCTTCAGTAAAATCGAGACTATTTGAAAAATAAAAATGCTTTTTGCTAACATTTTTTTCATATTCTGAAATATATTTGGTTTTCCTCTCACACGTGCACAGTAACTGCTGTTTAAAGATGACAAAAAACAAATATTTTTCCAATAACAGAGTTTTGTCAACATAAAATTAGAACAAAAACCCTGAAAGTATCCCATACATATTTTTAAAAAGTTCAATTACAAAGTGGACTCACTTTAACAAAAATACAGGTGGAGGAAAATGGTTGAGTAAGGGGTACAAAAATACATGCAATACATACAGTTGACATATTTATTTTCATTTTCATAACAGTTCATAATATTAACTATTTTTTTATATCTTTGGTTACAAATAACAAGAATGGCTCAATAAATAAAATATGATGAAATATATCCATATTTATATATATATTTATACTTCACTACAGGGACATGTTTGAAATTATTAACAGAAAAACATTGATGACAGAAGGAGAGAAGAGAGGTGAAAGCATTTTAATTGATTTCATTCTCTGGTAACCACTTATAGTTCTATTAAATGAAATTTTGAAGTATTTGACACAGTTACTTGTTATTGATGAGTCTTATGATAAAAAAAATAATTTTTGCAATAATGGTCTTGAGATTTTTAAAAAAATTTGATTTGCTTTATATATACATATATATATATATATATATATATATATATATACATACACATAGATACACATTTTTATATTCAATGGACTAAATTGAAATGCTTTCTCCTGTTTTATTAGAATTTTAATTTAACTATGTTCTCTATTTATTCTGTACAATTATGATAAGATCTGGGAGTTTTCACATAATTAGTTCTGATTTTGATCTGGCATAAATATACCTCAAATAATATTATAAATTATATAAAAAAAATACAGGTGTAAGTAAAAACAAATAGTTTGACTATATAAAAATATTGATTTCCATCACTCTTTCCAGTTAGTTATTTTTTTTAGTAATTTCAGACACGTGACTAGAAATAATATTAATATTAAATACTTTTCAGACATAAAATTTGCAAACATTTGCGAGAAAATAGAAAAACGTAGATTTACGTTATTCGTGCACGACAAGAAAACGAAAACGAAACATAAAAAAACTAAATCATCAGACACGTTAATTACAAAATGCAAAACGGACAATATATAATGAAAAATATCTTTCGACTCGGGTTATACGTTAGAAATTGAAATCATAACGGAGAATAGTTAATCGATTGTTTGATTGCCAAAGCCGTTTTTTTTGTTCGTTCACTTTCACAGTTAAAATATCAGGAATTAGAATTGATTTTTGTTCAATTGGAAATCGGGTCACTAAAACGTGACAATTCGATAAAATATATTTATATATCAGGAAGTTCAAGAATTCAGATACCATCTCGAACGATTGATTTCTTGATAATAAAGGCTCTTTGGAACACTAAATACAAGTCTTCATTTGATTCATTCGTTCTGTTCTTAGAATATTATCATTTCTTTTTAGTGAAACAAAATATAATTGTATTAATTTATTATTGATCATTTTCCATGACGGTAGTGGGTTTGTTCTAAACATTATTTCAAAATAGATGTATCTATAAGCGACAATGATCGACGATCATCTCTTTTTATCTTCGACTTTCGTTTCTCTTTTTATTTGCGTTTACGGCCGATTATTATGCTCACGGGCCCGCGCACTATTCGCAGCAAATCGATCATATTGTTCGTCGACATGTTTTCTACGTTCTCGTCATTGACCTAAAGGACAGAAAAAATATGTTACTCTATGAAATTTTATTTAGTCTACACGAACAACATTTATCAAATGTTCTACGCTATATTTTAGAGATTGAAACGGAAATTATTTTCGTTTATCGTATCGAATTGAATCGGCATTCGATTCTGATTTCTGTCGATAAAAATACGAAAACGATTACCTTGATTAATCGATCACCGGGTCGAAGTCGACCATCCTTCGCAGCTACACTATCTGCATGGACTGCACTGATATATGTACCACCGTCCTCACCTTGCTGTAAGCTAAATCCTAAACGGCTATTCCATCCTCTATTTAATTCTACAGTTATAATTTCCTATTAAAAAAAGTAACTTTTTGAATAAACCGAATTAGAGACGTTTACGAAATTCATTGTAATGTAACTAAATTTCAAACCGAAATCGGATGAAATTAATACGAGATAATTTAACGATTCGATTCGAATGAAAACATCGATCGTCAGTTTTAAAAGTTAATAATAAACGTATAAAAATAATACCATATCTTGATTGTCTGGTGCGGTGTTGTTGTCGTCGACGGCTCCTTCCGGCGTGAACACAACACCTTTCCATTTCAGAAGTCCTTTGCTTCCGTTTTCAGAACTTTTATCCGCTTTAGTGTCCGAACTGAGTTCGGCACTGTCCGATCCGCACTGGGGGTGTGCCGACTGATACGTCGGGTTTTTATGACTGAATCCGACGGACGACATCGGAGGCATACTCGCAGGTTCTTCCGGGGCACTGTTCGTGCCGCACGTCGAACCGACCGTGTTTTTCAGATCGTCGCTCTTCAGCGCGTACGTCAGGTTAGGAGCATCGAGTACGTCCGCATCGAGGTTGTTTAGTTCGTACGCGTTGTGAGCGAGCGAGAACTGAAATTTCGGTTTACGTGACGCTGGCGTCGCAGTCGGCGAACACAAGTTAAGAAAATTAGGACGGACCGGTTTGTCGTTCTCCGAATCGATGCTCGAGAAGTTCGGTGTCGAATTCTCGGAGCCGATCGACGCCTTGCGACTGAAACTATCTGATTCTGACGTGAGCTGGCTTGAAAGGGCGTATTTTGTCGAAGATCCTGTAACAGAGAATTTTATATATTCCGATCGAATATAAAATATTAATATTGATTTTATAACGATCGTGCTATTTTTCCTAAATTAAAATTATAAATTATATACGAGACACGATGCTGAACGTTTTCTTTATTAGGAAAAGAACATAAAAAGATCATTTAAAATCTCGATACTTGCTCGGTTTACCTTTTTCATCAGTGTAAATACTAATATCACATTCGGATTCCGGTGTAGAGCGCTGTCCACGTCTCAATCGACGTGGTGAACCACTACACCCGGATAACGATCGGTGTCCTGACGTGGACCAGCTACCATCTCCGGGAAGACCAGAACTCGGAGACAGTTTACGAACCGCTAAGTCCGTTAACATGTCCATAGCTTCTTGTCTGTAATAGTAAACGTAATGAATAGTTTCGTAATAACGGTTAAATTCATACAACTAGAATTTAAAATTTAATTGATGTAGTTAATTGTTTATTAATTTAGAACTTTATTTTTACATTTCTTAAAGTATTTTACTAACTGAAATCAATATCAGTTTTTATCGTATAACTTTAAGTAAACATTAATATTTAACCCTTTGAGTGCCAGAGACTTTTTCCATATATATGCAAAATTGCAAGAAGTTTTTATGCGTTTTTTCAATGGTGCAAGGGATACTTTGTACTAAAGTCAATTTTAAAGTATTCTTTTAGAAATTTTTACATATTATTTATAACATAGATTGTATTTTTTGACCATAAGATACAAAATGTTTCAAACCCCGCAGAAAAGGATATATAATTCTGAAAAAAATATTTATTAATGAAATGAAGACAGACTTTATGAACCAATTGCTATGTTTGCATTCATATTTGATTCCTTGTTTTTATAATGTATATAACATGTAAGTCATAATTAGCCAAATAAAAAAATTAGAATACATTTTCAAGAACTATTACGCTTTCCCACACACAATTTGTTTAGATCGTTTTACCGGTCCACCATCTCTATTACTGCACACAGTATATCGCCTCAAAATACGACCTGGAAATTTCTCTAAGCCATAACATCTATTTTCAGAATCATCGAGAAGTTGTACTTGTTCTGATCTCTCTCTGTTAACCATTCCATTTCTAGTGAACATATAATAGAAGAAGTGAATTGCAAACGGGACATTTTCATTCCAGCAGTGTTTTCTTTGTAGATAATATGAGTTCAAAACCATCTTCTCAAAAATGTTAAATATAGTTTTCTTCCAATATTTCAGTGTTCTATATTTTAGCAAAGAATAAAACAACCCAACAATTGTCACAAATTTATGTGCTACAATGCACTTCTACTACATCATGTAATGCACCGTTGTTTTCGGTACACTCTGACATATAGAATGATATGATTGTGCCAGTGCATGGAATTGTTTTATTGTCGCAAAAAAATTTATTTTTCCAGTTTATTTTAATTAATTTGAGACGAGTGTGATAGACTTTCTGGTACTTCTCATATATGCATGGAGGAGCGCAATGGCGCTCATTGGCATTCAAAGGGTTAAAGTGAGAACGGATTTTTTTATATCTGCAATCCTGTTCATGCATTGGCCTTTTAGAAAACTTGATTTTTTGTTCAATACTAGTAATTTTGGGACATATGGCATGTTAATTCTACTTGAAAATGCCAATATGCCAAAATTAGTTGTGGAGTACAAAAACTCAATTGATCCAAGACCAAAAGGGCAAAACATGTATTTATTAAATTTAATATTTATATAAATATTATAATCAAAACTGAAATGTTTCTTCTAAAAACTTAGTGAACTTTACACTAGATGAAGAATTCATCCGTTCAGTAGAAATATTCCTTATTAAAATACTATGAAATGATATTTTTCATTGAAAATTAAATCAACCTAAGTGGTTTAAGCCTGTGCGGAGGATCTGGATCTGTCGGAGATAGAGCGGCCACAGGTGTCTGAGCAGCATCTCGATATAAACGTAATTTCACTTCATTACCACAAGTTCTTAAAAACTGAACAGCGTCTTCATGACTAAATGAAGATAATTCCACATCATTCACCTGGAAAAATGAAACACATTTAAAAACATATGAACGTTTTAAAAAAGTTCGATTCGTTTATTGATACTTACTGCGATTATTTTATCACCGGGCTTGATCCTGCCGTCGGAGAGCGCAGGTTCTCTGACTAAAGCACGGACGTAATGACCGAGAGCACTTTCATCCTCTTTACGTAATGTGAATCCTAATGAACCTTGTATTTTTGTTAACGTGATATCGAATTCCTATAAAAAAGCATGATTAACGAAATCGTTGTGACTTACTCAAACAACTATCTTACCCCTGTGAAAGGATCATCCTGCGGACCCAAGGGCGGTAGCAAGTTGAGAGAACATGGTGGATCTCTTCGAGGAGGTGGAGGTGGCACATCTGATAAAGGGCTAACTGCACTTAGAATTTCTGGTGGCGGTCGACACACCGACAGAACTACGTTCGACGGTGTAGTTCGCAGAACTTCTAATGCTTCCTGTGAACGTATAACACACGAATGTTAAGAAAATAATAATGAACAAAAAATATTTTCTATATAATTCGCTATTGTGGCGATGCTTCTGCATTCATAAATATCCGAAATGAATTTCTTACATAATTCGAAAGTCCTGTGAGAATGAGCCCGTTTGCTGCGAGCAACAGGTCTCCAGGAGCTAATAGACCGCTTGCGGCCGCCGGTTGATTTGGAAACAAACGTTTGATCCGTATGAGTCCTGGCCACGGTCCGTTCACATCGATACCGCCGCACACACTCAATCCTAATCCGCGCGGTCCTTTCGTTAAGGAAACCGTCATCGTCGTTTCTACAACAAAAGGGATTCATTTTTTTTTAAAAAAAACAATTACTTTTTGCGTTCTTTTTTAAATGTAAAACAGGATTGAATTCGAATTATTTCTCTCACAATTTAATGAGACTAATGATTAAGGTTGTCAAAGAAAGTTTCCATCATTGTAATTTACAACATAATAATTAAAATATTAATTTTTTTACAACAAAATAATATTTTAACCCTTATACGACCCTCTGGTGAATTTTCACCCAATTTCATTTTCACCCTAATATAACTAGCTAAAGTTACAAGTTACTAATTTGTGTTCTTTGCTATTTATTTAAAAATATAATCACAGCTAATAAAGGTCAATGTTAAATGTATAGAATTATTTATATTTCAATACATGGAAATCTTACGCTAGCGGTCTTCGGACGAAATTTCACCCATTATATAATATTGTTTGTTTATATATAAACAGTGTTTATAAAATGCACGTACATTGATAAGTCACGAGCCATGACACAATGAACAAAATAATGAAGACCTGTTTGCAGAGAGAGTGGTATTTCTGAGAATGAAGAAAATATCATGCCCATTCCAGAAGTACTCATAGAGACTGCTTATAGATCAAAAGATAAGAAAGTTACATGGACAAATGTATTGAGTAACCAACAAGGAAAGACCAGAGCTGAAAATGTAATAAAGGATAAAATTGGAATAACACTTTATGATACCTCTCGAATCGGAAGTATCAAAGATACTTTTGAATTATGCTTTACCCAATCTATACAAAAGATCGTTATTGATAATACAAATATAGAGGGTCAGCGAATATTTGGCGAAAATCGGAAAGACGTGGATCATATTATAATTCAAGTATACATTGGAATATTCATTTTAACCGGTGTCTATAAGTCTCATGAAGAATCTACTGATAACTTATGAAATGATAGTAATGATCGAGCAGTATTTCTAGCCACTATGTCCTAGAAAAGTATTTTGAAAAATTCATTGGTGTTATTTGTTTTGATGATTAAAGAAATCGACAGGGACGTCGAGCTTATGACAAATTGACCACTGTCCCTGATTTATGGAATAAGTGGGTAAATAAACTTCCTGACTTGTATACCCCATATAAAAATATCACTGTAGATGAGCAGCTAGTCGCTTTTCGAGGCTAACGTCTATTTAGCCAGTATATGCTTGCGAAGTCTGCAAAGTATAGAATAAAAATTTTGAGAGTAATGTTACATATCCCACCAAAGTTACCTTATCCGTGAAATAAAATTTCTGGAATATACTGGTCGCCGGCGAATGTCTTCTTTTGTGGAAATTGGTAAAAATATTCTCTTGGATCTTACCGTACCAACGATTCTATTTTTCTTCCTCAATAATTCTATAGCAAGATTTTAAGTGGTAAAAAAATTACCGTATGTGATATTTCGGCCTTTCAGGTCTTTTACTAAATCAAGTACTATTCTCTGTCCTTGATTTTGTTCTGGTACCTCGTTTAGTCCTTTCCCTGTATACACTTGCATGTTCCAGGCAAAATGTCTTCTACTATCACATAGAGCCCAAATTTTTATTCCACGCTTTGTAGACGTCGCAGGCATATATTATCTACGAAATGGACATCGGTCTCGAAATTCGACGAGCTGTTCACCTACATTGATATTTTTATATGGGGCATACAAGTCAGGAAGGTTGTTTACCCACTTATTCCATAAATCACGGACAGTGGTCAATTTGTCATAAGCTCGGCGTCCCTGTCGATTTCTTTAATCATCAAAACAAATAACTCCAGTGAATTTTTCAAAATACTTTTCTAGGACATAGTGGATAGAAATACTGCTCGGTCATTACTATCATTTCATAAGTTATCAGTAGATTCTTCATGAGACTTACAGACACCGGCTAAAATGAATATTCCAATGTATACTTGAATTGTAATTTGATCCACGTCTTTCCGATTTTCACCAAATACTCGGTGACCCTCTATATTTGTATTATCAATAACGATCTTTTGTATAGATTGTGTAAAGCATAATTCAAAAGTATCTTTGATACTTCCGATTCGAGAGGTATCATAAAGTGCTATTCCAACTTTATCCTTTATTATATTTTCAGCTCTGGTCTTTCCTTGTTGATTGCTCAATACATTTGTTCATGTAACTTTCTTATCTTTTGATCTATAAGCAGTCTCTATAGGTACTTCTGGAATGGGCATGATATTTTCTTTATTCTCAGAAATACCACTACTCTCTGCAAACATTTCATTATTATTTTCTTCCGTGTGTCATGGCCCATGACTCATCAATGTACGTGCGTTTTATAAATACTCTATTTATATATAAACAAACAACATTATATAACGGGTGAAATTTCACCCAGAAGAGCGCCAACGTAAGTTTTTCATGTATTGAAATATAAATAATTTTATATATTTAACATTGTGGTTTATTAGTTGTGATTATAGTTTTAAATAAATAGCAAAGAGCATAAAGTTTTAACTTGTATCTTTAACTAGTTATATTATGTTAAAAATGAAATTGGATGAAAATTCACTCGAGGTTCGTATGAGAGTTAAACAGATGTATTATTATTATATTACTATAGACAAAAAATAATTTTTATATAGTTGTATTTTAACGTCAAAAATGAAGACAGTGATGTTAAATTCGCAACAGGTTTATTGATTTCCTATATTAAATAATATCGGAAAAAAATAACGTTAGAAGAGAGAAAAACGTGCGACTTGAAAATAATAACTGTCATAAACAGATAACATCGAGAATTAATTCTCATAAAAAGACAACACGGAGAAAGAATTGTCGTAAAAAGTTAATATTGAGTAATAATTGTCATAAAAATATAATGCAGAGATAGTACATAATGTAATTGTTATTTGAGAGCTTTAAACATAAATATTTTATTAAATAAAACATTTTTATTGAAGTGAATAAAAATGTTTTTCAATCAACATTAAAATAAATTGAATGTAATAATCCTTATAATTATTTTTTAATCTCGGGATAAAATTAAACCATATACTTTTTTGAAGTATAAAACAAAACGCTAATTTGACGCATATTCTATGTGGTTATAATATTAATTCAGTAAACAAAACAAGAGTTCAATTTAAAAGAAATGAAAATTAATATAAATACTTTTGTTTAAAATGTTAAATATGAAAATTTCATTGCAAAAACAATTATAGTTCAAAGTTAAGAAGATAACATATTAACAGTAAGAATATAATTTTGGCACTGAGGCTAAATTCGTATCTGGAAATTATTTTTTACTCCAGATATACAACTACTTTTTTTTACAAAACATAAAAAAGTTTCTGATCAAAATTGTTGAAAAGTTGAGTAACAATCTTTTTGATTTTTTATTTGTGAACATTTTCAATGATGAACATCCCATCTTCTTTCGAGCTTTGTGGTACAAATTTCATGAAATTGGAATTTTATACAATTATCATTATTTCAATATAGTTACAGTAATATTTGATAACTCAACATTATTAATGAATTATGCATTATCAATTAAACAATTGAAAAAAATACTTGAAATTCTACGATAAAAATTGTATACAATTTTATAAATACTAAAAATAATCTAGATATGCCTCTGCCTATTTCCTCTAGACGAGGAAAGTTAGGTCGAGTTATGCACGAATCCTAGCGAAGAACCGCGTTATGCACATATGCTTTTCTTCATTAGGAAATTGGCTCGAAGATAGGCCGCCATCATAATAAAAAAATGGCACATCTACGTAGATATGTTTATTAAATCAAGAAATCAGGCTTCATTCAGCCCGAAATCCTTGGATTCGTGTAGATATGCTACATGTTTCTGTAGACATCCCTTTTTTTCATTAGGATTTCTTGAAAAACAATGTAGATGTGCTAATTAAGCTCTCATTATTTTAGAAATCTAATTGCAATTATGAATTATTATTAGGATAAATGAACACGTTATTTCATAACAAATAAAATGATATAAAAAAACTCAAAAAATTAGATATCCCATTTTTTTCACCAGAATGGTAGACTACTAAGGCCATTAGTGCCCGGCGCACACCTTCGAGAGTTGTTTTGATAATATTTTTTTAGAGAGAAAGTGTTTTTAGTTGAAACGGGATATTTTCAATTTAATAATTAACTTGGAGTGAGTGGTTTTAAGCAATTGCTATATAACGGCAGACTACAGTCGCCCATAGCTAATGAAGAACGTTTCATAGCAAGCTACCTTTATTTTTGGATTCCTAAATGTAATAATGTGTTTTTTTTTATATTCACATATTGTACTTGATAGCCCACATGAATTCTTTGTAACCGTTTTCGATTATAAATGGAGAATAATAATAAAAAAACTATAAAAATATTACATAAATATCATAAAAATCATTTTAATTATCTTAACTTTTAAAAAAGTTACTTCTGAAATTATATTCATTTTTGATATTTATTATGAAAAAAATACTTTTTAGGATGTGATCACTGAGTTGTAAGTAGAAATAAAACATTCATTAAAATAGCGAGCAGGTTAGTTGAGCGGTTGTGTCCATCAGCGTCCAACCTAAATAGTTATTCAACACTCAGTGCTCAATCGAATCAACACAGTTATAGTACTCGAAGTTACTTGACTCACTGAACGAATATATTGTTATTCTAAGGAATATTTTTTAATATCATAAAGTTGAAGTAGAATCAAAAAGTAATCGTGAAATGTATAAAAAATAATATAATGACATTAGTTTAAGGTTTGATTTCTCTATATATATTAATATGTGAGATATTCACAATACAATTCTGCAAGTGTGGATAAACTGTCTGACAAATAAATCAATTTCTCGCCCTATAAATTATAAAAAACTTGTTTGATCGAAAATGCTCAAAAAATGATTATTGATTCTTTTTGATTGTTGTTTAAGTACGTTTCGATGTTAATATTATTATTCTCAGAGCGTCAAGATATATAAAACTATTGGTTGGTAGAAAAATAATTGAGGTTCATGACCTTCAAATCTTATATACATTTTTAATAATATTTAATGTTTTAAATGGTCCAGAACTTTTGAATGACTAACACCTAATATTTGTGCAAGCTAAAGAGTTGTTGTGGGTGGTTCTGATTCAAATAACGCATTCAGTTGGTCGTTATGATTTGAAGAAGGACACCCGTGATCTTCTACATCTTTAAGGCTTTCGTACCCAGCACGAAATTTTTGGAACCACTATTGCTCAGTACGTTTCTTAACAGTACCCATACTAAAAGCATCGTTTAGTGTACGAGCAGTTTCTGCTGATTTACCACCCTTTTTGAACTCATAAAAAAATTGCTGTTATTTGCGTCTCTTCCATCTTTAATTCAATAGTCCAATTTGAAGCAAAATTAATAATAAAACTAAAGTCGATGTTGCCAAAATACAGACTGAAAATCCATTTAGGTCAATATTAACATGAACACGATAAAATGACACTTTCATTGAAAAAAATGAAGGTTAGAATTCATAAAACAAAAACCGCAATCATTTTCCTACCAAACATTTTTTTTCTGCACTTTTCTCTACTTTAGCGTTCTAATAATAATGGAATCGTCATCGAAATACACATAAGCAACAATCAAATGATCAATAGCCATTTATTGAACAATTTTTAATAAAGTCTCAGGTTTATGCAGTGTGAGAAAAGAATTTATTTGTAAATATTGAAAACGGAAAGTTTGTTTTAAACATTCATTTTACCGTGGAATCTCTTCTTTCATATGTGTTCTTCTTTATTCATTAGCTAAATTTTCAAAATTGAGTCGGGTTAGTCGATACTTTTCATATTCTGATTGCATGAGCAAGCAGCGAGGACAAGCTTATACAAACGAAAATTGAAGGGATGATGAAATAATCGTAATGCAGCAAAAATAGAATAGCTATTTTTATAATACGCTTTAATCACGAATGTGTACTATATATTCATATGATTCACAGTTAATAAATCTTATGAAAATAGTAACAAAATAAAAAGTAACTCTTCTACTCCCACTCCAAACATTTGAGTAGTATATTTTTAAAATCTCCCACTTCTTTTGTGAAATCTGTACATAATGCAATAATTTATATTCTATACAGTAATCTCAAAATGATATCATTTCAACGGAAAAATCTCGCGAGAACACTGAAATATATTGTGACTCTCGCCAACAAGAATGAAATGTCTCTCGAATCTATATCTCAGTTGATTACATTGTATAGAAAAATATATGGCATTACAACAATTTTTATGTACATGTATATAAAAACACATACATTATATATATATATATATATATATATATATATATATATATATATATATATATATGCAACATTTACATAATAAATGGAAATGTCATCCGTAGCTCTCACATTTCAAAGTTTTATTTTAGACAGTTCTAATTGTATTTTAATGTCGAGCACGTTCTCAGAGTTCAAAAATAATATTTTATAAAATGTACATAGACATATACGGGCATTATATATATATATATATATATATATATATATATATATATATATATATATATATATATATATATATATATATATATATATATATGCACACGAGAAGAAAAAGCGACCTTATTCTGTTTGTTCACGCAACAAGATAAATACTTTTTTTGTTGCCGCATGATACACTAGAGAACTATAAATTTCAAGTTCGAATCTCAAATGGGAAATAGAAGACTGCAAGAGTTTGCAAACATGTTACGGAAGAATGATGATGTAAAACGTACAATAATATAATCTTTATACGTTGTTGCGTACAGTTTATCATTTTTTCCTGTTTACTTGCAGTCCGTTTGTATTTATATGATTTTAAGATCTGTTGTCTGCGTGCTGGCGGACGTAAAGGAGACAGCGGACTCGTTTTTGAAACGCTTTGTATATATATATATATATTCAAAACGTAAGTATATGAATAAATAATATAAGTATAAAAAGTCGAACACAAACATTTTTTTTTGAAAGATATTCTGATTTTTTAATCTTTGCTTGACTATGTTCGATAACAATATATTATTTGGCTGAAAACTGGTAGAAATAAAGGTTGGTTAGTTATTTGGAATTAAGAGGCACGTCGACAACTAAGGTTATTAGTGTCCGACTGGTAGATATAAACTAGCAGTATACTAAGATTTAAATATGCAATTCCTTGATGGATAAAATGACTCTATGTGTAGGATACAAGATTTAATATCAGTTTAAATAGATTTTCTTGTGAAAGTCTATTAAAATATATATGCGACATTTATTCTCAACTGACTCGTCCATCTGAATCAATAAAATTATTTGATTAGTGAGTAAATTTGAAGAGACTGGATCGATCAAAAATTAAAAAAGTCCAAGTGTATGCAGTGCTCATTCTGAAGGAAACATTGACATGGTTCATGAAAGAGTATCCGAAGAGTCAAGAATGTCAGTTCCACGACGTTCACAGAAATTGGACCTTTCATAGACAGTCACATGGCGTATTTTGTATAAGGATTTATTGACGAATGCTTATAAGATTCAATTAACATCAGAATTGAAATCAGAAGACCTTTAACTGTGTCAGAAATTTGTTAATTAGATACTGGAACAACATGCTTTTTCTGAAGAAGTCATCTTTAGCGATGAGGCTTATTTTGAACTCTCTGACTACGTTAACAAGAAAAACTATCGAATCTGGGTGTGAAGGAAATCCAAGGGCGATTGTTGAGAAGCCCCTACATACAGAAGGAGTGACTGTATGGTGCGCAGTTTGGTCCGATAAAGTCACTCGTCCTTACTTATTAAGAAATCAGGCTGGTAAAGCGATTATTGTGAATGAAGAAAGATACCAAAACATAATAATCAATTTTTGTTGGCAGAATTAGATGATTGCTTTGGAGGACATGTGGTTCCAATAGGACGATGTAACAAACTACACAGCTGTTGTAACAATTGATTTATTGAGGACAAAATTTCCTGGTCGCGTTATTTCCAGAAATGAATACATTAATTGGCAACCCAGATCCTATGATCTAACACCGTTAGACTATTTTCTTTAGGGTCACTTTAAATGAAAGGTGTACGCCAATAATTCTAAAACAATTTTCGACCTAAAAGATGAAATCCGAAGAGCAATTGATGAGATAAAGACCCAGTTGTGTAGGGATGTTACAGAAAATTTTAACACAAGAACGGTTATCTTTAAGAAAACGCATGGAGGCTACTTAGAATATATTATTTTTCCTTCATAGATGTCATACCCTTAACTATTAATTACAATAATGAACTTGAAATTCAGTACAAATTCTGTTTTTTATTTCAAATTTAAATATTGCGTCCTTATTGGAAAATTCTGTATATTGAGATTTTTTTTGTAATTTTATTTGAAATCAAAATATAATTTCATACAAATATCTATATATATATATGTATATACACGTATATACATATAAGGATATGCATAGGTGTTATCTTAAAATGAAACTTGAAATTTGACAACGTTGATATTACTAAGCACAAAGAGTCGTTTTATAAAGAAAACAATGTGTTCGAGAGCTTTTGTCGGGTTTTAATTATACATTACAGTGCTCCATTGCTGTGAAATATGAGTTCTGGAAAACTTCGAGTCAAAGAGAACGAGTGAAAGCGAATAAATATGTTTAAAGACAAGATTCGCTTTGAGGAAAAACTTTGCAGTCATGTATAATCTATTTAAAGTCACTGCGAGCGGTGTACCTTGTATGTACAAGGTGTTCTCGTGATAAATATTAATATTTCAAAACTATAATCTTGAATTCACTTTAACTAATAGATTTTTTTATAAGTTTAATATATCTCTACTCTTATTGAAAAATGAAACATGTTTAGAAGAAATTTTATTGAAATTATAATTCTGTTTTTAAACATGTAATTCATTGGTGCGTTAATCTGATGATTTTTGTCCTTTTCGATCACTTGAGTTTCTGTTTTACACTACTAGTTTCGACTACAGGTGTTTCATCTACAGGTAGATTTTAGATAACCTGAAGATGGCTTACGTGCCGAAACTAGTACTTGGAAACAAAATCAAATGATCCAAAAGGACAGCGTAGGATTTAAACAGGGACAACATGGGCCACTGACCAGGGTGGCAAATTTTGAATCAAAATTCAGGGTGGAGAGCTAGAAATTTTATTTTTAATCATAATTTCGATTTACAGGTAGTTCAAATGTGAAATGAAAAATTAAATCTAAAAATTTTTGTACTTCAAATTTTGTTTGGAGGTGTGTGTGTGTGGAATTTGATTGGTGTCTCAAGGGCGACACCCAGTGTAAATACGGCCCTGCAAAAGTACAAAGACAATCAGAATAACACATTATATTGAAATCTAAGATGGTATAATAAGTGAGTTTAACATTAAAAAAAATACAAACAATTTTACCTTTTTAAATGTTTACATATATATATATATATATATATATATATATATATATATATATATACCATATAATTATTTGTAGTGTCTTTTTGTAGATAATGAGACATGAATACATTCAAATAAATCGTGTTCTGAATAATCTTGCATAGTAACTACAATTACAGTTGTTTATGTAAATTAACTGAATAAACACAATTGTTTTAAGAAGTAAAAAATCAAACGAGAGAAATAAATATTAGAGGTGATCAAAGAAGGGTTTTAAAGAAATATAATATTTTTTTAAAAAACTTACAAAAAAATTAATATAGTTATAGTAAAATATTTTAATATCAGATAAAAAATATAGATAAAACATCAAATATTTACATATGTAAAATAGTTTATAAATTTTTTAGTTCTTGCAAATGGAACAACCATTAATTGTAAAAATTCAATAGTTTCTCAAATCATTCTCATTGATTTTATAAACATTAAAAAAAAAAACGGAACCTTACTATTAGAACAAGTAAAAATAACTGACCTGTAAACCCTTAAATAAAAATTGGTATACATTAAGATAATAGAAAAATAATTGCGGTTTTTGTTTTCTGAATTCTAACCTTAATTATTATCAATGAAAGTGTTATTTCATCCTGTTTATGTTGATATCATTTTAAAGTGGATTTTTCGGTCTGTATTTTGGTATCATCGACTTTGTTTTTTTTTTATTAACTTGGATTCAAATTGTGCTATTGAATTAAAGATGAAAAAGAAGCAAATAAGAGCATTTTTATGTATGAGTTAAAAACGGGTGATAAAGCAGCAGAAACTGCTCGTAAACTAAACGATTCTTTTCGTGTGGGTACTGTCAAGGAACGTACTGTGCAATGGTGGTTCCAAAAATTTCGTGTTGGGTACGAAAGCTTTAAAGATGTAGAAGATCACGGGTGTCCTTCTTCAATTCATAACGACCAACTGATTGCGTTATTTGAATCAGAACCACGCACAACAACTGTGTGGGTACTGTCAGGAAACGTACGGTAAAATGGTGGTTCCAAAAATTTCGTGCCAGGGACGAGAGCCTTGAAGATGAAGAAGGTTGCGGGCGATTTCAGTTTATAACGACTAACTGAACGCGTTAGTTGAATCAAAACCACCCACAACAATTCAAGAGCTTGCACAAAAGTTAGGCGTTAGTCATCTATAAGTTATGAACCACTTAACACAGCTAAGAAAATAAAAAAAAAACTTGACATGTATACAAATTTGAAGCTCATAAATCTCAATTATTTTTCTATTAACCGAATAGGTAGAAAACTAAGATCACTAGTGCCCGATCATATTAGTGGAATTTATATGAAAGAAATAAAATCTAGGAGTAATTTACCTATCACTAATAGAAAGAATAATAGTTAAACGAGAAAAAATATAGTCAGTATAAAATAAAATAAAAAATAATTAACAATTTAAATAACATTTAATGTCAATAAACTGTTTCGTCGTACAGAAATGTAGAGCACCGGCAAGAAAATAAATGCCGTGCTTGATAATTTTGTTGAAATTAAATTAAGTTTAAATGTTACACAAATATCTTAATAAAATGCACATAACGTAAACGTTTACAATATGTATGGCAATGCAATCGTTATCAGAGCAAGCCACGGCGCTTTGCTCCAATGAAGATGTTCGTCCATCCGTCGAAATGTACAAACAATCCATAAACATTGATGCGACGATTACGTTTCATTTTTTTTTTATTCGACTCACGACTACCAAATTGTAAAATCGGCACGCAGATATCAATAAGGTAACCGCGACTATGCAATAGTTGTATTAAAAAAAAAAAATAAATATTTCAAAGGTAGATACATGACCTTCAAAAAATTCCTTACAAAACGATTGCGCAGTTGAAACAAACGATTGTTACAAAAGACCGATTCCAAGACAGAACTTTGACACTGTTGACGTCAGTTCTTATAATAAACTCGAGTAATTTGCCAAAAAATTCACTAGCATACACACATACATATCTATTATATATATAGTAATCTTGTATACGAATACATTTAAGTTTCGAAATGTGAGTGTATTTACATGCATAATGAGATTTCCTAAATTCTTTCCATATTATATTCAAAATTAAATTAGCGAACGTACGAAAAACATGCACGCCGCACATTGAATGTAGGTACACCATTTGCTACAATCACAATTAATATTTTATTGGTCACGGTTTTACGACGACGTAAATTCCAATCCGAGAGCGTAAGTGTAATACAATTTTTTTTCCTGTACGCGAGTTACATCCCCAGGTTCTACTACCACATTCCGTCTAGATAATAATCAGCACGGGAGGAACGAAGGTTTATTATCAGTATGATTTATAGTGTAATATAATATTAATGTCGACGCAACTCCTTCTCATAAAGTTTTCCGTGCACGGAGCAAGGTGAGTTTTATCATCGGATTAAAAATATGCTTCCCTTTTGTTTCAAATCTTAATCGATGTGAGTTCGAAAACAAACTTTATATTTTTCTCGTATTTGAATATCGATTGAACGGTTTATTTGTTGTTTTACAGTATTTCTGAAGAGAAAAAATACCATTTTATTATTTTTAAATAAGTTTGTGTCTGAAAGTAGTTTTATTTTATTGATACTTATTATTTTATATATATACATATACACACTAAGGGGCTTCGCCCCCTACTCGCTTCGTTCGTCAAACCACCGGCTCGTTGCGCTCGCCCATTTGTCAATTGTAAGTACGAGTATGTACATGTAACCGAATGAAACAATAAATATATTTGGGTATCATAGAAGTCTCGTCCAAAATAAATAAGTCGACGCCATGGATTTTTTTTATTTTTTGTGGATAATTTTGATTTATATATATATATATATATATATATATATATATATAGAGAGAGAGAGAGAGAAACATATTTGGGTATCATGGGAACCTCGTCCTAAATAAAAAAATCGATGTCATGGACGGGCGCTTATGACAGCTGTCGAAGCGCTCTAAAACCTTAAAACCAACCATTTATGTCATGGAATTTTTTGTAGATAATTTTGATTTTATATACAACACTACAAACATGTTTCATGGGTATTTGTTCTATCAATGAAGAATAAAATGGTGTATGCTCTTCTAAACAATATTCACGACTACCATAATTTGGTCGTGACTGAATTGTGTTTTAACATGAAAATGCGAGATTACACATTTCAAAATTCATCCAGGAAGACTGATGCGAAAACTATCAAAGTTCATTCACATCCTAGATATAATCCGTATCTGTTATTATTTGACTTTACTTATTCTTAGTACATAAACGTGACTTCATAGAAAGGTATTTTGGCGTTAACAACTAAGTTAAAAGTACCGTGAACCATTAGAATGTGTCATAAAAACAGATTTATTAACTGACCGAAAATTTATATCTATCTATAATATTTTTGATAATATTAAATAATGGCATTCTACCTGAACATTTTCAATTTCAATAAAAAAAAGTGTTTTTCAAGTTTACCAGAAGGCTCTACCCTCGTTGCCCCCGGGGGCGGATTTGTTCCCACTCGCTGACATTCCCTCTCCCCTAACAAATAACAGTAATTAACAAATTATATGCACAAATAATCGGCATGAAATGCAAGTCGTAAAATTTGTATTGGAAAAGTTTATAAAGAGTAACAACTAAATATATTGTTAAAATATGTAACAAATTTTTTACTCTAAAGCTTCAGTTAATACCAAATTTTTAATAAATTTCTTATCATTTTTACACTGAAATGGTATAACTCTCTTTTGCTGTGCACCGTGAGAGAGCTACATACATGTGATTGGTGTCAAACAATCAGAATAGAGACCACCCGATCTCCATCAACCAATCAGAATAAGAATAAAATTTCCAAAAATTGCGCACGCTAATGATTTTTAATTATCGATTTTTTTTTAATTAATTTACGAAATTTGCTGTTCTTCTTCGTAGACTTCTTCTTTTCTTCGACTGTTCCTGGAGAATCGGTTCAATTATAGAGAGATAACATATTCTTTTATACTTTGTGGCAGAAGTATAGTGAGTATAAACAAAAACTAATTAGAGATAACAATGAAAGAATGAAAATCGTACATTACAATCATATATATATATATATATATATATATATATATATATATATATATATATAACAGTTTTGTAAATGTTGCTATACATTTATATCTTATATTAATTAAACAATCTCCATAATGAACAATAATGCATACAATTTCTTGAAATTAGCAAAAATGATGACACAGGAACTTTGCTAAAGATTTCCAAATAAGCACTCCATCTAGTACATACAAAAGACATATATATAAATATATATATATATATATATATATATATATATATATATATATATATATACATGTTGATGTGTATAAAATGTACAATTCATGTATTATAATGAAATTGAGTGTGATTCTATTATTGTGTTTGGATCCACATTACAAATAATATCTTTCTATATGTAAAAAATAATTTCATCATAAATTTTCCATAAAACAAACATTCGTGTAGATCATCTTCTTGCAACGCCGCTCTCCTAGCTACACTTAACAATTAGCACGTTAACTATTTCCATTCCTGATCATTTCCGATGTTTCACGAATCATCAAGTTCGTCGATTCCAATGAAACGGTATTCGGGCACGGCATGTTGTATGTTGATCTTTCTAGATCTTCCTCTAAGCCGAGTATTAAGTTTTAGTGTACAGAAGAACAGAAACAAATTACGAATATCGCGTACACAGAAGTTTTAGAATAAGTTTACAATAAGTTACAATAAGCCTTCATTTCAGTTTCACTATTCTCACGGTTTCATTTAAAATCAAAATATAAATTTTATTACACAATATCTTTGTTTCGTTTTTCATTTTTCAATTAAAAATTGTTCAATACTTTATAAGAGTGAGAAAAGCGAGCGGGGGCGGAGCCCCCGTCGGTCGGGAAGCGTAGCAAGTAAGGGGTGGAGTCCCCTGGTTTACTAAAAAAATAAAATATATGGAGTTAATAATTGAAAGAGGAAACTTTATTAAGTATACTGCAATTTAGTTATTACATATATTATTATATATACATTGTATATCTAGCGTTTTTATAAATGAAATTTATGAACTGTTGATAAGCCGAGTAATAACATGTATGCATATATATATATATATATATATATATATATATATATATATATATATATATATATATATATATATATATATGTAAATATGAATGTATAAATTTAAAATACTTTTAGATACTAGAAATGACGGTGTGTCCAATGAAAAAAAAATAGATAAAGAACCGAAGAGGTGTAGCGACGTTCCTGACCATTATACCTGGCCGGAAGTCCGCTCCGCTGGCTTCCGGTGGATCAGACAATCGTGTTCGTTTGTACAATTGCCACTGAGGGATAAATATTCGAGTGTGTGTGTGTACATTCGTGTATGTGTTCGTGTATTTTAGATATTCATTCGCTCTACCACTATGCGTGACTGTACACTTGCACATTGTAATACGCTGGTCAGGCGTGTCGTCGTTCGGTCTACACCCGTTTGAAAAAAAGAACACCGGTGGCGACCGTTTTTCTAAAACACTGACGAATGATTAGAATCTAAATGAATTCGCTCGGATGTAGTGATCTCGGACGAAATCCGAACACGTTGATTTTTGCGTTTCGGTCTCAGATCGTTGTGAAATGTCGACCGGACAAGAATGGGAAAACCGAGCACGGCGGTCTCGAGATGAATGCGAGTCAGATCCGTTTTACTGAAACCGTGATGAATCGGTGCTCTGGTCGTTTCGATTTAGTTCGCTTCAGTTGGTACCGCGAATCTCGGACAGGATATGAGACGATGTGTTTTTTAATAGAGTTTAAAATGAGAGAAAACGTGAGATGACTCTTCAACAATATCGTAGAAAGATTTTTTAAATCGAAAATTTGGAATTTTCTTTACACACACACATACATATACACACACACACATATATATATATATATATATACATATATATATATATATATATATATATATACATAATATAT
>CM068321.1:8174025-8234025 GCA_034766995.1 Acanthacorydalis orientalis | reverse complement strand
TTATTTTTTTTTTTTTGTAATTTATCTATATTTAATTTCATTTCAAGGATAAAACATTATATAATTTTAGTTTGCATCCGAATTGCTTTTGAAAACACTATCCCACTATTCTTCTCAATACAAGTTTCTTGAAAACCGATGAAGTTATCTTCAATCTGCTCAATTTCCGAATTAAAACAGCAAAACTTTCGAATGAGAATCTTTTCTTCAGTAGATTCCACAATTATATCTTCATTGTCATGTAAATCTTTAAGATTATCATCTTTTTATTCCATTAATTTTTATTAGTTTATGACAAAGCTTATGTAGATATTCTTAATTATTCCTAATATGAATATGTATGTATATTGCTCACAATATTCTTTTATCTTTTAATTCAAATTTATAAACGGTTTAACGATCTCGAACCGAGATTACAATTTCTTTCTGCATTTTAGGAAGACTCTCTCGGTTTTAAAATTCCTATAACCATACGTTACTTCTGATATAATCAAAACTTAAAAATAGACTATTCCAAATTACAAATATTTAACTTTCTGTCGTTTAAGTGCCAAGACACAATGACTGATCAGATATGAAATTATTATTAATAATAATATGGTTAGGTTTAAGTAGTAATATCGAAACCATCAACACAGATAATATCTTCTTCATTAGAAATATTATTCAGACCCGTCGTATCAATTTGTCCTCAAGTTTTTATAATAACCATGTTTAATAGGAGGAATGAATTTCAACAGGTCCATCATATCTCTCTTCTTTTCTCTTATCACAGTTCTGTCTGTAGGATATAACAAATCTGATCCACATTTTCCAGAACTGTTGGTCTACCAACTGCAGACTTTTTAATATTAATGGCATTGAAATCTATATCTTCTTAGAATCATATTTGAATTGTATGACATGGGTTTTGACCTTTATAATTTTATCCAATTCATTTTAAGCCAATCTATTGGTAATCTTGTAACTGTTACCTTTCTGTTAGTGATAGAATTTTCTAATGACTGTCGAGAAAAAAATCCTGATGAGTTATTTGAACCACATGAAACGGTGCTTTCTTTGTACTAGTTCTGATTATATCATACCAATCATCTGGTGAAAAAATGATTTTTTTTTTGCATGTGACTCAATGTGAGTCATTAGGCAAATAATACTTTTTTTCGTAAAAAGTAACTGACAATAAAACTACAATATTTTTTTAATAACCGGAATGTACTTGCTTCTGCGGAATTCAAATTATTACTGATTAATACTTTGTAATCCAGCGACAGCGATGCCGTCGTGATTATGGTTATGATTTGGCAACGTTGATTTTATCAACAGATGATTACATATTATATGGTTGTATATAAATAGTAACATGGAAAAACATATGAGTACTCAAGAAAATAATCCTTAGCAAAGCCAAAACAGTTATAAATAACTGTTTTCGAAATTTCACTTTTTTATGACGACATAAAGTAAACAGTTTGGCGTTAGTATCATATATACTGTTGCATTAAAAAAGTACTTAACTAAATTCGTACAGGCGCTTGAATTATATTACTGCAACAATTTATATAAGAGTATGGAGTTAATCACATTGGCTTCTGAAATAAATTGTTTATTATTCCGCGGCCAAAAGTTTTTTTGTCATTTCGTGGCGTTAAGCCCAATTACTAACGAAATTTATTTTAAATATAAAAAGTGAAGCATCAATCAAATGCCTTGGTACTAAAATTAAAAAAAAAAATGAAAAGTGGAGTTAATCACTTTGGTCTGTGAAGGGATTATGTGTGTTTAAAACATTTTTTTGGCTTTATATAGTCAAAAAAACAAGTACCATTCAATTAAAAAATATATACTAATATATCTATATATATAAATATGTTATATTTTAAATTTATATAACGAATTATAATAAAATAAAATGTGCTTAAAAAAATAGAATCATAAGAACAGAGGATATAATGTTGGTCCGTTGACTTCCACCACCTTGTATATATTAGGTAATCAAGAAAGTTCTGTCGCTGTTATAACATACAATAATTCTAAGAATTGTTTACACTTGTTTTCGGACAAAATTCCAAGAATTGTTTATCAGTAATATTAGCATGTGTTTTACTGTTAATTGTTGAATGAACTTCGAACTGTTCACTTTAATTTAAAAAAATAATTCTAACCCTTAAAAATGTCTGTGATAAATAGTGTAGTACGTGCATGTGTGCTTTATGAATTTAAACTTAAGATTAACGCTACAGAAAGTGCAAGAAAAAAATTGTACTACCTTTGGAGAAAAACAGTTACATCAAGAACGGCCCAGAGATGGTTTAAAAAAATTTCAGCTCGGGATGAATCCATTAAAGACGAGACCAGATCAGGCAGACCATCAAATTTAAATATCGACAAATCGGGGACAATGATTGAAACCAATGCCAGTTTAACGTGTCAACAGCTTGCAGAATTGTTCAAAGTAAGTGACGAAACAATACGGAAGCATTTACACAAAATAGGAAAGAGGTGGAAATTAAGTAAATGGGTACCATTCGAATTAACTCCCAATAACAAATTACAGCGTCTTACAATATGTTCATCTCTTATTTCACGACTAAAATCAGAAGAACTTTTTGGATCAAATTTTGACCAGTGATGAAAAATGGATTATGTATTTCAACTACAAACGTACTCGCCACTGGCTTTCATTAGGTGATCCTGTCCCACAAAATCCTAAATGGAAGTTAGAACACCGCTAAAACTTTTTCACTGTGTTTGGTGAACTTCAAAAGGAATTATCCACCACGAATATCTACGAGTGGATCAAACCCTCACAGCAAACATTTATAGTGAACAACTCCAATGAGTACATGTTGTATTAAAACATGAATAGCCAGCACTTGTAAATCGTAAAAGTTTTATTTTTGCAAGATAACGTACGACCACATGTTGCAGTAGAGACCAGAACAAAAATTATGAATTTAGGGTGAAAGATCCTCCCCATGCCATGTATTCCCAAGACATATCACCATCAGATTATCACTTATTTTGATCTTTGGTCAATCGTATGCATGCACGTAAACAGTTTAATAATGAAGGAGAATTAAAAATGGAGGTGTCTACATTTTTTAAAAATAAAAATAATCAGTTTTATAAAAATCGAATTTATAAATTATCTTCTCGCTGGGAAAGGGTTGTTCAATGCGAAGGTGGATCTTTTGATTAATAAAGTTGTTTTATGTAAAAATACACAAGTGTTTTTTCCTCAATTCGAAAACGACAGAACGTTCTTGGTTACCTGATATATAAATTATTATTAGATATAAATAGAATCTGTTATATAACGCAGAAATATCTGACAACACCCGATAAATGTAAAGAGTTTATATATAAAATTTTCCGGCGTGAAAACTACGAACCCTCAGATAACTATAATTCGAAAGCTGTCGTATGCAGTCATTAAATATTATTACACTTGAGTCGAACTGTGTATACACAGAAAAACCTGACCGGTGTACATAAAAGATCTTCGCAGTCGGTCTGAAAATGATATTCTTTAATGATATCTCCCGGTGGCCACAGTTGAGAGACACGCACACACCCATACACGCGACCCGCACATCCATATTACCCTATTTTCACCATGTAATTCAGCAAACATTTCATTTAGATGCCAATAAAAAGAGATTGCTTCGCGTCGAGCTCCTTTTCATTAATATTATAACGCCGGCGTCGAACTTTACGTATATATTTTTTTCCGGAAAAAATTAAATAACGCATATAATCGTATAGAACGTACGGCTCGGGTACTAGATTATAGTTTTTTTTTCTTTGTTAAGGTTATTTTAGAATGATTTCTGTGTCAGTGGGTGTTCGAAGGCATTTCATGTTGTTCGTTTTTTTTTTCATGGAAATACTGTTTACGAATAACAAATTCATCGTTAAAATTCATGATTCGTCTGTTGATTATTTTTAGTTTCATTATAAATTGTCATTAATTTTATGTGTGACGATAATCATATTTGATACAAAACTTTTTTTTTCATATTACCACGCACATATTTTTAAAATAACTAGACATTCACATTATATTTTAAAATAACTACTGTACAGTTATTAATTTAAAATGCTTTTCTGTTTAACCGTAATTTTAAAATAATTTAATATTTAATGAAATTGAAATCGTTTCTCATGTTTTATATAAATACAATAGCATTCACAATTTATTTTCAGTCAATTTATTTTTTTTTAAAGTAAATTAAATGTGCAGTGCAGAAAAATAAGCAAATAAATCATTCTGATTAAATAAAAAATGTTTAAAATATAACAATAAACCTTAAGGATGTATCGGACAGTTACCAAAATACTATCAAATTTAAACTCTAAGATTATTATTTCTCCATTTCGAAGCTATATTTAAAATTTGAAATCGATTCTGTATACTAATTAAGAGAAATTATGATTTGAGTTTTCAGAATCAGTTTACAAGTGATTTTATGGGAAACCGTTACGTTTTTATTTACAATAGCAGGGAAGATATTGAAAAAAATGTTCAATTTTTTTAATTAATTTTAATTTATCGAAATTTGTTTTCCGCTTTCATCGAGCTGATAAGGTGTGAAAATGTGGCAACATCAAATATTTGCACATTCGAACAAAAGTATACAGATTTTTATAACATGTGTGACTCACTTTTCTCCCCTACTTTTCTTTGGATTATTTTCTCATTCATTTTTTCTACAATGTACAAAATTGTCTATTTATGAATCATATATTATTTAAAATTTCTTTTTTATTTACTTAACACACATATTCATGAGTTTTAAATACTTTTTCTGATATTGGATACATATTTAATATATTTAATAATAATAATGTATTTAATACATCCTTACATATATTTTACACTATTTATAATTATTATAAATGTACATTGGTATATATAGTTTTATAATATAATTAAAAAGATAATTCTATTTTCTTATATGTCTTGTATAGGTGATTTAGAAGTAAGTTAACTAAGTACATTTTCGACATATCTTTTTTTCATTTCTTTTTTTCTATAACAATTTAAAGTATAAATAATTTTCGGAATTTCAAAACTTATTAGGTAATAAATTCCTTAATAACCAACAGATAAAAAAACAAGAAAAATTTAATGAGTTTGTCGTACCCGCATATTGTAGACTAACTTGTTATCTCATTCAGGTACTTGTTCCTAATAGACATCAGACCACCGTTTAATGTTCAATTAAGACAATATCAAAGAACTAACAATATATTTTTAGTTATAATCTTAGTTTTTCTTACAGATTATTCGCTGTTTTTGGTTTTTTAAAAACTATTCTTAGTTCTCCGGCCAATCTCATGATTATTTTAAAATGTTTGTATCATAATGTCAAGAATCCAATAGTTAACCTAATAGTGATAGTACCTTCATTTATTACATTTATTAATAATTTAATATTTTATTCTAATGACTTGTTGTAATTGATTTTTGATCCATTCATATATTAATTCATATACACCAATATATTAGGGGTACCCACAAGTAATGTCGTTTATTTCAGATTGAATAAATATTACCATCTTGTTTGTGGTTGTGATTTATTATTACATAATCTATATACTAATTAAATTTATTGCCATTTAATGTCTTTTGTGAAATTTTGAAAAAAATTGAGTGTACTGTTAAAAATGGAAAGCCAAAGTATGGATAAGGTGCATATTAAACAGTTGATCCTTTACGAGTTTCGAAAAGGTAACAATACCACTAGTGCCATTAATTCTGTTTATCCTAGTAGATTGGATATCAAAACGTATAAATGTTGGTTTAAAAAAATTAAAAACGATGATACCGAACTTTCCGACAGATCACATTTTAGAAGATCTATTGAATTTGGCAAGGATCTTATGTTGGCTAAAATCTCAAGCAAGCCATTCAAGAATTACCGACAAAGTAATAATACAACGGTGCTTGAAACAACTGAACAATGTGCAAAGAAAAGGAATGTAGATTCTGCATCAACTTTCAGTTGAGAACAAAATTCAGTGTGTAACCATCTGCAGTACACTTCTGTCCGAGTTAGAAAGAGATCTGTTACTTCAACAAATTGTTACTAGAGATGAAAAGTGGATTCTATACGGCAATCCACATAAGAAAAGACAATGGTTAACATCAGGCCTCTGTCAATCCACTGACGGATAAAGACCTCTTTCATGCTTTTTCATTTTGTACGATTGAATGCCCGTATTTTTCAGATTTTCAATTTTAATTTCCTTACTCCACCTGTTTAATGGTCTCTTTCTTGGTTTCTTTCTTGGTCTTTTAATATTCCTTGGTTTCCAGTTAATAATTTTTGTTTTCTAATGGGTGTCTTCTTGCAAAATGCCTTGTCTAGTTGCATTTCAGACTCTTCACTCTTCTTATTACATCTGTGATATATATATATATATATATATATATATATATATATATATATACATATATAAATGTATATACAATGAATAAATTGACCTTTTAATTCAAGAATTTCGAGAAATATGAAAGTGACCAAAATTCATTTCATTGCACTGTATACATAAACATGTATAGTCATAAATTTCTGTATACAATTATACATACAACACATTGTCTGAATAATGTATGTAAAAACGAACGTATTATAACATAACGGAAGAAATATCTTCAGAGAGAACGGCGCCGTTACACACATACTCTCGTTACGATTCAAGCACCGTCGCCACAATATCAGCAATGAGCATAAATAGACCAATAACAATACACGTCGCATAAAATAGCTGATGAACGTTCCTTATTTTTTTCCTTTCGGCGTCGTTGGCGCCGTTTCGTCTCAGCCGCCGCTGCTCGAATCGAAAATATGTGCGAAACATCGAACGGCGGTTCCTCTCGCTCGTTTCGTTTTTGACACCGGTGAAACACGTGTCCATCTTACCGAACGTGTCATTTGCCAGCGACGCGTTACGCCGCGCACTATCGAACGCATAGCCTCTTGAATTTTTTATACCTTTATGCGGCGCACAGATGGTGCTATCGTTTGTATATTTGTATGTGTGTGTAGGAAGAATGTGTATAGTGGTAGTTTCGAGATGGTCGGGGTAAGGTACACGGAATTTAGTGCACCGGCACCGTCGATGCTTTGAAGGGGAATTCCGGAATTTTATTTATCAAGTTATAAAATATTTCGCCTCGCGCCCAAACACTCATAACGGGCGCGTAGTTCATTCTTTCCGAGTTTGCTTTTACGTTATGTACAGTAATTGGTTTTATTTTTTATTATCCTTGTACATGCTGTAATATCGTACTGGGGATTTTCAAGACATTTTTATCGTTTCGTAATATTTTTCTACCCTACTCAAGCTATACATAAACATTTATATATATATACATATATATATACATACATACATATATATGAAACGATAAAAATCTCAAAAGTATTTTAAAGATATCTACAGTAATTTAACTGATACGCCATTTTTTATTTTTATATACAGAATGAGCCGTTTTTCTATCCAGAATGACGTTTAATATTAGTAGAAATAATCCATTTTTCATCTCCAGTAAGGTCTTATCCGCACGAGCGTTAAAAAAACGTTGCGTTCAGAGTTGGCGTTAGCGCTTTTAAAACGCTCGCAGATATAGTGTTCACATGAGCGTTTAAAATCACTCTTTTTCATCATCTTCGGACGCATGAATTCAGAAGAGTTGTTGGCAATAGCTGTATGTATTTTAAGAAGGTGAAAAAAATGAAAAAGTTCTGTGTGCATCCTCTGAATGATCGACGATACTTAAAAGGACAGTTTGTAGCTATTTATGAAGATTGAAGGTTGTATCCGGATGTTTTTCAGGTACTCCAGTATGAAAATTGAAACATTTAATGAATTATTGAGAATTATTATCTACGATATTTTCCCAATTTGGGATGATTTTTGAAGTGACTTCCATCTACGTGTCCTCCTTCAAAATTTTGTTTGAATAATTTGGTAAACCTTTGTTATATAACAGAGATTTCGATTCCACCTCCAAAATAAAACGTTCAGTATCAAATCCCGCCATTTTCGTAAACGCTGTCTGCCGTTATCTGTTGTACTTTGTAATCAGTGCCGACGTGCAAGCAAGACTGACTGACAAATTAGAGGTTATTCGGCGCTTTTTAAACGCCTATGCGAATGAAAATACCCTCTTCCATATGTTCCATTTACTTAAACGCAAAACGCTCGGCGTTAGAAATTGATCAAGTTCAATATTTTTTTCCCGCGCGTTAAATAAACCCCGGCATGTGAAAAGAAACACAGAGTTTCATATGTTTTATTGAAAAGATAAAAAAAGCGCACGCTGATGCGTTTTTCTAACGCTCGTGCGAATAAGGCCTAACAGTTCTATTCAGAAAAGGATCATTTTGCAATCGATATGGATGAGAAGTTCAAATGTTCACACCTTGTTTTAAATTTATGTCAGATAACTCGTGCGGAACCTACTGACCCAGCTTAGAAACCCTACGAATCAAGTGCCGATGAATAGTTGAATGCGTTGATTTGAATTTCTTGTCTAATTCTTCTACCGTTGAACTAGAAGTTTGTTCCACTAATGCTCACAGGATCTCATTACCAAATTCTTAAGGACATCCTGACCTTTCCTCATCCTAAAGTCTGTAGATCTAGGACCAAAAGCGTCGGAACCATCTTTGTCTTTGGCTAAGACTAATAATATCTGAACCATATATTTCCTATATTTCTTTCACTGCAGTTGTAGCATTGTTGCCCTGACGAAATTCCCAAAACAAAATATCTAATATGCTCTTTTCACACTTCCATGATAACTAATATTTTTTCTTCTATATTTGCATGATCACTGTTACTACGATAAGACTGAGAAAAGATTATGTATAATTGAGCAGAATGTGCATCTGATATGTTATTGCAATAATTGCATAGTATTGCACTATTTATTTTCACCTACATGAAAATGCCGCGTTACTCATGGGATGACCCAATATTAAAATTATAAACTGAGATTCACAATTCTATTTAGAATTTGATATTAATCCGTAATTAGTTAGAGTTTTATTTCCATTTTATTACTGTATATTATAATATGGTTTGTAAGAAGATACATTCAATATACAATTTGGAAAATAGGTCGATCTTTACTTTATAAATAGTAAAGGAAGTGGAACCCAAAAAATTATAACCTAAATGGGAAACTATTATTTGTTTATTTTCAATACGTTTTTTTGGGATAAATTTGTTATTTTTTATTAAAATAGTACATTTATAAGAGATAATATCTCGATTTCGATTTAATGAATGTTATTTATCGGAAGTAAATAGTAAATAATACTTAAATATGAATAAATACATAAATTTTAAATTTATAAAAACTAAAGGATTCCGCTATTTGCTTTCTGTGCTTGCCAAGCTACTGAAAGAGGAGGGAGGATCGATGCGTTCACTCTCCCCTAATAAATTACAGAAATTAACAAATTATATACACGAATAATCCGCGTGAAATCTAAGTAGTAAATTTTTTATTGAAGAAGTTTATAAAAATATAAATAACAAAATACAATTTTTTACTCTAAAGCTTCAGTGAATGCAATATTGTGAATAAATTTCTTATCAGTTTCACACTGAATCATATAGTCTCTTTCTTTGTACATCAAGAGTCACCAAACAGAACATTGATCATGTGACTGATATCTACCAATCAGAGACCATGTAACCGATACCAACCAACCAGAGAACGAATAAAACGCATGCATAGTGGCTGGACCATTTTTTAGTTATAGAGAGGCTAAGAACAATAATTCTTATTAACTTAGATATTTAATATCTTTTTTCAAGTGTTAAGTGATAACACTTTTACAATATACAATCATATTTTACAAAATGTCCGCTTTATGCTCTTTAGGAAAAAACAGTGGGAAGAGAACAAACAGTAAAATGGGAGTGAAAAAGTGTGCTTTGTGCATTATAAAATTTTATAGATATTTGTAACATATAAATCTAGGGACATTTAAATCATGTGCTCAATAGAGAGTTAAAAGAGAAAAAAATATTTATTTTTACAGCATTTTTAACCTTAAATAACAACATTAATTAGTAATTGCATGTCATATTGGAACTCTTTATCAAAACAATGATGATGAGTAATCATATGAACTAATTATTATATCGCACTGTCAGTTTTTAATAATTGATCAAAGAGCAATACTGTCATATATCAACTCATGTAATAACTATTAATAATAAAACAACAATAATGTAGCTACTAACAGATTATTAGTTGCCAGTAATTAATAGTAGATTAAAGAGAGTTATACAGTACTAATTATTAATTACGTATAAATTATTAAAACTAGCTATTGGTGGGAGATTGGTCGAAACGCAGATCGTTAATAAAATATATGTTTATTACGATACGGAACTTTATTCTTAAAATTGATAATTTAACTAGAAATTGTTGAAGATTAGTTAAGAGTTTAAATGAAACAAAAATATTTAAGATATATGAAAGGGAAACTAAATTAAAAACGTTTAATTTAAAGAATGAAATACTGATAATGAAGATAATTTTAAAACATGACAGTAAAAATAATTTACTTAATTTAAATTCATAAACGTTTTATAGGCTAAAAGAGAAAAGAAAATATACAAGATATAAATATGAAAAACAGAATTATCTGTTAAAATAAAGTCTGGTCAAAAGACAATTCGATTTTACAAACACATTAAATTTTCTTAATCTATTAAATATACTTGCCTTTAATAAAAAAATGAAAGGAGCTGTTTAGCTAAGACATTCTCTTTTCAAATCATTTGAAATGATTATGCATGCTATTTTTATATACTAGAGTCGATTAAAATTAAGCATTTTTTATGTTACGAAAGAAATTGATCTGTTTAGTATTAAAAATGTATTAAATTTTCAATCCAATCAAGTACATTTCTAACCAGTGACAGGTAATTAATTAATCGAATTATCGAAGGTTATTTTTTTTTAGTTAATAATATATTTGAGAACACAGCGATTTATATCGATTAATCGATTGTTATTTGGAGAAATATCGTAACGGTTCCTTTATTTATTCATCACACTCATATAATTTGACTTTAGATTCAAAGAAAGTGGAGAAATCTCTCTGTACATTGATGCTTGAAAATGATGGAATCATCAATACAAACAAAATCATCAAATCCACATAAACAGTGTGGTGTACAATACAACAAATATTCGTTACACAAACTATTTCTGTCGGATTTATGATTAAATAATTCAGATATAATTACTTGGATGAAAGTTGTTAGACTTAGATTTTTTGAAATGCCAGAGGGTTCTGTACCTTAAGCTTGTCGACCCCAGGGGGGGTCCACCTCCACACTCACCCGACTTGCTTCGCTACTATTGCATATATTCATTAAATATTATAATATATATATATATATATATATATATATATATATATATCATCCTTTGTCAATCCACTGCTGGATAAAGACTTCTTCCATGATTTTCAATTTTGTACGATTGAATGCCTCTCTTCTCAACTGTTTCCAAAACAATTTTTAATTTTATTATCTCAACTGTTCATTGCTCTCTTTTTTGGTCTTTTATATTCCTTAGAACCAAATTATTAATTTCTGTTGACCATCTGTTGTCTTCTCTTCTTCCAACATGCCTGCCCATTTCTGTTTTAGACTCTTTATTTATTACACCTGTAACTTCATCTGTTTTTGTATCCATTGTATTCTTTTCTTGTTATTCCTAGCATGCATCTTTCCATACATCTCTCTGTGTTGTTTGGAATCTTTAAATATATATATATATATATATATATATATATATATATATATATATATATACGTTGGTATGTTTATATAATCATTCTCGCTGTTGTATGTTAGTGAGTGTGTTCCCCTCGTAGATATATTGCAACGTGTTGTTTTATAAGGTCACACATTTCATTGTAATTATCATGATACTAATATTTTAATTGTTCGTGAAAATTTCGTGTAAATTCGGATGTTGCTGTGAATAATAATTTAATACAAAATCTCTACATATTTATTTCCTTTAGTGAAATTTTATGGAACTTTTTTTATATATAGATAGATGTGCATCACTAAAACGAAAATGAAAGTTTACATGAATATTAATGCCGATATAAAGTAAAACTAATCGATATTTATAACTGAAAATATATCTTTTTAGCGATTTTATCGATGAACAACGCACAGAATATCTCAAATACAATTGAATATATTTTATATGACAGATATCTTTCATGTGAATATTTCTTCTACAATTAAAAAGTTCTTAATAATGAAAAAAAGTTCTCAACTGAAATTCTCATTGATTCTCACTTTGGCTGTCTATTCAAATACTTAAACAATTATACGAACTGATTTAACTGATTTATATATATATATATATATATATATATATATATATATATATACATACACAGAGAGTAATATACATATGTTTTTTAACATCTTGTTAAATAATGTAACATTTTTAATTCATTAATCAGTCATTTTAAATTTCAAAAATTAAAATCGATTACTAGGTTTAGTAATTCAATTACCGAATTGACATAATAAAAAAAACATACAATTTAAGTAACACGAAAAATGTATGATATTTATTCAAAGATGTACTGAAGTTATGTATTGATTATGTATTGAAGTTATCATAACTTTGTCAATTTCAATAATATGAAGAATGATTAAACATTTTGCATAAAAGAACATAACTCTTGAATAGTTTTGATCAGATTTTTTTTGTTATTTATGAGATGAAAATAGAATACCTTCGTGAAATATTACATTAATGGATATAAAATTCACTTTTATTATTTAATAGAAATCTATTTGATATAAATGGACAATATACTGATTTCAAACAAAACAAATGGAAATGTGTTTTAAATGTACGGATAAATCAATTGTGGTACTAAATATTTAGTAGTAAAATATTAAATCTTGTAGACAGTAATTAATCTGCGAAACTAATGAACATAAACAAAATAAAATATAAAGAAATAACTCAGACTGTTCGAGAAATATTTACGATGTTGCATTCTTTTCACTACATGATCGGAAATCATTTGCATACCAAAATAATGACTGGCCACACACACACCTACAGCTTGTTGATTTAAAACGAAATACTTTTCATCATCTATATTTTCCAGATGACGCTTCATTGAATTACAATTAATTCCATTCTTTATAAAATAAATCAAATGGAAAGAATTTTAATTTATTTCAAATTAATAACAGTCATGCAGCTCAGTTCATTGATTCAAAATCTAGAAATTTAAACAAAACTATTCTCTTTCAAATATAAAAAATAATAAAATATTATTAAAAATGCTAATTGACGACTTTAATTTCGTTTTAAAAAACATAAATGTTTTAGTTTTATTGTAAACAATTACATTTTTGATACGATGTAAGGAATTTTATATAAAGATGAATGAGTTTTTGTAATCAATATAAATAAAAAACGATTAACAATTAAATATTTTCCTTAAAAGATATTTTTCTATTGTAGGATTATAAAAGGAACTTATTTGTTCAATTTATAATTTTTTAAAATGCGAAATTATAAATTTACAAGAGAATGTATTGTAGAAAACTTGATACATACTTGTATGCATGCATTTATTTATGTGTGTGTGTGTGTTGATATTGAAAGAGACACAGTTAAATGTATACACATAGTCCATTAAATGCCATTTGTGATCAATAGTGCTTATATAGAACCGGTACAAGAAACTTTTACAAATAAATCGCTCGATATCTTTGGATCGTAAAAGACGTACAACAACAATAACACTGTTATCTTGAAAGCAACGCGAGACAACACTGTTGTATTCTACTAGAGTACCTGCACGAGACTAATTGAACGAGTACATTAACATTCGAAGTGTGTTTTCGTGTTATAATTTCAGACTGGATATTGTCTAAGAAAAATGTTCAAAACAATCGTCCAACTTTTTAATGTGGATAAGTTTTAAAGTTTGCAGTCTCCACGTAGAAAATATATTGAAGGCGACGAGCAAAAAAGATGACACGGTTCGTCGGAGAAATCTATTAAAAAGATTGGAATTGAAATCGTTATTGTTATTGTTAATCTGAATCTTAGATTTTAAATAAAGTTTATTTTTTGTTTGAAAAAAGTTATTTTTATGATAACATAATAGTATGTAATGAAAACAGGGTGAAATTACAGTCGTCAAATTCAAATATCTACATATAAATAAAAAGTAGTAAATGTGACAACATACAAAGGGGCTCAAAAAAATTATAAAATGTTATCTATGTACTTTCTAGATTGTTGAATCGAATTATGGCGGTACTGTGCAAATATGATGTTCTTTCAAAATGCCGTTAATCACACGGATGTTAGAACTACCATGCGACCGGCAAGACAGTCAAATAAAACAGCACAGGCACGGTTGTCGTTTGAGCAACGCAAGACCGTTTTGAAGTGGTGTTTTAAATTTGAGACTGTGTACGAAGTACACTGACCATGGGGGCGTGAAATTTCAACAGAATCTCTAACACTTCTGACAATGTCCACAAGCAAAGATCAAGGAGGTATCGCAGTTTACACATTCACTACAAAAGTCCACCAAATAATGAGCACGTGAGGCAGGAGTTAGCAGATCGAGCATACAACGCATTCTTAAGAGAGCAAAATGGAAAGTTTACATCCAAAGATTGTTACATGCTGTGAATGAAAACAACCCTGATTGAAAAATTCAGTATTGCGAGTGGTTGAGAGTTTCGGAAAATTGAAATCTCGTGTATAGCAATTACAGTGGGCACTTTGTCCAACGTTGCCATGAAGTAGTTCATTGAAATCAGAAGTATTTGGATATTCATTATCGGTTGTTATAAAAAAGCTTCTCCTGCAATGCGTAGCTCACATTGAACGGATACAGGACTTAAGAGTCTTGGATGGACAATCAGGAGGGAGAATACCTGTAGGAAAATTAGGGCTCAGATGGATAGACAATGTAGCGGAAGATGCAGTAGAACTGTTGGCAATAAGGAACTGGACGACTACCAAGCTGAGGGATGTCTGGAGGTAGAAAATTGAGGCAAAGCTTAATTTGGTCTGTAGCGTCATGGAAGAAGAACATTTATAGCTGACTGTGAATAACACTTTTTCAATTTTAAAAAATTTAATAATGGCACGTAATGTTATGCATAAAGAGTTTCCTGTCTTTAATTACTTAAATTTATTAAATAACGCAAGAGCCAACGTTTTACCTACAACCATATCTATAACATGTATTACAATGATATTAAATTTATACAATAATAATATTATATAGGTAGGAATTAATGTGTTAATGTTTAATGTCTAACGAAGAACTATAGTCGAACCTTTAGTGCTTTATAAAACCGACTTAGGCCGCTTATAACAGATTACAAACTCATTCTTTTTTTTTGGAAAATACTTTTATTAAGGAACAAATGGTTTTCTATATATAAGGTGATTTAACATAAGCTTCCACAAGAAAGTATTAAAAAAACATGTTATCTTCCATTTAGTATTTTAGTCCAATTATATTTTAGTATTGAATTGAACTAAAATACTAAATAAAAAAATAAGATAATTTTTCTTAATCCATGCGTCTCATTTTAATACTTCTATGTGGAAGCCTAATTGAATCAACCTATATTAATTCACAATCAATTTGAAAATTAATGATAAGTAAAAGAGAAAAAACAAATCTGGCGCATTAAGCTCGAATCAGAACTTACATGACATATTGTTTTCAATCAAATGAACGTTCTTGAACATTTAATGATTGTCGAGCTCATAATATACCGAAAAAAAAAGAATAAATGAACGATATACGACGTTGAAGCACAACATTCGGATATTTTTCAGTTCAGACGTTTCATACACGACCGTATAAATCATACTGATGACTGACCGTACCATTCATCTATCATTGGGTACCGACTACGCGTGCGGATTCTAATGAACGATACGGGAGTCGTATTAAAACGAAAATAACTGTTGCGGCGCCGTAGTAACAATGTTGCCCGGAGGACGTTACAGCGTATAGACATACACACATACACACACAACAATAAACAGAATCGGTAACGTAATGTGTCAAGCGGTCCGGATACAGACACGTCGGAAGACAACAACGAGAAACAGGAAATGTGAGATTAGGTCGACAATAACATCAACAAGCTCCACTGCCGCAGAATAGGAAGGAAAGCGGCTCTCGGGAGATCTCTGTATTTTAAATAATATATATATATATATATATATATATATATATATATATGTATGTATGTATGTATATCCCGGTGGTAAAAATACACAAAAAAGATACAAGAAAATGTATAAAAGTTTAATAGGCTGCGCTTTTTAAATGGCCATCTTTGGAAAAAAAACTTCTGAGATGGCAACTATTTTCGAAAACATATAGACTAGACGTCTAGTGAAATATTTTTTGTGCACAAGAGATGTTTGTCTGGTGTATTTTAAATATTTTCGGGCTAACATTAACTGTTTTTCGATTCTTTTTCTTTTACTAGAAGTGACAGTATGATAGAAGATGTGCATAATTTTATTAAAAATGAATTATAAAAGAGTTCACAGACTAAATCATTATTTTGACATAGTAAAATTCTAAATTCATTAAATGAACAAATAATTCAAAATAACTATTAGATTGGCAGGAAAATAATTGTGCTTTTTGGTTGTATGAATTCATACCTTAATTTTTTCAATTAAAGTGTTATTTCATCGTTTTTATGGTAATATCAATTTAAAGTGCATTTTTCGGTATGTACTTTGGTAACGTCGACTTCGGTTTTATTAATAATTTTACTTTAAATTGGGATATTGAATTGAAGATGGAAAAGAAGTATATAAGAGCAAATTTTTGTATGAGTTCAAAACGGGTAGTAAAACAATAGAAACTGCTCGTAAACTAATGATACTTTTGGTGTGGGTACAGTTAAGGGACGGAAAAATAAGGTGGGTACTGTTAAGGGACGATAGATTTGAAGATAAAGAAGGTAATGCGCATTCTCTTTCAGTTCATAACGACCAACTGAATGCGTTAGTTGAATTAGAACCACGCATGACAATTCGAGAGCTTGCACAAAAGTAAGTCCAAAAGTTCTGGACCACTTAAAACAACTAGCTAAGAAAAATGTATATGAATTTGAAGATCATACCTCAATTGTCGATGCACCCTAACCCCCATCCCACCCATTGAAGATCATAAACCGTGATTATTTTTCTACCAACCTAATATTAAAAAAAAACTGTTAGCGTTATAATGGGATTCACAAATTTAATGCTTTTGCACATTAAAATGAGTGAAGATGCTGTAAAGAGTTTACAGCACACTGCATTAAAACAAGTTCAGTATAAAAGAACATTAAATTAAGTTAAAAAATCCAGTTTCTTTTACGAAACCCAAAACTAGGTCGCCGCCGTCAGTTGTCACCGAGAATAATTAATGATTTCAAAATTTAAGTTTCATAAATGAATTATTTTATCTCGCAAATCATAGAGAAGAATTCTGATCATTTTCATTTTTGATTTTTCTGAACATTAACTCTCTGAAGATGATGGCATAGTTATCATAATGTGCAAAAGCAACAATCAAAAATGATCATATATTGAACAATATTTGTGGTTTGTAGAATTAAAAACAGTTCACCCGAGAAGGTGAACTCATTTATATATAAGTTTCATACTTGATTAAATATTTTCAAAATTTCCATATTTAGAATTTTTTTATTTTTATTTTTAGTGAGAATAATTTTCACTGTAAGCCTGTACATATATTTGCATGAAAATGTATTTTTGTTATTTGATTTTTTGATTCCCTACAAGATAAAAAGCCTTATTACGCAAATAAAGTAAAACTGTCTTGATATGAAACAAAATCCAACGTTACGGGCGCACGCTTTACGATTTTCACCGGAATGCTCGACTATCCCGCATATACAGATATATTTCGTTCCAAACCTAATAGTCACACACAAAGAAATTGTTCTCTCCAACGTGATCTCATCTCGTTACCTATGACTCACCTGTGTATCAATACCGGTTGTTATTTGAATCGAGATGTATTGAGAGATAAAATATCACGTCAATTACACACACTGACATTCATTCGATCCGCTGCGTCAATACAAAATAATATATATTTTCAATTGCTTTCACATAAACTTTTAACACATATCAGTGTAACAGCCTGAAATAAAAATGTATCAAGGATAGTTTTATGACAGCAAAGTTTGATATAAATAGAATACTTGTAAATTAGTTTTGTGTTATTAACCCGTTTCAATTCCTATGATATTTTCTACCCTGTTTTATGATGAAAACATTGCAATAATTTAAAGAAGTGGTGATAAAGATGTTGGAATATTTTTAGTAACCATTTTTCGTAATATTATTTTACTTAACGTTTACCTATTTTGTTTTTGATACTGTTTCAAATAAATAACACATTTATGGGACAGTGTATGTAATATTTTTGAAAATTTTGAGTGAGATTTGAGTTATAAATAAAATATTTTCAAAACCTGAGAACTGTAAATAAAATATTTTTGTAAGTAAAATTTGTAGCACTTTGTTGTAATGTTAATATATTTTCTTAACACAAAATTTATAATACATATGCAATAAATGATTGTCTTGCGTTATAAAATGCGATTTTAATGGATAAAAGTAATCTCAAAAAGGCCATATGATATTTTTTTCATTTCGTCAATTTATTTTTTTTACTTTTACTTTATTTTCTCATATTATTTTTACATTTATCATATTTTTGTATCAATTTTAACATGAGTAAAAAAGTAAAATTAATTTTTGCGAAGCAAATTGTTTTATTAGATTATTAGAAAAATAATTGCGGTTTATGATTTTCAAATTCATGTACATTTATTAATTTAAGTGATCAAGAATTGTTGGATGTGATCTTGATCGTGAAATGTATAAAAAATAATATTATTAGATTATTTTAAAATTTAATTTCTCTATATATTAATATGTGAGATATTCACAATACAATTCTGGCACTGTGGATAAACTGATTTTGATAAATAAATCAATTTCTCGCCCTACAAACCATAAAAAAAATGTTTAATCAAAATGCTCAAAAAATGATTATTGATTCTTTTTGATTACTGTTTATGTGCGTTTCGATGGTAATACCATTTATTCTCAGACAGCGGAGGTATATAAAACTATTGGTTGGTAGAAAAATAATTGTGGTTTATGATTTTCAAATTATATATACCTTGTTAATAATTTTATGTTGTAAGTGGTCAAGAACTGTTGGATGACTAACGTCTAAATTTGTGCAAGGTCTCGAATTATTGTGCGTGGTTTTGATTCAACTAATGCCATCAATTGGTCATGTTAAACTGAAGAAGGATGCCCGCGAACATCATATTCAGACTTTCGTCCCTTAACAGTACCTATCTTATTGTCCAGTTCCGTAACAGTACCCACACCAAAATCATTGTTTAGTTTACGAGCAGTTTCTGCTGCTTTACCACCCGTTTTGAACTCATAAGAAGTTTTCTCTTATTTGCTTCTTTTCCATCTTGAATTCATTAGCCTAATTTGTAGTAAAATTAATATATTAAGTATTAAATTAATTAATCATCATTTTTGATTGTTGCTTTTGCACATTATGATAACTATGCCATCATCTTCAGAGAGTTAATGTTCAGAAAAATCAAAAATGAAAATGATCAGAATTCTTCTCTATGATCTGCGAGATAAAATAATTCATTTGTGAAACTTAAATTTTGAAATCATTAATTATTCTCGGTGACGACTTTGACGGCGGCGACCTAGTTTTGGGTTTCGTAAAGGAAACTGGATTTTTGAACTTAATTTAATGTTCTTTTATACTGAAATTGTTTTAATTTAGTGTGCCGTAAACTCTTTACAGCATCTTCACTCACTTTAATATGTAAAAGCATTAAATTTGTGAATCCTATTATAACGCTAACAGTTTTTTTTAATATTAGGTTGGTAGAAAAATAATCACGGTTTATGATCTTCAATGGATGGGGTGGGGGTTAGGGTGCATCGACAACAAGTTTTGAAAATCGGCCATTTTATATGACCAAATTAAATTATTTACATCTGATTGAGCAGGATCGTAATGTGTATTCATAAAAAAATACAGTTTTACTGCTTAATACTACGTATTTATAGAAATAAAAAAAATGAGTATGAATACTGTTTTGAATATTTAGCTTTTCGGGTTTTTTCTTTCGAAAATTCTTTCGAATTTCGAATTTGATTCGTGAAACTCCTGAAGAGGTTGAGCGGAGCCCCAAGGTTCCGCGGAACACAGTTTGAAGGGCACTGCTGTATACTAATATTGTTATCAATTGATGCACAGTGAATTAACATTTTATACTCAATTAATCATCACGATATTGAAGGTGGTCAAAAGAGATCAATAAGACAATTTTATTTAACACATTATATGGGCCTGGTTTAAATAGAAGATGCAATAGAAGAAAAAAATAAAAACAACCCTACGACATATTGTTTTTTTAATTTTTCTCGTACAGAATAGAAAAAAAAATACACAAGTATAAATGCTGCTTTATGAATGATTTAGCAACTAGGTATGAATGCTTCACCAAGTATTTTTCCTGAAATAAATAAATTCTCAGGTGTAATTATAAATATAAAGACATTTATTTATGATCCTTGACATTTAGAGTCCATATATGACGTTGACGTCATTGTATACAACCAATACATTGTTTCTTAGAGAGTACAATGGATTCGCGAGCTGAGTGTTGGATACAGTGACCCATGACTCATACTACGCTATTCGAGATATTTTTGGTGGTTTCTGGAGCGAAGGTCGTAAATAATAGTTATGAGAGGCTATTGGACTGGAGAATTGCAGGCGTAAGAATGCGGCCTAGTACCAGTTCAGCTCGATGTATCTTTCAAACCCCTTTTAATCAGAATCCAGCAGTTTCGGACGCTTGATAATACGGGTTGCAGGGGTCATACTGGACGCCGACGTCCATCTGTAAACTATCTATATAGCTATAGAGAACATCCCTATCCTACCATTATACTATTTTTATTTAAACAGAACAATAGATAATAATGCAAAGTCAAAATTAATATTAGCAGTATACTAATGCGAATTATATAATCATTTTTTAATGTTTCATTATACATATTACAAGAACATACGTTTTAAAGAAAACGCTGTTAAAAATTTCGATTATTAACTTGAATATTGTTATTTATTATTTTAAATCATAGAAATGTGAATAGAACTGGAATGATTACACAATGATCATACTGAAGAATACAAAAGAGCCCAGTGAGGAGTTAAAGTTGTTTCAATCTTAGAACATCAAATAGTAGTTTACATTTGTATTTTTTTGCAATAATTTATTTCTATTCAAAATGATACACTTTACACTTCTGTAAACTGTAAAATTACTTTTACAAATTTAATAGTAAAATCAGATTTTATCAAAAAGTCAATACATAATTTAAAACTTATTAGTATTGTTTTTTTAATCTAACAATATATAACATACAATATATATATATATATATATATATATATATATATATATATATACATATATACATATATATATACATATATATATATATATATATATATATATATATATATATATATATATATATAATTGTTCTATACTAGAAAATTTTAAATAATGTTACAAGAATATTCTATGATGATAAAAATAAACAACAAATATTATTTGCGGTCGTTCTGTTTTCTTTTTCGTTCATTATTGGTATCAAATAAGCTTTTCAATGTCTCTGATCGAGAAACAAAGGACAGTAATATTTTGCGTTTCAAATAAGATGACCATTTTTATAACAGGTTTTACATTCCAGTTATCTATACATTCCTGTCCTTTGTAAGCAAACTTTGTAAAAAACAATTTTAGATAACAGTACAGACTTTTTTTCATAATGCGGTAGTGAGTTTATGGTATAAAGTATAACGATAATTATAAAATTTTAACTAATCAATGATAAAAAATATGATCAGCGTAGGATTTAGACAGGGGTTACATGAGCCATTACCCAAGACGGAAAATTTTAATGAGCGACAAATTTTGAAAAGCTGGAAACTTTATTTTAAATAATAATTTTAATTTACAGGTAGCTCAAATGTGAAACGAATAAATCTAAAAAATTTTCTAGATGAAATTTTGTTTCTGAAATTTATGTAACAGAACTTCATAATTTGCATTTTTTAAATAAATTAAATGAATGGAAAATTTTACAAACTTTTTAGTGATCATTATATTTTTTTCTGTTGAAATGTTCTAAAAATTATCGAGTGTTTTTAATGAGTTTTTAGTTTAGCTGGCAGTGTCTATGGATTTCTCTGTAAAAGGGTAGTTGATCGGTCGTTCCTGGGGATTAGATCCCTTTAAGAGTAGACTTCAACGTGTGTTATCTAACAACATGCGGTTCTGTCATTGTCATAATCTTGACTTTACTGCCTAGAAAAATTTTCAAAAAATCTAGTTGACCTCATTCGACGGGAAAAAAGATCACCCACCCCCTACCCGCTATAAATATACGTGTCTGCGCATAGATATAACTTTTCGAACATTGCCTGTTAGGTTTTAATTTGCCGGTACATATTGTCTTGATAAGTGGTGTACCTTATATTATTTCTTTCTTAGATTGTCACAACTATCCTAGATGTGTAAATTAAATAACGATTATCATACTATTCTAGCACTCAACCGTTACTACCCCCTGCGGCTGGTAAAATGAACGTGCTGGGCATGAAGTACTTTTTCTTAGCCCCATGTCTGAGTGTGAGTCACGCCTGCTTAAAATTTGCAACATCTAGCTTGTTGGTCAATGCATTCTTGTGATGCACTCTGTTGTGGAATTTCTGACTCATCTTAGTGATGTATGTCGCGGATATTCTATCACGGCTTCTTCATGTAGTGCAGTTGTGGGATAGCAGCATGGTTGAAAATTATCAACATTCTCGGATTTTTTTAATTCATTTGGACAAAATTTGAGGGTGGAAGGGCGGCATTTGATTTGTGGCGCAATGGTGTCACCTAGTGTAAATCCGGTCCTGAATGTGATATTACTTTAAATATTTCTTAAATATGTTTTAATGAATATCTTTAGCGTTAATATTATTCAAAAAGATTGTATTTTATTTTCAATTTTACTTGAATAATATTTGATATATACTTTTGTTCTATAACTGTTACAATGTTTTACACGTTTTTTTTTATATATTTCTCAATGTGTTTTGACTTTCACTGACGCATTCGGGTTTTTTTATGTATCGTCCTGAGAATCAAGAATTTCATTCATTAGTCACTCATCAGTATAATAAACAGCCGGAAGATAAAAACGGCTAGATGAAAGGAATAACATCATCTGGATAGCGGAGCTTCAGGGTGCACTGTTAAATTTTATATGTTTACTGTCGGTGCGTTCTGTATGTAATGTATGTATAGGGTGGAGAGTTTTCGTGACGACTATACAGAAGTCGTTTGAGGATTTAGATCAGTCAAGCTTAAGAGCACTGACAAGTTGATATGTTTTCATACTGGTTTACATGTTTATAATTTATTAAAAAACAAAGATTATATATTCTCTTTTTAATTTTATTCCTGAATAAAAACTGGTTAAAAAATACGAACAAACTGTTTGTATATTATCTGATTCTTTTATAAATTAAAATATTTTTTTTTGATTCTAGTAACGATAAAAAAATCGATTAATTCTCATAATAGAGTTCTGACTTTTTTTTCATCCGACAAACCATTAAAAAATGTTCTGATCAAAGATGTTCAATAAATAATTATTGAACATTTTTGATGATGATTACATCGCCATCAACAATAAATAACAATCAATTTATTGAACATTTTTACACAGATTTTCTTTTATTGTTCATGGGTTGAAAAAAGAATGGATTTGTAAAAATGTGTAAATTATTTTAAACTTAAAATTGACAGATGTGTTAATTTAGTTCCCAATATTATGTCAAATTTTTTTGCCATATTTTGTATTATATATAAATCTAATAGAATATTTGTATATACAATAGATTGAAGAATTGAACGAATAAATATAAATATTCCACCTTTACAATAATATTAGAACAGTAAAGCGTAGTTGGAAAATTTTATATCTCTTTAATTAAAATGTATTTTTGTCTTTTTTAAGTACAAGTTATTTCATTATAACTTTTGAGCAAAGAACCATAGTTTATATCCACATATTTATGTTGATTATTTATGTCTATGTTTAATGTAAATCTTACTTAGATATTATATCCATTGAATAATTACAAATAATATCGAATAAGTCTATTTAATAATAATATAATTATTTGAAATATAATTAAATATTTTACGATTACTAAAAATACATTTAAACTAATAAATATCGTAAAATGAATCCATTATCTATTATAATAATTTTTGTTTCTCAATGAATACAAAACTGATTAAAAATAATCATAATCAACAATTAAGTAAATTATTCATTTCAAATACATATTCATTCAATATAATTTAAAAGAATCACTTTCCTTATCACAAGCAAAAAATTGAATTACTCATGAAAAAAGTATGAATACCTTTGACAATTCTTCGAAATTTCATCAAGAAAGATTGCCGTATATAGATTAATTCTTTACAACGATTCCTGATACTTCATTTTATCACAACAATAATCATTTATCACATTTATGAACATCTATTAAAGATTATGATTAATAAACGAAGAATTTGATAAATTTCAAGAAATTCATCATATTAAACAATGTTGTCAGTATTTATGTATAATATCATCAACAGTTTACGATAACAAATATATACATATAAACTTACAAGGTTCTGACTTATTAACTGTAATTAATTAAAATTAAGATCTATTGCAATTACTGAGTCTGTGGCAATTATTGAGTACCTGGTAAGCCGCGACAGGTTGTGTTCTATAGTACGGAAGGTAGGGAAAATTCGATCAATAAAGTAATATTTAATATACTGACGAGATTCGCGTTTATAATAAAACATAACGTATTTTAACACTAAACCTACCGACACTTCTTGTACACCTATTCCTACCGTGCCCGGTTAAAATGACCGGTGATTGAAAATAATATTGTTTTTATGATTGAACATAGATAATAGTTAATTTATTATTGGATTTATATAAAATGAACAACTTTTATAAAATAACGACCCAAATTTATTTTTATATAATTTCAATTATAAACTTGAAAAGAGAAAAAAAAATGAACGGTATTTATATAGTTCACAGTTACCATACACGATGCATATAGGTATGCGTACGTACACGTTATCTCTAAATATATAAATAATATATATCTTATTCAGCTTCACTGCATTTTTTACAAATTATTTTGTTCTCAAATGTACATTTGCCGCATACATATTTTTCGCATCCCGAACAGATTTTCGTAGTTTTGTAATCTCTAGAATATTTTACTTGACAAGTTTTTCGTACGTACGAATCTGAACTTGATGGTTTTGGTATATTTTTTTCTCCCCGCGATTCTTGATACGCAGCGCCAATTTTTATTCCAGTTAGCCACAGAACAGCTAACTGGAATAAAAATTCCTGCCTTGAAATTTTTTCACCCGTTGACTCTTTATACAAAACCCAGGCATTTATTCCAGCTAGGTCCAGAATATTGAAAAATACTTGGAGGGCCCACCTACAAGATTTCGACTTCACACTGTATTTTCATGTCATTTGGTCCGCCACGTCTACATCAAATTTTGTATTATTATAAAATCTAATCGTTTCCGGTATACGTTTGTTACTTTTTTCTATTTCTATCGATTTATGCATGGAACTTAGTACAAGCACTTTTTTGTTGGTTTGCTTTTATACACTGTAAGAGAAATATGATTTGATTCATACAGTTTGCATGAAAACAGTGTCATTTTGTCTTTCCGTTGTTTGGCTAATTTAGGCAATTCTCGTTTATTTCTACGGATTGTTCCAACAATGGTAGTCTTTTTTGCAAGTAGCTTTGTGGCCAGTGAAACACTCGTAAAAAAATTATCTGTTGTTACGTTCCTTCCGCATCCTGTGGATGGTTCCATCAGCTTTAGAACAACGAACTCTCCAAGCGGAATTGAGTATTCTCTTCTCTCACCCTTTCCCAAATAGGGAAATCCATTTATTACATACTTATTATTGATGTCACACGCTAACCAGAATTTTATGCCAAACTTGTCTGGTTTGTTCGGCATATACTGTGTAAATCTACACCTAGTCTTCGATGGAAATAACTGCTCATCAACAGTAATGTATGCATCTGGTTTATAACAATTTTGTGCAACAAGCTTGAGATAGCTTTCAGTTTGTACTGATTGTATTGATTTAGAAGAATAAATAAAATATTTTCTCGACCGGTCAAATAGACCGGCCGCGGTAGGTAGGACAGACTACATACATTTCTTAGAAAAAAGAAAAAAAAAGTGGAAGTAAACACTGAAGAATATATTGTATGCATACTTTAAGAAAAGTCTTAAAGTTTGATAGCGATATGATAACGTTTAAATATGTGTAAGTTGTACAAAAGTTTGAAAACGGTCAATTTGACCGGTAGTGGTAGGCTCAGTGTTAAATACAACGAGAGAGTATCAAGGAAAACAACAAATGTAAACGTCATATTTGTTTCAGAAGAAATACATCTTCAAATAGAAAAATTCATGGTTTAAAACAGAATTATTTTTTATGAACTATGAATATTTATGGTATTACACGTTAGTGAATTATAAAATTATTATTTTTTACTGTTTAATTTAACTTTCTTCCACAAAAACACATTCTTTTCCAAATAAAATTCATTATTGATCATTTTCGATTGTTATTCTTGCACATTTCGATGAAGATGCTATCAACCTTAGAAAGCAATAAGATATAGAAAGTTCTATATTTCCATATCTTAGAGGTTTGAAAATGCTACCGGCATCGAAATGTGTGTAAACAACAATCAAATATTGAACATTTTTGATCAGAATCTTTTTTATGGCCTGTTGATTGAGTGAAAACTTAATTTGGAGACATTTATGGATGTCGTTCATATATTAAACAGTAATGTTTCTAATTATCAAAAAAAAGAAAGAAACAATCTTATATGCTGAATGTTTTTATTAATCTTCTTCAATTTGTAAAGGGTGGGTGATGTACAAATTGTCACATAAAAGGGTACAACATTTTTAGATCATTTAGAATTTCGATGAATATTCAATCTTCCAGCCTAGCGACATTTTAAAACTCTTTAAACACAGTTTACCGTTAATACTTTTTATGATAATTACTATTTGTTATGGAATAGAAGGATTTTTAACTAGCTAAACATCAAAGTTAATCTTTATAGCAGCGATTAGTATAAATATAACATGTGTATTACAAGAAAATAAAGAAATATAATTAAAAATATCATTCTACTTTTTTACAGCAAACGTTTAATGATTAGAAAACACATTTATTGAACAACACATGCGTACCAGGATTGAGGTTGATTTTGAAATAAAAGATAGAATTAAATCAATGTTTGCGGATTCGATCGTTTTTTTAAACTCACTAGTGTTAGTACTGAATAATAGAGAATAACAAGGAATATCAGTGACATGTAACAGAAAGAAGGATATTTGTAAATAAAAACATGAGGTCAACTGATTTTACCGCACCGGATCGAGAGATTTAAATAATGATGGTTGAACAATCACAAGAAGTGTCAGGTATTAGGTTGGTAGGAAAATAATTACGGTTTTTGTTCTCTGAATTCTAATCTATTTTTTTCAGTGAGAGTCCTTTCATCGTGCTTATGTTAATATTATTTTAAAGTGTATTTGTCGATCTGTACTTTGATAATATTGACTTTGATTTTATTATTAATTTTACTTCAAATTGGACTAGTATCGAATAATCAGGAATATCTTTGATTTGATAAATGTCTTTCGTTCTGCGAGTAACAGAAAGGATATTTGAAAATAAAAAAAGTGCTCAGCTGAATTTGCCGCGTCGGAACGGAAGAGTTAACAGATTGATAATTGAATGTATATTTTGATAGTTTTATTGAATTCTACTTTTTCGAGTCATTCAGAGAAGTATTGGTATGACAAGTGTTTTTTAGTTTGTTAGTTATTGGGGATTTAGGGCGCGTCCACAACAGAGGTCATTAGCGCCCGAAAACAAATTATAAATTAAAAACACACTCCGTTTGCGCACTTGCATTCGAATCACCCCTTAATTCGAAACGCTAATGTATGTGTGCCAAACGCTTAAGAATATTTCATTAAAACAATATTTCTCTAAATGAGAGATAAAGATAAAACAAAACACATGTGAATGAACTGGACTGTAAAAATACCTAATCTTGATTGAACAATACGTATAAATATAATAAAAAGAGATGAACTCTTGAGGACAGTAAAACATTTAAAATACTGTGATCTGATGTTAGGATTCACAGGTTTTTTCGTGAAGAACACTAAAATAAACCCGATGGCTTGACATGTATGACGATACAACATGTTAAAATATATCAAGATTGGAAAAATACTAAATCATGCTAAAAACTCCAGCCTACAAGTGTTTTTTGATGAGAAAGTCATTAATACTGTGCAAGTGGCTGCACAAGGGAACAAATCTAAGATAGAATCCGGAAGCTCATTTAATCTTGAACTAAGTCTATAGAAATTATCTAGGAAAATGAATTTAATACAAATCCTAAACCGTAAAGTAATAGTTTTTCTATTTTTTCAATGCCCTTTACTTTTTGACTTGTCTATGTGTGTCGATTCGTTGAAGTTTAGAATAGTTTTAATACATTTGTCTTGTTAAAATTATGCGAAACAATTTTAGCTGGAAGTTTTAAAAACATTCTCTTAATAACAAAAACCTACATTTCTCATCACTTTGTCCGTAACGTGGCTGTGTGCCGCTATCTAGCGAATGTGGTGTATAAGGAAATTATCACAATGGATAGATTTCAAGTTTAATTCATTAAGTTTCGTCCGTAGGTATTTCTTATGTTTAAATAAATTGTTGTAAAAACCAATACAGTTTTTTTTCTTTCTATTTTCCCGTTAATTTTAACGGGCTATATACTGTTTACTTATAAAAAGCGAATTTTAAAAAAAATCTAAAAAAATAGCTTTCTATTCATATGATATTAATTAGCATTGTAGGCCTAATATCCCATTTCAATTAGTTTCCTACATGTTTACCTAGGCTTTCTATCACCATGCGTACGTTATATATATACATATATATATATATATATATATATATATATATATATATATATATAAATGTATGTATGGTAATATACTACATATACATGAATATGTACATGTTTCTGTTGCCTGCGTGCAAATTGAAACTGGTTAAACAGTATTCAATTAGTTGATTAAAAAAATTGTATTCATATACGACAACAATAACAAATTCATTACTTCGAGTCCCGTATAACGTTCTGACAGAAAAACGGCGTACGGGCTAATAAAAGCGGTTTTATATGATGACAATAAAACTGTCTGCGTGCAGAAAATTTACACGACGCACGAACATCAACGGTGACATCGGCAATAAATAAAACACAGAAATATACAATACAACAATATCAACGTCACGATGTCTGTTACTACTCACCGGCCGTAATAAACGGATACTTCGCATGCGGATCGCACGGATCGTCCGCTCCAGATTCCGAGCCGGATCCGCCGGGAATCGGCGGCGGATATTCATCTTCCGGCGACCGTTCAGACCCGTACCCTTGATCACAGAGGGCAGTGTCATTATTTACAGTCTTCAACAATAACGGTTGCAACTTCAACTCCAACTGACCGTCTTCGTGTATCGGTCGATTCGGCGGCGGTGGCTGAGGTGGTTGCGGGTACGGCACGCGCATCTGCTGCCCTCTGTCGACGGGCAGAACGGGAACGGGCGGCGCGTGACGTTTCTTCGGCACGTGGCGATCGTCGACGACGGTCACGTGCATGTTGCTGCCCATGTGATTGTTGTTCTCGCGCACGTAGCACACTGATTCGACATCGCCTTCGGTTTCGTCGGCACCGTCCAAGTGGTTCGGCAATGAGCCGCAGAACCGGTGCCTCGGTGCCTTGCGTTCGCTGCCTGTCGCGCACGAGCCGAGTAATTTCGATACGTGGTTCGGCGTTTTGTTACCGCCGTTGCAAATGTTGCCGCTAGATTGTGTTCGGCGTCCAGATAAACCTGAGTACAAAAAAAGAAGACGTTTAAAAAACTTAAATACATTTCTAAATTAAATATTCTTATATAAAGAAACGAGATTTTTAGCGAAACTTTTGTATACATTTTAAAGTGATTGCCGATGCCGAATGACCGAAGCCGATTGATGATGTAAGGTTTGACAGTAAAGACCATTAGTCTATGAACATGGAGCCAAAACAGAGGTGTCGTTATTATCACTCATATTGAAGGATGGCTTGCGATAAATGTTAAGTGGCGCTCTGTCTAGCCAAGGACAGGGATTGTTTTAAAACATTCCAAAAAACCAACAAATAAGTTTAGAGTTGTAATCAGATTTCATTTGAAAATTACATTTGTAAGAATAAAATTTATGTTTTCTTCCCAATGACTCCATATGGAATCAACCCAAAAATTAAATAAACAGTATTCTTTTTTCGGACATTAACGTTAGTGTTTCTTAGTTACTGTGCGTTTTATTGAATTAACTCGAGAGTAAAAATATTTCAAATCAAACATGCATGAATATTCCACAACCGTATTATATAACTAAAAAATTAAAACTTGAGATACTAATAATATTATAAAGAAGAATTAGAAAGAAATCATTTCAATTGAATGCTAAACACGTTTTATTTATTATTATCTTGTATTAGCAGTTGAATTTTATTCTACATTATTATTTTTTGTCTGTTGTTAACAATAAACACGCTTAATTCATAATATATTGCTGATTGTAAGGAATGTTTTATAAAAGGCGAGGAAGTAAATTGTCATAATAGAGTACACGTAATTGTTCTAGAAATATCTATAGAGTCTTTAATAGAAATCTGTCGTTTTTCTAACTCAAAATAAGAAAATGCTGTTTCCAAAAAATAACATTGAATCAAGCCATACACAATAATATTAACGATTTTCTACCAAAGTGATATAATAATAGGATTTATTTTCGAATATTATATATATATATATATAAATATTATATATATAAACCCACATTTCTCGTTACTCATTACTGCGGACAAAATGACGAGAAATGTTTGCTTTATCAGCTTGTAAGTTTCAATTATAATTCAATAAGTTTCGTTCTTAGGTATTTATTATGTTTAAATATATTAGATTGTAAAAACCAATAAACAGTTTTTTCTTTCTATTTACCCATCAATGTTGACGGGCTATATACTAGTTTTAAAATATTAAATGAACTGAGTATGAATAGTACGTAACATTTTGTACATATTTGTGCTTTTTTTAATAATATATATTTGTACTTACTGCAATTGATAAATAACTTTTATATAAGAATCACTAAGACAACTATTATGAAACCACACCTATTTTATATAAAAAGTTTCAGATTCACACACACACACACACACACACACATATATATATATATATATATATATATTTATATGTACAAATTAGAGGTCTTCTATGTAGAAATTGAATGTTTACTAAAAATGAAATACATTTCAATCCTCAAAGTATCTTCCATTATTTTGTATAACTGTGCTCCATCAGTCGGATAACAACCGAATCTTTTGTTGAAAAAAGAAAATGTTTTTAAATGTTAACGTTGGTACCTCAAAATCATAAAACGACGAGAAAATATTTTAATTTAAAGCAAAGTTATGACTGGTTCAATTTAAAGTCAAAAAAATATTTTTTTCACCATAATTTACATATATATATATATATATATATATATATATATATATATATATATATATATATATATATTAGGTAACTAAGAATGTTCTGTCGCTGTACTGTAATTCCAAGAATTGTTTAGACTTGTTGTCGGACAAAATTCCAAGAATTGTTTATCAGTAATATTAGCATGTGTTTTACTGTTAATTGTTGAATGAACTTCGAACTGTTCACTTTAATTTAAAAAATAATTCTAACCCTTAAAAATGTCTGTGATAAATAGTGTAGTACGTGCGTGTTTACTTTATGAATTTAAACTTGAGACTAACGCTACAGAAAGTGCAAGAAAAAAATCGTACTGCTTTTGGAGAAAAGACAGTTACATCAAGAACGGCCCAGAGATGGTTTAAAAAAATCCGGCGGGGATGAAGTCATTAACGACGAGACCAGATCAGGCAGACCATCAAATTTAAATATCGACGAATCGGAGACAATGATTGAAACAAATTTCAGTTGAACGTGTCAATATCTTGTAGAATTGTTCAAAGTAAGTGACGAAAAAATACGAAAGCATTTACACAAAATAGGAAAGAGGTGGAAATTAAGTAGATGGGTACTACACGAATTAACTCTCAATAATAAATTACAGCCTTACAATCTGTACGTCTCTTACTTCACGACTAAAATCAGAGAACTTTTTGGATCAAATTTTGACCACTGATGAAAAATGGATTATTTATTCCAACTACTAACGTACTCATCACTGGATTTCATTAGGCGATCCTGTCCCACAAAGACTTAAATGAAAGGTAACACAACGAAAACTTCTCTGTGTTTAGTGCACTTCAAAAGAAATTATTCACCATGAATATCTAGTGGGTCAAATCCTTACGGAAAACATTTATAGTTAACAACTCGAACGAGTACACGATGCATTACAACAAAAATAACCATCACTTGTAAATCGTGAAAAAGTAGTCTATTTTTCCACGATAACGCACGACCTCACGTTGCAGTAGAGACCAGAACAAAAATTATGAATTTAGGGTGGGAGATCCTCCTCATCCTGCATTCCCTAGACATATCTCCATCAGATTATCGGCTATTTTTATTTTTGGACAATCGTATGAGTGGTAAACAGTTTAATAATGAAGTGCGCATAATTATAAAAATAATGTGCGCATAATTATAAAAATTAAAGTAACATCCATCACTTCGAAAAATTATTTTATTTATTTTATTGAAAAAGTTTATAAAAATTAACAACAAAATAAATTTTTTTATACTAAAGCTTCAGTGAATACAATATTTTAAACAAATTTCCTATCAGTTTTACACTGAAATCGTATACCCTTTTTTCAATGTACACCGTGAGAGAGCTACACATACATGTGTCTGATGTCAATCAATCAAAATAGATACCATGCGGTATCCATCAACCAATCATTGATGATCGGAAATGAAAATGGTTTACGTGCTACTTGTCGAGTGCAGTAGGGGAAACGGCGTTGCGAAGAGGTGGTCTACACAAAAAAAAAATGTTTTTGTATGGAAATTTTACGATGGAATTATTTATTAAATATATAAGAAGATTAATGAAAAAAAAATACAAAAACTATAATCTATTTTACGTATTCTTTGAAGTTTTATACACTTTTTCCATGTGTCATTATTAGAACTGTTGTTACATTGAATAAAATCTCAGTTCTGTTTGTTCCGTTTCATTTATATTTGTCTGTTGGCATAGTTTCTATTTTCTTTTGCTATATTTAAACAGTCCTTGATATTTAAATTTTTTCTCCTTTCCCATTGTACAATTGTTATATTTCAACACCCATATATCTGTATATGTACGTATTTGCGTGTTAAAATATGTGTATGTATTTTTAATTACCATCATCTAGTATTTACTGCTCGACCTCTCCAGTGTAAGTTAGTGTATACAGTACACATTCCACTGTTCCTTCAACCAATTATATAAGTTGGTAACTTTAGATCTATGTCTTGTGCTAGTTATCGCGCCAAGTTTTGAATAATTAATCAAGTTTGTGTTACACACCGAGTGAAATAAATAGTTTAGCCACTTAGTGAATTGCGCGTAGTTAGGAACAGTGAGTGGACTTTGGGTTTAAGACAAAAAAAATGAAATTAAATATTGTTTTTTTATTAAAATTAATAAAAAACGAATTAAATATTTATTCATTCACAAGTTTGTTAAAATGAATTTTTAATAATTATTATCAATATTATTTTACGGTAATAATTATGCAAAATTTTATTATATAATCAACTCAGAATTTGTATCCTTTCGTTGGGACGAGTTATAAGTATTTTTTTCTTGTACTTTATGAACTTTTTGTCAACTATATGTAAATGACATGTGTAATTAAGATTTATTTCAAATGCTGTATCTATTTAATTTTATTCTTTCAGCTTTGATGATTTTCATTTATTTCTACATCTATTATAGAAAGCAGTATAAAAATAAATCTATAAACAATAAGAAAAAAATCACACAGATTTGAAATAAATCAATATTGAATTGTCTTATTACTATTACATATTATCATCAAAATTTATGTCCTATTAACATAGTCGTAATAAATATAAACTGAATATACAGTAGAAGTCCAGTTATCCGGCATGACATCTGTCACGGCTATGCCGGATAAAGAAATTTCCGGATAAGCATATTGTATGGGCTTGTGAATTAATGAAGGTGCACACTTAGTTATTTGAGTTATGTAATGAAGATATTTATTGGGTGTAATTATTATATATAATATGTACATATGTATCTACGTAGTTTTGAGATTGAGAAAAAAAATTATTTAGAAAAGTCAGTTACTTTTTTGTTTCTTGGAAGTAAGAGGTTTGCTTCAGCCATAATTCTGATGTATCGCAGCAGAGCCTCTTCAGGTCATTAGGCTCGTCCTGTTCTTCTAAATATTTCATGATATCTTCAGTTGGTTTGATGGCAACATGTCTAATTGTTAGCTAGGGCGAAGTTCTTTCTTCTTCTTCTTTGTCTTCAATTGTTAGCTCTTGAAAAACTTGGCTAACGATTTCGTCGTCATTTAAAATTTGGTATCCAACTTCATTCTCATCTCTGTTTAGCCATTCTCGGATGTCTTCGCCATCAAAATCTTATCAATCAGGTATCTTGTGTAAAATGTCTTCATCTGATGCATCAGCCGAATGTTTTTCTCTGTGAACTCCAAGTTGTATAACTCCATGGCTTGATTCGAAGTTGCTTATCCAACCTTGGCTTCCCTTGTTCTCCACCCAATTTTTCATTGAAAAGAAGTGTTTGTTCACACGTTTTTGCAAAAACCAAACAGAAAGTGTTTCATCCAAAGCTGTGTTTTCTGATTTTCTCATTGTTTTTCGACTTGGCCAATCGGCTTCGAAATCTTTTTGAAATTTCAAAATTTCTGCTTCATTTTTCTTCAGGTCATGAACAGTTGATAATAATAATTTTTCAACAAACCAACGATTTCAAATTTATCACCTAATATGAGTACTACACGCTTTCATTTTTTAGATTTTTCTGTATTCATTTTACCAAACAAATTTGTTAAATCACACCAGAAATAATCATTTCGATGGTACAATGATGACTGATTTAAGAACAAAATCGAAATGTGCTTAAAAAATGCCAGAAAATGCCAACATAGACCAGCAAAAATAACAAATAAAATCAATTTAGACAAAAAAAAAGAATATTCATTAGCTTATCTCAATTTCATTCACACAACAATAAAATTATTTATGTTAAAACAAAAAAAATGATTTGTTTTGTGTAGCACTATAACGTGCGTGTGTGTATATATATATATATACACATATATATATATATATATATATATATATATATATATATATATATACACATATATATATATATATATATATATATATATATATATATATATATATATATAAATTTGTTATAATTATCTAGTCGGATAGTCGGTTTTCTGAATAACTTGAGTTCTACTATACTTATGCGTAGTTAGTTTTAGTGTGTACTTCTGTATACTTTTTTTCGAATAGAAAACGAGCAAGAGCAAAATATTTTTAGTTTTATTTGATCTATTTGGAGTGTAAAAAGTCGTCTGTATATATATATATATATATATATATATATATGTATATATATATATATATATATATATATATATATATATATGTATATATATATATGTATATATATATATACATGTATATATATATATATATATATATATATATATATATATATATATATATTAAACAGAGGATAAGCAATTACCACTATTGAAGTCAATTTATTACAAACAATTATGAAATATTATATAGTCTTCTTAACTCAACAGAACACACAATTAAACTATAGAAATCGCAGCAGGATACATATTGATGCACATTTTATCTCCACTCATTGCAACAATATGTTTTGAAAAGATGACGGGTACGCTTCACGAAAAGATTTATTTATGTATTTTCTAAGAATTCTTGTCAGGCACTTAGTTAAAAGATAAAAGGTGTACCTCGATTAACAGTAAGCTTCGAAGAAAATGTCTATTCAATACAAATTTACTAAGAATTTTTATCTTTTCTCCCTAAATGTAATTATCAGAAGAGATAACAAGAACCAAAGTTTGATTATAATAGGTGGATTATTTTTAACCAATTTTATATGGTATTTTGACACCGACTGATTATGATAACAATAGCCGATTGATAACATTATCCGTTATTACAATAACTGGATTCCACTGTATATATATATATATATATATATATATATATATATATATATATATATATATATATATATATATATATATATATATATATATATATATATATATTTATATATTTATAAACATTAATTATAAAGGCCAGTTTTACAAATTTTTATTATTAAGTATGTGTTTAATTCAATGCGCTTTTGAATTTCGTCCTGGAAAAACATTCTGGTATCCTGAACAGTCATACTTACTACTGATCTCTACATTAGAAAGAAACTTTTCATTTAATTCTGATTTTAATGGTCTAAAATAGCGAAAGTGATTTGGTACTTAATTGAAACTATGTGATAGGCGGTGCAGGAGTTCAAAATCTAGAATTTGACTAGACTGATTTATTTTATTAGTCATATAAGGAATACGGTACTAAAATGTCTGCATAAGAGACTAAATTTTTCTTCCAAGACGGAAACCACATATGATTAAGCGCTGGATTAAGTGTGTAAAAGATATGAGAGATTATGTAGAAACATTACTAACAAAAATCATGTACGCAGAATAAGATTTTTATTTTTAAGAATCTTTTACTTTTAGACTTTCATGCATGTATATATATATATATATATATTTATTGTGTGCATTGTATCTTCCTTTTTTGTATTATATACAAAAGAAAAAAAACGATATACTTTGAACTCAAATTACTGTATAATTTACTCATAATACATATAGATATAATTTATAATGAAAATGTAAAGAATTATAAATTTTATTGAACATTTTTTAAAAGCGAGATTTACATATTATGTGATAAATTGAATTCAGCAACAAAAGCACATTTTTGATAGCTGAAATCATTTAATATATCCAAATCTATTATAATTTTATAGCACTTTAACTGTTCGCGTACGAATTTAATCTTTTATTATGACGAATTTAATTGTTTCAAAACAATGCGAATGAATAATTCAATTTAATTACCCAATTATCATAAACTTCATTTGATATATATATATATATATATATATATATATATATATATATATAATTGTACTTGTACGCATACATACATTATATGTGAGCTTGTGACTGTATACTGATTGTTCATAATTCACTAGCAAATATCTCGTCGGCCACTAGTAGTTATCATCATATACATGAATGTTAATTAAATCAATTTCAGTTCTCAAAATTGTTGGGCTAGTTATCGAACGATGTGGCATATTCTATCATTATAGGTGTATGTTCGAATTACTTGCACTTTAAACTTTATCCAAAGGTTTTTTTTTCATTTTATTAAAGATGTTTTAAAAGTATTCAATAGAAGATTAAGAAAACTGTAAATCTTTATTGTATATATCTATCACCTGTACAGAGTAAACAAGATCAATAAAGATACTAATACGAAATATAATATTTATAAATAAAAATAATCTACACTTATCTGAAGTTGTCTAAAAAGTTTAGATGGAATATATAAGATCGATTAGAACAAATTTAATCTTTTTTTACGTGCTAGAGTAGTTTAAAAATACAAACAGAAGAATGCATTTTTCGTTAATGAGCGAGATAGAGATTTGATATATCTTTAAATGTAAAAACTTGTTTTCTACTTTTAAGTAAACACTTTGTGCCTGCAATGCTACATTTATTAATGTTTTTGTTGATAAAGATATTTACACAGAAGTATATTAAAAACGATGAAACTTTATACCGAAAACCAATAAAACTGCCTTTTATAAGTAATTGTTGGTATACACACACATGTGTATATATTAGTGTGTGTATATATATATATATATATATATATATATATATATAGAGAGAGAGAGAGAGAGAGAGAGAGAGAAAATTTTACACTCTAAATAGAATAGACAAAACGTGACGCATATTTTAGTATTATTCCAATATACTCTATAGTAAAATAAGAATAATGAATTTTATATGTGAATTATCAATCACTGTTCATTACATTTATCACTATTTTGTAAAAGATTACATAACCAAAGTAGACAACTTTTCAGAAATGTGAAACTCAATAAATGTGCTAGAAGTAGTGATGCATATTAATTATTAACTAATTATATAAATTAAAATTTTAATAATTAATTTCTTTGTTAATTTTTGAGTACAAATTAAAAAAATAATGTCCCTCTACGATCATATTTTTCTTATTTTTAGTACTTCTTTCTATTTTAAAAGTTCTACAATTGAACAAAAGAAAAAAAATAACTTGACAACACTGAAAAAAGATGAAGGCATATAAAAAAAAGACTTTTATTATAGTTTAAAAAAAATACTAAGAAATTGTTGAAAATTTGTAGGGTAGTTCGTTTTTTCATCTTGAAGTTATATGTGAAGTTTAAAAAGAATTTTCATAATAATTTTTATAGTTTAAGAAAATGTATTTTATGAAATTGAAAAAAATTATAAGTAGTGATGTAGACACACTACTCTAATAGAGAAGTATTTTAGAAGACAAAAATAATGTATATGGATGAGATCAATTTAAAATATTTCTTTATATTATGACCAACTACAGCAATAGACAACCATTTTAATTTGTATTTTCCACTTGGAATAATAGGTGTTTTTAAAAGATGACAATTCTTTCTCTAATCTTTACAAATAATTGATTTTTTCATTCAGGTTATTAGATTTGGCGTATTTAGTATTAGCAGATTATAAGAAACTGTATTTATATTTTATTGAATTACATGTAAGTAAATTGCTTTTTTTAATATCGAATTATTATATTAACTGTTTTTTTAATAAAATCAGCTGGATGTTAAAGTCAGAAATTTATTAAAAATTGAAGGTATGTAATTATGACACCTCTTAATTATATTAAGTACTTTTTTTTACAATAATTCTTTATAATAATTGAAAAACAATTCTCTGATATGAATAAATATGTGTACTTCTCATAAAATTTTGATTTTTCTTTTTTTAATTAATTAATCGTACAAATTCAATCAATTCAAACTCTAAAAATTTATTTACTATTATTTAAATATATCGTGTACAAAAAAGGACAGAGTCAAACAAAATTTTTTTTCATTTTCATCAGCTCAAATAATGTTAATAGATATAAATGAAATTATTGGAAAAAAGTTGTACAATCAGATTTATTCGCAGTATATAAAGTGTGTGTGTGTATATATATATATATATAGTGTGGGTGTATTATATAATTGGAATAATTCTTAGTACTTTTTAAATACTTTTTTGGTATTATATTCGAAAAAAATATTTTTTATATATATAAAAACACATGTATAAATACAAAAAATCTAAATTGTAATTTCACTGTAATGGTACAGAAAATTATTTTGAAACTTCACATATAACTTCAAGATAAAAAAAACGAACTACCCTACAAATTTTCAACAATTTATTAGTATTTTTAATTGCCTCATATAGCCTTAGAAGTCATTTTGTTAAATGAATTCTTGATATTAGTATTAATAACAATTACATAAATAATTAAAATAACTATTATTTGATAAAAATAAATAACTAAGCTCGAAACAGTTCAAAACATTCTGTGCGTTTAAATTGAATCAATCTTAACTCTGTTTCAAATAAAAATATTTTCACGTCATTTTATGATTTTGAAGTGTCACCATTAACATTTAAAAGACACTATATATCCTGGATAAGCAGCTGGTATAATTTCACAAAACAGTAGTGGACACGACGGCATCCGAAAAGTACTATTTTATGCATTGCATACTTTTCGCATACCAGTTGAAAAAAATGGTACTGGAGCCGAGGAAATGATTTATTTATTTTTAGAAGGTGTTGTGACGCATAAAACATGCAAATAATACTAAAAGAGTGCATGATTCGTCTGTTACTCGACAGATGAAACAAAGATATACAAAATAATGAGAGCTATTTTGAGGATTGAAATGTATTCCATTTTTCTGTATTCATTCTATTCTATAAGAAAGGGCACCGAATTAATTTGTACTTCTAATATATATATATATATATAATAATTAATATATATATATATATATATATATATATATATATATATTTATATATACATCTAGATAGATAGATAGAAATATAGGAGAGAGAGAGAGAAAACTATGATTTTATATTTGTATAATTATCAGAACCATATCAACAAGTATGAATATAAAACTGAATTTTATATATTTTAAAAACTGTTATATGTGAATAGTTTGCCATAATGCACATTGATAAGTTCGACAAACTAGGAAAATATATAAAACACGTCGTTAAATCAGAATTAATCCACTCGACGCGATTAATTTCTGATTACAAAATGATATAGCTGTTAAATTTGATTCTCTGTTGCCAATTTGGCTTCCAGCCAGTCACATCGACAGTTTAGCTACGGGCGTTTTTTTTTATTTACTAATTACGAAACGCGCTCGGTGCCGATAAAATGTAATTCCTGTACAAGAATGATCATTAAGATCGAAAGTGTTAATTATAAACGAAATTAATTGATTGAAAAACATGTTTATCGTGCCAAATATTTTCTAAAGATATTTTTAATACATTAATAAAGTATAAATAATCGGTCGTCTAAGGGTATTGGCAAAATTTCAACGAAAATACACTAACTGTGTATAGAATCTATTTAGTTGGAATCTGTACGTAATTTGTTTATAAAATTGCGTATTAGTTTGGAATTTTAATGTGTGGATATGAGCAAAATGAGTGTGTCGTCTATGTATGTTGAAATCATTTTCGAACAGGTCAAATTAAAATCAATTGTGTACATAGAGATGTTGTGTTTTGAGGTCAGTATATATTTTTGGCCATTCTAGGAAGTAAATATTTTCACAGCTGAAATTCTTGGGAGTGTTGTTTTAAAATAAGGCCAAGAAACTAACTCATTATAGAACGGATTGATCTATTTTTAGAAGTGACCTGTTGAAAGAAATCTGTGAATTTTTTAATTCGGAAATATTACATATAATTGTAAATTAATATATATGATATACCTTATTAATCTCGATTGTAAGACGAGTCTCAGTTTTTTCCAAAAAAATCAAGAAAGAAGAATTTTTTACGACCAAGATTATAAGAAGACGCGCAGTTTTTTCTAAAGAAAATAATAAAAAATGTTGATTTACGTTTTAATAATATTGGATCACCTATAAGTAATGCAGTATTTTTATATAGCTGAAAATGAATGATTCAATACAGTGCGATTATTACAATAACGTATCAGATGTATATGTTGCTCAATTATACAAAATGTTCTCTCAGTTTTATTGTGGAAGATTAACAGCGATCAAGCAAATTTAGAAGAAAAAATATTAGTTATCATGGAAGTGTCAAAAGAGTATATTAGGCATATTTTGCGTTGGGAGTTTTGTCAGGGCAACAATGCTACAACTGCAGTGAAAAAATTGTAAGAATGTTTGGTTCAGATATTATTAGTCTTATACAATGACAAAGATGGTTTTAAATATTTTAGTCCAGGATCTGCAGCCTTGAAGATAAGGAAAACTCAGGACGTCCTCAAGAGTTCGATGATAAAATTCTGCAAACACTGGTGGAACAAACTCTCGATGCAATGGTAGAAGAATAAGCTAAGAAATTCAAATCAATTCATTCAACTATTCATCATCATTTGAAAATGATTTGGTAAGGTTTCTAAGCTGGGTCCGTGGGTTCCAAACAAGTTATCGGACTTTAATTTAAAACAATCTGTACACATTTGCATTGTTCATTTGTGGAGATTGCTAAATGATTTGTTCCTGAATATAATTGCTACTGGTGATGAAAAATAGATAGTTTATAAAAATATGAAACGTCAAAGACAATAGGTTGACCATAACGAAACACGATTTTCAGGTGCGAAAGAAAGATTTTATCCAAAAAAGATTATGTTGTCCATTTGGTGAGATTTGGAAGGAATTAATCAATACCAAGCTATTACTAGAGAATCAAATCATTACAAAGGAGTTATATTGAGAACAACTGATATGGCTGAAACAATCCATTGATGAGAAACGGCCAGCATAACTCAACAAAAAAAAGGTGTAATTTTTTATCACAATGATCGACCTCACATAGGACGCGAAACCTTCCAAAAACTGAGACAATTTGAATGAGGAGTTATGACTCATCCACCATATTTCCCTGACCTAGCACCATTAAATTATCATCTGTTCCGAAAACTTCAAAATCACATCAATGGAAAACGGCTTAATGCATAGAGTGATGTCCAATGAGAGCTCGACTCTCTTTAATGTAAAGTTTTCCAAAAAGTTTTGTCGCCAGGGTATTGAAAATTTAAGATTAAGATGGGAAGAAGTTGTAAATAATAAAGAAAAACATATTTCGTATCAAAATTGAATCGTCAATTTTTTTCCGCTGTTCCAAAACTTACTTTTTAAGAACACATTATTTATGAGATGATCTAATATTTAGAAAAAAAATACAAATACATATTTGAGACACCTGCAGTAGCGTGCCAGCCTGAAGTTATGAACATCCAAATAAAAGACGACTCTAGTGTTTTAATAAAAATCTGCGGAAAATCCTCGTCTTATATTTGAGCTAATATGGTATTAAATATGTATCATTTAAGGCAGTGAGTTGTTCATGTATTTTCTCGTGCATATAAACTACATATATATATATATATATATATATATATATATATATATATATATATATATATATATATATATATATATGTATATATATAATATATATGTATATATACTACTATAATATATATGTATATATATATATATATATGTATATATATATATATATATGTATATATATATATATATATATGTATATATATATATATAATATATATGTATATATATATATATATATATATATATATATATATATATATATATATATATGTTAGAAGTACAAATTAATTCGGTGCTCTTTTTTGTAGAAAATGAATGAATACAGAAAAATGGAATACATTTAAATCCTTAACTATCTTTCATACTTCCAAATTTTACTTAAATCCCAAGTTAACATTTTTATTTACTTGTCACGACTGAATCGTAAACTGAAATACCGTGAATACAATAGTGAGTATATCAATCTAATTAGTCGACGTGATTCATTTCTGTCCTATTATTGGATCGAAGATCGATACGTATTCAGTGTACTGAATAGAATTGTGTATGACATACATGAAAGACGATGCCTGATTGCGCGGACAGAATAATAGTTTCATAATTATTTGTGTAACTGACTGATTTTAGTGCGCGGTTGTGTTCAATTCATGCGGCTTCTATAGTCAAGGATATCGCGTTGACATTGACGAAGAATGGAATAATATAAACACGACATATTCAATTATGCTAACCTTTGCCCGAATGGCGACTCACGTTAGCGCCCATAGCAACGTGAGTATCGTCTAGGTGGCGTGCAGCCTCCTCGTTGTCCGTCCCATCCGGTTCATCGCTGACGGACGCCAACCGACGGACTAGACGCAGCAAGACGGTATCAGGTGCCGCTTGCAAAGTACGTGTCGCCGCTTCGATATCTGTTACACTTTTCCTGTCGATCTCCAACACCCGATCCCCTGCAAGTCAAATAATAAAATAATTATTCACAAATAATAAAATACTATTTATTCTTTTATAAATTTTGTTTTGAAAATAATGATCTAGGATCAAAAATCAAAATCAAAAATAATTTTATTGATCTGAATAAAAAAATACAGCGTATTAGTACACGGATGAGGTACGGATATTGAGTCCGGATCTAAGCCTTGGCTTTTAAGCCGGTTTTGAAAGGAAGGTAGGAGTTAGATACGGAGGTTTAAGTAAGCTTAGGAGTTGGAATGCCGGGGAAAAAGTTATATAGGATAAAATAAGATTTAGGATCAAATATAGATTGCTTTCATAAACAAAAATTCACTCATAAAAGAGGTACGCTTCATGAAAATACTGAAATTTAGAGAAAACATTATTTTCATTAGAAATGTTTACATTATGATGGTCAAATTATATGTATAAGAAATTTTTTTCATGTACCTTGGCGCTCTGACGATGATGCGATTGCCATAGAAATGCTCATAACTAATAATCCAAAATGATTAATAGTCATTTATTGAATATTTTTGGTCTGAAAAATTCTTTGTGGTTTGTAAGGTGAACAAAAAATTCGTTTATGAATGTGAACATAGCCAGTAAACTTCGGATGAGGTTGAGTTTTGAGAAGAAAATTATTAAACATTATATTGGTAGGAAAATAAATGCAGTTTTTGTTTTCTGAATTCTAACTTTAATTTTTTTTCAATTAAAGTGTTATTTCATTGTGTTCATGTTAATATCATTTGAAAATGCATTTTTCGATTTGTATTTTGGTAACAAAGACTTCAGTTTTATTATTAATTTTGCTTCAAATTTGGCAATTGAATTTAAGATGAAAAAGAGCAATTTTTTGTATGAGTTCAAAACGTCCAGTAAAGCAGCAGAAACTGCTCGTAAACTAAACGATGCGTTTGGTGTGGATACTGTTAAGGAACATACGGTGCAATGGCAGTTTCAAAAATTTTGTTATGGGGACGAGAGACTTAGAGATAAAGGACGCAGGTGTCTTTATTCAGTCATATCAACCAACTGAAGGCATTAGTTCAATCAGAATCATAGAAAACAATTTGAGAGCTTACATAAAAGTTAGTTGTTAGTCGTAGAACAGTTCTGGACCACTTAAAACCATTTAAATTAAAAAAATATATATGAATTTAAAGGTCATAAACCGCAATTATGTTTCTACCAATCTAATAATTTATTAAAAAATCGAATTCATGAAATTTTATGTATTATAAAATTTTTGTATTTGTAGATATAAAATATGGTTCTAAAATCATTTTCTTTATAAACATAATTTCAATTAAAATTATTTCTTGAAACCAAAGACAGAAAACTGACAATATTGTTTTTATTTCTTTAGATCTATTCTGTTTCAGGCAATAATAAAATGTAAACGTATTTTTAAACAATTTTATTTTCTGAAACTAATTACTATTGGTTGTGGTTTTTTATTATTTTAAGATTAAATGTTTTAAATCAATTATTTATTGTTTAATGTAACGCGGAAGATCAAAAATAGATTTGTCATCATATAAAAGATAAACAAATTTAAAGTCACATCAATTTTAAAATACAATTTTTGTCTCACTTCATAAACCACAAAAAATGGTTGACTGTCTTATACGCATTCTGATTGGGATCTCATCAACCTCAGAGCGTTGACGTATAGAAAATTCCGATTTTAAATCTAAAAAATAGATTTGTATGCACTTTAGCGCCTTGAGAATGATCGGATTGTTATAGAAATGCGCATACGCAAGAATCAGAAATGAGAAATATCATTTATTGAACATTTTTGTTCAGAAATGTTTTTTATGATATCTGCGCTAAAAAATAAATCATTTGTAAAAATACATTTATCTAGTGCCGAAAATGTAATGTATTGTTTGTGTTTACAAACTCTTGACGTTTAATATGTTTATTTTAAATTAGTATAGGGTTCTGCGCATTTCTCACTGTACTCTCCCCCCATCCGGTGGGCTTTGCTCCCTTTCGATTCCTTCCTAACAAATAATAGAAATTAACAAATTATGCACACAAATAATCCGCTTAAAATGTAAATCTTAAAATTTTTATTGGAAAATTTATAAAAATTAACACAACAAAATACAATATTAAAATGTGTAATATTTTTTTTATTCTAAAGCTTCAATGAATACAAGATTTTGAATAAATTTCTTACAAGTGTTACAATGAAATCGTAAATCATCTTTCGTTGTACACAGTGTAATAGAACACTGATCATGTTGATATGAACCAATGAGAAAGCATATCTCATGATCACTATCAACCAATCAGAATAGGAATAAACCGCTACGCGATGACGATGGTGGTTTTGATTCTTATTAATACAAATTTAAAAGGAATGCTTTTTTGTTTCAATATCAATAATGGTAAATGAACAATGTTTATTATTTTTATAATTCAATGAAGGTTAAATTTAATTTAAGATACGGAAAGTGTGATCTTCGTCACAATAAATATAAACCATAAATTTCTCTAAATATTGATACATAAAAAAACAATTTGAAAATTTATAAAATTTTAATAGGCGCATATAAACACTTTCGATTTTTTTATATTATGACATAAATGTTTTACAAAATACTTAACGCAGTTGTAACTTCGAGTTCCGTTGAAGCCATTTTGAAATAACTACTTATACTTTTTTCTGTAAAAGTATGTCGAGAAGAAAGGTTTTACAGCATACAAGTTGAAAAATAACTATAGACGAGTTGTGTTTGAGGATAAATTTGAATAATTCCAGGAAGAGGTACTTGTAAATATCACATAAACTTGATTACAAACAAGTTAAATGTCAGCTATAAAGAGGAAAACGTAATAACAGCGAAAACGAAAAAGAGAATTACGCGAACTTTGAACGAAACGTAGCTACTTTGAAAATTGTTCAATTAATTACGAAACGGCAACGCTGGCAGCATTGTTGGAATATTAACGTTTTTACTTGTCTGTGTCTTTACTGTATTCTCAAAAAATTGTACTGTTTTTATTTTAAAAAAAAGTTACACAGCGCGAATGTACACCGTAGAATATGATACTTAATATGAATTTATTGTTTAACAGATATTGTACAATATGAATTTTAGTCTTTATATTATATTTTGTATTTATTTGTACATTGACGGCGATTTTATTTCACAGAAAAAAACTCAGTAGGAGAGTTAGTTATGAAATAGTTGATATCTAATATTTTTGTTCGAATATATATATATATATATATATATATATATATATATAGAAAGAGAGAGAGAATGTTTTAATTTAGGCTTCCGCATGGAAGTATTAAAAGACGGCGCAAGGTTAACAAAAGTCATGTTATTTTTCATAACATTTTAGTTCAATTTAATACTAAAATACAATTTGAACTAAAATAATAAATGGAGTTTAACATGTTTTTTTAATATTTTCCTGTAAAATCCTAAGTTTAATCACCCTATATCTATATATGTATAAATACATATATATATATATATATACCATATATATATATATATATATATATACCATATATATTATATTATATATATATATATATTTATAAAGAGAGAGAAAGATAAAGAGTAGGATTCAGTTTAGGCTTCTACATGGAAGTAGTAAAAGAGGACGCAAGGGTTAAGAAAAGTCACGTTATTTTTTAAATAGGATTTTAGTTAAATTCAATATTAAAATATAATTGAACTAAAGTACTAAATGGAGTTTAACATGTTTTTTAATACTTTTGTGTGAAATCCTAATTTCAATCACCTATATTTATCTATCTATCTATATCTATATCTATATATTATATATATATATATATATATATATATATATATATATATATATAGATATATATATATATATACATATATATATATAGAGAGAGAGAGAAAGATAAAGAGTAGAATTCAGTTTAGGCTTCCACATGGAAGTATTAAAAGAGGACGCAAGAGTTAAGAAAAGTCATATTATTTTTTATATAGGATTTTAGTTAAATTCAATAATCAAATATAATTGGACTAAAATACAAAATGGGGGATAAAATGTGTTTTTATTACTTTCTTGTAGAAGCCTGAGTTGAATTACCTCTCTCTCTCTCTCTCGCTCTCTATATATATATATATATAGTTGAATTTTTATCTTCATAAATAATTAATATTGTGTTATAAATGTGTTATATGATTTTGAATATTTTTAAAATGATACAGTTATAGAGTGAAAGTGATTCTGTTATAATTTAATTATGGAAATGTGGGTAAATTTACTTTTATATATGAATTTTTCATTTACTTTACAAAGCATGAACATTTTTTGTAATTAAAATGTTTAATATTTAATAATTAATCTTTTTTTATTACTTATGCGCATTTTAATGAAGATGGTATTCTGCTCAGAGTGCGAAGGTACAGAAAAATCTAACATCTTTCATACTTTTAGATTCATTTTTCTGTGGTTTGTGAAGAATTCGTTTATAATTTGTGTAGTTTTAAGATAATCACACCTGAGAATGAACTCTTAGGTTTAAACCAACTAAAGAAGGGAGACAACCAATCTACGTAGTTAGAGAATATGCATTACATTAAAAGCGTAGTCTGGGTTTTCAAACTGCGCGTTTTCTACGAAAGCTTATTCAGAACAGACTTGTATAACGCAGGGATTACGTTCCGGGAAAATGTCAGGTTACAAAAATCGCGTTATGCGAGACTGTGACATTCTGTATAGCCGGACACCAAATTGTCACTTGAATCACTTCATATTTTTGGAATTATACATGTCTATGTTCCACGTTTTAAGAAAGTGTAGATGCAAGGATTGCTACAAATTGTGAACCGTGTTAAACAAGGGTTACATGTACTTGCTCTCAGATCTATCTCACTAAAGTTTAAACGTCATTTAAGATTCTTTGTCTCGAGCACATATGAAAATTAACTGTGTACATGAATATTTAAACAATAATTTTGTATTCATAAATATATTGTACATTTTTTACAATTTCGCTATTATTTTTGATTATTACATTCAACATTTTTCTATAAGTGAAGATGTAATATTATAGAAAAATCAAATTATAAGAATCGTTCAACGATTCCATGAAATTATTTTAAATTTTATAAAGAGATCAAAAGAAAAATATCTTATACTTTTTTAATCTTAGTATTACTTTTATAAACCATTTATACATCCTTAAACGAAAGTTTCACAAAAAGAACATTGAATAAAGTAATGCGATACAGGATATTATTTAATTTTATAAATCTCTTTGTGTAGTCTAATTATGACTTGTATCTGAAACATAAATGCCGATTGTAGATATGTCGATCAAGCAATAAAATATTCTTTTATCATTCATATTTATAATATATTTTTCCATTCTGTGATCTTAATTTGATCCTATTACCTTTACTTCTCGTTTACTCAATCCAATCTGAGTCAACCTGCTGTTATCCTTCAACGAATATACATCTCTCGACGTTTCTCCAGTGTTTCAAAAGCGACTAATTATAAAAGGAAGATTTTATTCTTATCTCGTCATCAAAGACATTCTCCTTTGTATATACAATTTTATTCTGTAATTGTTCTGCCGCATGTACCTTACAGTTGTTGTGTTTGCAGTGCCATTACGATTTAGATGATTTCACAACGTTTTGATGCAAGTACTACGAGCTACTGACTCTTTTAATGTATTATTCTGTTACTTGGCAGAAAATAAATAATCGTTTCCAAAAAGATGTCATTTTATTTATCGTTCGAAGTCAGTTAAGCTTTGACTATGTATACGTGTGTCTCAAAAATGATTGGATCAATTTTAGTATAAATTATTATTATTATTATATATATATACATATATATATATATAACATATATATATATATATATATATATATATATATATATATATATATATATATATATATAATACATTGTATGTGTATGTATGCTTTGAACAATCCGTTAGTTCATATACTAAGAATGAACACTTATTACTTTTACATTGGAAACTCGATACCGAAATGGCTAATATGCCCATACATGCATAAACTTAGAGAACTAGTTTACCGGGCAATGTTGAAAGTATCAGCGCGAACCTCAAACGGAATATGGTTCGTGCAGCATACATATCGAGTACTTTAGAAATAGTTGTTCTTTTTTCATTCTCTAGATTTATATACAATCTCTAACAGATATTCATACAAAGGCTATATATATATATATAATGTTGAAGCTACAAAGTTTGTACTCACTTGAAGTTTTAAAAGAAATGTAATATATATATATATATATATATATATATATATATATATTTTTATATATATATATATATATATATATATATATATATATATATATATATATATAACGGAGTTTATTTAGTGCATGATGCAAATGAGATAATAGAAATATAATATTTCAAATTAATTTAAAGTCTTAAAATATATTTACGGGGGTAGTTATTAGGAAAAGTTGACGATCTGGCATACAGAAATCGGTGCTGTTTAATTTTTTTTTGTACTGTATTGCCACACCTGTTTTATGAATAGCGGTAAAATATCAAGTCGATCAGTTAATGCTTTGTTATAAACGACTGTTTAAATAATAATCTCAGAGTATTTTTTTTCAAATTGATAAAAATGAATATCGTGCAGTGATGTAACTGTTTGTTAAAAACGATTTAATATCAATGGAAATTTTTAACGACATGAAAAATATGTAAGATAATAATTCATCTTTATTTACAACTCTAAAGAAATGGGCTACAGAGTTTAAACATGGTTATACAAGCCTGGAAGATGACCCCAGAAGTGAACGTCCAAAAAGTGCAACCACACTAGTAATCAGCAATAAAGTGCACAATATTCTTTTTGAGGTCCGTTGATTAAGAGTCTGCGATTTCTAAGACTATTGGTATCTCAGATGAACGTGTGTTTTATATTCTAGCCGAAGAATTGTGTATGAAAACCTATCGGCAAGATGGGTACTGCATCAGTTCGAGGTTGTCCCAGCGCTGTGTGCGCTTCAGGAATTAAGTGCGGGGTACAGAGACATATAACTTACAGATATACTTAGGTACAGAGACAGATGATGACGCTCTTAACCCACGATACAAGTATCTAGGAGAGCGGATGGCACATATTGAGCAGTAGTAGATGTTGATTGCACGGAAGTGTACGGGAGGGGGGGTCAGGGCGAGAGAGAATCTTGCTGCCTACGACCCACAGTCCGCGCCGTGACCAAAATTCGTTAAGTTCGGGGGAGGTCTACCCATCACAACACCAGTAGCTTTGGTCGCCTGTAGCGGTACCACGGGTTGGACGCGTCGTAGGCGACGAGGGTGTTAATCAGGGCGTTCTGGCTGGATGCGGACTGGCCGTATAGAGTGCGAGCTTGACAACGCATAAACTTGCAGAGTGTAGGTCATTGTGCAGGTTGGGTACTGCATCAGTTGACAACTGAGGTTAAACGTAATCGAATTCAGGTACGATTTTCTACCCTTTCTGATGTTTTTACCTCATTTAGTTTTTTTTTTGTTTTTTTAATTTTCATCTATTCTCAAACCAGAAAAAAATCCTTGCTGACATGCGATTTTCTTTAAATAGTAGACTGAAAGTAGCTGTAAACGTCTATTACTTTGAAGACATTGAGGTATTGCCTAATAGAGTAAAGGAACTGGAGCATTGCTGGTATAAAGCATGCTATCTTTTAAGAGAGATTCTATTGAAAAATAAAAGTAATTTTAAGAAGATAACAGTATTTCATTATCAAGTCGAGAACTTTTCAACCTTCTCCCATATTAGAAACTCTTTTTTATTGATATACCAATCAATACGTATATGATTTCAATTGGTACTTTTTTTATTTTGAATAGAAAATTTCGTACAAAATTTTAATTTAAATCACAGAAATAATGAATATAGATTGATAATCTTCTTTTTCTTCTTCGATCGCGCTACAGCTTAAATTGAACCATGGCCTCCTCAATTTTCTACCTCTAGACATCTCTCTCTCTCTACATCTGGCGGTCATTCTTCAGTTCCTTACTTCTAACAGTTCCATTGCAAAGGTCTATACATTGTCTATCCATTGAAGCCTTGGTTTGCCTACAGGTCTTCTCCTCCCTGGTTGTCCATTCAAGGCTATTTTTGGTACTCTTGAGTCCAGCATGCACTCAATGGACTGATAATACCATATTTAAATTTATATACTTTTTCCGAGTAGAATATCAAATAACAGCAAAATATATTTTACATTTTATCTATTCCGTTTCGAAGTAAAGCCTTGTTAACATAATTATATATATATATATATATATATATATATATATATATATATATATATATATGTATGTATGTATAATCAATTAATTGACAAAACAAAAAGTAGAGATAATATTTATAATTAAACTAAAAATTAATGTAAAAATATGACAAAACTATGCAGATAGAAGAAAATTTAGTGCTTGATCGATATATCTACAATCAGTACATATATTTCAAATAAAAAATAAGGATATATTTGCTTACACTATATGATTATAAAACATTCCTAATCTATTTATAAAGGAAACCGTCATAAGTAATATTTCACAATTATAAGAACAATCAAGTTAAATTATGAAAATCGTTAAATTTCTCTCTCGATAATCACCGTTTTAAATATGTACCATTTTTCTTGCATTCTTAGTCTAAGCATATAATTCTTAAAGCGAAATTTAACAGGTTTTCATTATTGTGCATTACTTTATTTTTTAACAGATGTTTTATCTACTTAAATATTTTTTATTGGTAAAAAATTGAATAAATGCATCGTTGCAAATACAAAGTGTTTACTTTAGACAGAAAAAAATTGAATTTTAACGAAATGTCAAACTTTTATCTGGATAAACAATAAAAAAATGTATTATTTTTCAGATACCATTGTATTTTGTCCTTCTTTAGCATATTAAACTATATTTAATTCAATTGTCTATTGAAAAATGATTGTCTTGTCTATAGAAAAAACATGTATGATATCTATTTCTTTTAAAATAGTTTTTTTGTACCATGCTGCCCTGAAGATGATGAAATTGATATCAAAATATGAATAACAATCAATAATCAAAAATTATCAATAATGTTAATTTTATTGAACATATATTTATTAATCATTTTTAACTAGAAAAAATGTGTTTTGTGGAGTGAAAAAAGAATTCATTTTTGAAAATGCCCTTATCAACTTTGCATATAAATGTAACCAAAAAGGTTCAACAGAATAATGATAGTTAATAATTCATAAATATTGCATTTATTATTTACATGTTTGCTCTAGTAACTGACATTCTATAGAAGATAGATTTATAAGAAAAATGCATTTCTCTTATCTTCTTTTCAGAAAATTTACAGTGCAACTGTCATTCTATATTTATTGTACATATGATCATAAATTATCTGTTTTGATTTTCAAAAAATATTACACTTGTTTATTTGAAAATAAACATTGTTATTTTCTATTGCAGTTCCTTCAATCCGAAAGTAATTATGGACAACTAATTTCTTCAGATACATGATTCGTAACACATTGAACGCCAAATCTTTTCAATATTGTTTGGTAAGTTTTCTTAAGAGATATCTTTTAGTAATTATTTACAACTGCTTTGAATGTAGATATTGCATAATTTATTTATACTATTTCTATTCAATATTTTAAAAAAAATATTCTTAACAACTTGATAATTTAATGAACATACACCTATAAGAGCATAACGCATGACTAAAGACTTTCCTTCCAAACTCAATTACTAAGTTTTAAGTGATTTCAATATTTTTTAAGTTCTTTATTATTACGTATGAAAAAGTAAATACCTTACAATCAAAAATTATTAATCCATTATAAACCGCAATCTAGTTAATTATCTACTCTCTTTCTCCCTTTCTCTCTTTGTATATATATATATATATATATATATATATATATATATATATATATATACACACACATTATATGTAAATATATAGATGTGTAGACTAATTCTACTCTGATTTTATATACTTGCGAATTATTTGTTTCCGTAACAAATTGAAAGGTTTTTAAATCTTTAGTTTTTATCATCTCATCACCTGATTTCAACTCTTTAGTTTTTAACTAACAGACTGGTACTGATTATATTTTACTCTTAGTACCAAGAATAATATATTTAAAAAGTATATATTCTTCGCATTGATCTCTATTTTTATAATTTTGTGTTTTCAAATAGATGATTGTTTTTAAAATATTATATTATAATAATATATATATATATATATTTAAAATTTTATTATATATATATATATATTTAAAATTTTAGAATTATTTAAAAATTTTTGTCTGGAGATACTCTTTTAAAAGTGTAAAATAACCACAATGTACTATCTATGATATATATATATATATATATATATATATATATATATATATATTATATATATATATATATATTATTTATGTAACGAATACTTTCCTCATTTTAATTATGTAAATGGTATTCACAAGTTCAGCTTCAAAATCGATAATCAGATGTTCTGAGACCTCTGCAGCACATGTTGATAACACATCATATCAGTCATCAATTAGTAATATTTTAAACTATGTAAGAATTTCAATTTTTTATTAATACTACTACGTTAGTGGGAAAATAATTCCAGTTTTTGTTTTCTGAATTCTAATCTTAATTTTATCCAATGAAAGTGTCAATTCATCGTGTCCATGTTAATATTATTTTAAAGATTACTTTTCGGTCTGTATTTTGGTAACATCGATTTTGGTTTTATTATTAATTTTGCTTCAAATTGGGCTATTGAATTAAAGATGAAAAAGAAACAAATAAGATCATTTTTGTATGAGTTCAAAGTAGCAGAAGCTGCTCGTAAATTAAACGATTCTTTTAGTGTGGAAACTTGTAAGAAACGCATGGTGGAATGGTGGTTCTAAAAATTTCGTGCTGGGGATGAGAGCCTTGAAGATGAAGAAGGTTGCGAGCATCTTTCTTGAGTTCATAACGACCAACTGAAGGCGTTAGTTAAATCAGAACTACGCAGAACAATTCGAGAACTTGCACAACAGTTAAGCGTTAGTCATTCAACAGTTCTGGGCCACTTAAAATAGCTAGCTGAGAAAAATTTATATGAATTGGAAGATCATAAATAGCAATTATTTTTCTATCAACTTAATCACTTCAATTTATATTGGTAATTTATGAATGGTGATTTATTTATGGTGATTTATTTTATCAAAAACCATTTTTGTAAGATATTTGGGTGGCAATATAAATAATGTTTCCCACTTTCTCTTCCAACCACCAACTATTTAAGTGATTAATGACTTAAAAAAAGCAAATTAAAAAAAGCAAATTAAAAAAAATGTTTTCAACTCACAGTTTTTATTTATCGAGTTTTTAAATGAACAAATATGATATTAATAACTACTGAAAGAACATGTATTAGGTGTAAAAATTAATTCAATGATTTTCTTTATAGAAAATTCATGACTAAGAAATAATGTAATACATATAAACCCTCAAAATATCCCCATTATTTTGTACAACTTTAGTCTATCTGTCGAATAACTGACGAATATTTTTTTTTTTTAAAAAAAAGATAACAGCATTAAGTCAATGAAGTGGTAATGTATTTTCGAACTTCTTCCACTGTTTAAGCATTTTTTTTGACATTTTATTCGTTACAAAATCTTCCCCCAAAACTGAACAAATTATTCCAGCAGCTTCGACAGCTTTTTTTTAACTAGAATGCGAAAACAATGCAATGCTTAAGCTGCTTTTTGAACGCTATCGTGTTCACTACTGTTATGTGAATGCATATCAACTGTTTGTCTACGATACATATTGTTTTTAAATGTTAAGGTCTGGTACTTCAAAAGACGAGAAAACATTTTAATTTAGAACAGAGTTATGATTGATTCAATTTAAATCACCGAATTAATTTTTACACATAATATAAAAATAGATGACTATATAAAATGAGATGTTTAATAATTATCCTAGTGCGGTAGATGGTTGAAGTAGAAAAAAAATGAAATTATTTTTAATAGAAAGCTAAAACTTCAATCAAAATAAGTATCGAAAGAGAGTTTATTTAATTTACAATTTTATACAGCTGACTTGAAAAGCATGATTTTAGAAAAATTGCGTGCTGAATATAAAAAAAATAAGAAAACGTTATACTAAAAAAATTAAGTAATGACATATAACGGATAATAACATAAACAATTTACTGTTGAAAATTATCTGTTATTAATGATGCAAGAGCTTCAGAACGACTGTCACTCATTACTGTCGAACACGCAGCAGCACTTCCGGTATATTATGAATTTATGTTATATGTGATCCCGCATTTACTCCGACATGTCCATATTTATGAAGTAAACCGTAGTCTCAATATGCGCTTTGTCATATAAATCACGAGTATTATATTCCGGGGACTGAGATAGACTCAGTACCGGACATTTACGGTCAATCTGATGATTTTCGAATGTATTCGGACGAATTGATGCCGTACTGAATTATGTAGTTGATATTTCGTACGAATGCAGGTTCTCGTACGGTTGTGAATAGAATAATTATTGAGAAAGCATGTCGTTTATTTATAAAAAAAAATAATACAAATAAACTGTATCTGTATGACTTGGCAATAGAATCAAATTACCAATGATGAAATCGTTTACGATACTGTACTAGACACGAATTTTAATTTGGTGAGTAATTTATTGCACGTGGATTATTTTGTGAGAATTTGGCTATATGGTAATACGATTAGATAGTAGTCGAGGTTTGTAAATATCCACTTATTCTTAGATTCAGTTTCAATATGGAGGAATATTTGAGTTGAGAAATTTGTTGTGTAAAATATATTATGCATTATAGAGCTTAAGAGAAATGATAAATACTTTTTAATAGGAGAAATTCTTAGATTATTCACAAAGATTGCAGTGTATTCGACTTTGCTATGCGTTGGGTACCATGACTTGTGTTTTACTGTTTGGAATGGGGATTTTGTTAGAATTGAAGACCAAACTGTATTTAGTTTAAGAGTTATGGGAGCAAAATATACGACCTGAGATCAATCCAACTGAATTTACGCATCTAAGATATCAGTTTCGGATGATGAATCCGAATGTTTTCATTCGTTAGCCAATACTTTTTCCCATCTTTCGGGCAGGAGATGAATACCACGTCGGAAGAACGCCTGGTCTTTAGATGCAATCCACGAATCGACCTATTTTTTGCAATCTTCATAAGAAGTGAGCTTTTGCCCAGACAGGCCATGACTCATCGATCGAAACAAGTGGTAATCAGAAAGAGCAATATCTGGATAATACGGTGGGTGGGGTAGGAATTCCCATTTGAGCGTTTCCAAATATGTTTTAACCGGTTTTGCGACATGCGAACGAGCATTGTCGTGCTGCAAAATCACTTTGTCGTGTCTTTCAAAGTATTCCCGCCGTTTTCCTTCAATTCACGGCTCAAGCGCATTAATTGTAGTCAGTAGCGATCCCCAGTGATGGTTTCATTCGGTTTGAGCAGGTCATAGTAGATCACACCTTTATAATCCCACCAAATACAGAGCATGAGCTTAGATCCATGGATATTTGGCTTCGCCGCTGGTGTTGATGGTTGACCGAGCTTAACCCATGACTTTCTGCGCTTGGGATTGTCGTAATTGATTCACGTTTCATCTCCCGTGGCAATTCGATGCAAAAATGTTTTCCTTTTCTCCCGTTGAAGCAGTAGTTCACAAGTAGAAAAACGCCATTCAACGTCCCCCGGTTTCAATACGTATGGGACCCAATTTCCTTGCTTTTGGATCATTCCCATGGCTTTAAGGCGTTTTCCTACCGTTGACAAGTCAACTTCCAACGATTCAGACAATTCTTGAAGTTTTTGACATGGGTCTTCATTAAGCAATGCCTCCAATTCTTCATCGTCGAACTTTTTCGGTTGTCCAGGCCGTTCCTTGTCTTCCAAGTCGAAATCATCACTTTTAAAACGTGCAAACCACTTCCGACAGGTTTGCTCAGCTAGAGCATGGTCTCCATAAACTTCTACTAAAATACGATGACTTTCGGCAGCACTCTTTTTCATGTTAAAGTAATGAAGTAAAACTCCCCGCAAAAACAATTTATCCGGCACGAAATTCGACATATTCGATAAAATATAAAGTGTTGTTATTTACGCTTCAACCAAATGACATATACTGAAACTGACGCCTAAGGACAGCTATTTTACGGGGAATATTCGGTTAAAGAGGATAATGGAAGAATGTTCTACCTACGCCATCTCTTGTAAAACGATACGAATTAATTCCAACACCCAATAGTAACCGGGATTTTATGAGCTTAGAAGTAGGATCTTATCTTGTATCATCATTTTTGAATTTTGAATTCAAAGTCTGAGCCACTAAGATATGTTTTATTACAAAATTAAGTATAGTTAGAGAATATTCACAAAACATTAAAAATAGGAATAAAGTAGAATAATAATATTAATATACGTGTTTTAATGATAAGAGAGTATAGAAGTTCATTTTCTTAGTATATTTTTTTATAAATTGTTAATTAAATTAATATAAAAAATTAACAGTCAATTAGAATAAGTGTTAGGTGTATCTGAAAAATAAATTATCATTAAAATATGGTTAGAATTTTCTCTTTTATAAAATTGAAAATATGTTTAAATTAGTGAAACTATAGTAAAAGGAAAATTTTTACTAAGAAGATGTCATATTTAAATCTTCCAGCCCGGTGCCATTTGAAAACTCACCATGCCGATGCAGTAAACATAGTTTTCTGATAATATTTTTCATGAAAATTGCTATTTATGAAGGAAAATAAAGACTTTTAATTAATTGAACATCAAACGAAATCCTTATATCAGCGATTAATATTAATAGAATATGTGTATTACAAGAAAATAAATAAATATAATTAATATTATTATTCTACTTCCTCACGGTAAACGTCTGAAGATCAATAAACTGATATTTATTGAACAACACATCCGTACCAGTGTTGAGGTTGGTTTTGAAATAAAAGAGAGATTTAAAGCAATATTTGAGGTTTCTATCATTATGTTCTTAAACTCATCAGTGAGAGTACTGAATAATAGAGGATAACAAGGAATATCAGTGTTATGTAAAAGAAAGAAGGATATTTGTAAATAAAAAATGCGGTCAATATATTTTACCTCACTGGAACGAGAGAGTTCATAATGATTGTTGAAAAATCACAAGAAGAGTCAAGTATTAGGTTGGTACGAAAATAATTGCGGCTTTTGTTTCCTGAATTCCAATCTAATTTTTTCAACGAAAGTGCCATTTCATCGTGTTCATGTTAATATCATTTTAAAGTGCATATTTCGGTCTGTATTTTTGGGAACAAGGACTTTGATTTTATTATCAATTTTGCTTCAAATTTGACTAGTGAATTAAAGATGAAAAGAAGCAAATAAGATCATTTTTTAATATGAGTTCAAAACGGGTAGTAAAGCAGCAGAAACTGCTTATAAATTAAACGATGGGTTTGGTGTGGGTACTGTTAAGGAACGTAAGTAGGGTGCAATGGTGGTTCCAAAAATATCGTGTTGGGGACGGGAGCCTTAGAGATGAAGAAGGTTATAGACGTCCCCTTCTTCAATTTATAACGACCAAATGAAGGTGTTAGTTCAATCAGAATCATGAATAACAATCTGAGAGCTTGTACAAAAGTTGGG
>CM068321.1:7946525-8171525 GCA_034766995.1 Acanthacorydalis orientalis | reverse complement strand
TATTAACAATTTAGAATCTATGAGATTTAGGAGAGTAATGTTAGCTTTTTGGATACTAGTTTAGTATAGTAATAGGTAATGAATTATTATTTACAAATGTAACTATAATTGGTTACATTTGTAGCTATTTCTTAATTAAATTTGTATTTTGAATTAGTAAATTAATTTTCAAGTTGTTTATCAGGGATTATGACGGAAATGTTAGTGAAGAAAGTATATAATATCGTGATGATAGCTGATTACCCATTTTAAAAATGTGGAAAAGGTCCAAAAATATATTAAGATTTCATCGACTTAAAGCCATCAATTATTTTCGGTACGGGATTTATCAGTTACCCCAGAAATGGAGCAAATTTACACAAAATGACTGATATTTTGAAGATTGAAGTGCATTCTATTCTTCTGTAAATATTCATGTTTTACAAAAAAATCATTGAATTAACTCATACATCTAATATATATATATATATATATATATATATATATATATATATAATTGATTAATTTTAAATATATTTAATTGCTAGAATAAACATCCTAACCAAACAAACGATAAGAATAAATAACAAGATATCAAGAGTGATAAGAAAAAATATTGTTAAGCACAATAAGAATACACTCCTGTGTGAAATAAACTCTGAAAAATGTTAAAATTGAAAAATTGTAATGTTTGATATATGAGTTTTGAAAAAGTAACCTTTCAGTAGTATAAAAATATTTAAGATAGGAGCGATTTTGTTATCAGAAAAAAAATAAATTTAATCTGTGAAACTTAATTTTACAAATTTCAATATGTAAGAAGAGTCGAAGTCACGTTGATTTTATATTTGAAATACGATCAATTACAGTTGAATATTAGAAAAAATCTTAATATCAATACACTAGAAAACACTAGAACTTAAATAATCTTAGTAGTTTTAGTAAATTATTTTCTTTTTAATTTGAGGTTTAATTTTATATTTAGAATTAATCAAAGAATTGCTTTAAAATACACTAAAAGGTTCGATTCTTTGTTAAAATTGAGTCAATGAATTCCATACGAACTGAAAGTAAAAAAAAATTCATAGATAGATTTTCAATTTATTTTTTATTTTCTTTTGTAAATTATGAGATTTTTTAACTGATTCTTTACAAAAAGAAAATATCTTTACAAAAAAGTGAAAATTTTACATCACATATTTTTAAAACAAGCGTACTTAGCAAAAGGAGATTATTTTAAATTGTTGATGAAACGTGAAGCAATGGTTACCTATAAATTACCAAAACCAGGTAAAATATGTAATGTTGATAAATATAGTACCAAGTTTCATAATTTGAAGGATTATTTTTTCTTAAATATAGAAGTATCTTATAATTTCGGTCCATATAAAGGATTCATACCTCATATAAGCTGAAATTCATATTTAAAATATTATTTAGTTCTTTCACGTCACTGAGACTTAATTTTCAATAGTAAATAACTGTTATCTAATAATTAATCAATTAATTTCGGTATATTACGTACAATCAACAGAAATACCGTCAAAGTACTGTTGTTTTTTTTAAAAAAAAGGTAAAGAAATGCATTCAATAGAAACGAATATTTCAATAACATTTTATAGAATTGAAATTTATACGGAAACAATAAATAATTCGCGTAGCATAAAATCAATTGGCAAGAATTCTAATACGACACGGGCGTTCGTAAGTAAGAAGCGTCGGCGAACTGGAAATATTTCGAATTTCCTATAAGAGGGTTGTTTTTTTTATTATGATTATTGTTCATTTCGAAGGTAGAATTATTGTTTTTCGAATTGCATATTTCGAAGAGATTTCAAATATTAAAACATCATTAAATATTTAATATATATATATATATATATATATATATATATATATATATATATATATATATATATATATTAAATATTTAATGACGTTTTAATATTTTAAATCTCTTCGAAATTATCAATTGGAAAAAAATAATTCTACTTTGTTTTTCTATTTTACATGTGAATATATACATACGAATATATATATATATATATATATATATATATATATATATATATATATATATATATATATATATATATATATATATATATATATATATATATATATATGATGTAAAAATTCACTCGATGCCTTTAAATTGAATCAATCATAAATGTGTTTTAAATTAAAATATTTTCTCGTCGTTTTAGGATTTCGAAGTACCAACCTTAATATTTAAAAACACTATATATATATATCATAGGTCAAACAGTTGGCATAACCTCACAAAATAGTAGTGAACACGAAGTCGTTTGAAAAGTAACATATTAGGAATTCCATACTTTTAGCATTCCAGTCGAGAAAAATGCTGTAGAAGCCATGAAATGATTTGTTTACCTCTGGAGAAAGGTGTTGTGATGCATAAAACAAAAAAAAAAATAGTTTCAAAGGTTTCATGTTGCTTTTTGTCTTCCTGATCGAGACCATACTGGACAACCGAAAAAAATTGAAGACGAATAGCTTGAGTAGTTGTTAAGTGAAAACTTTGCTCAGACTAAACAGGAACTCGTTCAGTAACTCGGAGTTACCCAGTAAAGCAATTTTATATTGTCTATATCGATTAGGAAAAAGTCAAAAGCTAGCCTGATAGATTGAACTACATGAACTCCATGAACTCAGCCTGGAAAACAACGTCAGAAAATGTGATATAGCTACATTCTCGCTTATAAGGTTCGAAAGGACGAAGTTGTGCATAAAAACAAAACAGGGCGTATAATAGGGTCATAAGCGTCGAAAATTATGGATTACATCTGTTGAACTATCGACATCGACTCAGAAATCAAATATTCATGTAAAAAAAAGTGTCATTGTGTATTTGCTGGTACATTAAGGGTACGGTGTATTATAAGTTACTCGAACCTGCTTGTACTGTAAATTCAGAGCGTTATCAACAGCAACTCATCCATTAGAGAAACGAGTCAGAGAGGAAAATACTATTTAATGATAAGGGAACCAGACAAGTCATTGTTTTGTAGCACGACTATACATGGCAACACTTCGTAAAAGGGATCAAAGGGTGGAAGTTCTCACTTATGCGGAATATTCACGGACCTAGTTCCGTCAGATTATCACTTGTTCTAGTCACTTTAGCATCACTTGGCTGATTACCCAATTTAAAATTATGAAAGAGGTCCAAAAATATATTAAGACTTCACCGACTCAAAGCCCTCATCTTTTTTTGGAAAGAGATTCATCAGTTATCTCAGAAATAGAGAAAATTTACACGAAATAATGACTGATATTTTGAGGATTGAAGTGCGTTCAATTTTTTTGTAAATATTCATGTTCTATAAAAGAATCATCGAATTAACTCATATACCTAATATATATATATATATATATATATATATATATATATATATATATATATATATATATCTATAATTGAATAATTTCAAATTTATTTCATTGCTAGAAAAACATTCTTACTAAACAAACGATAAGAATAAATAAAAAGATATTAGGAGTTATAAGAAAAAATATTTTTAAGCACAATAAGAATGCACTTCTAAATTAAAATTTCATAATAAATTTATAGTTATTTGAAATAAACTCTGAAAAATGTTAAAATTGAAAAATCAAACAGTTCATAAAACACCTAATGACTTTTAAGTGTAACTATAAAATCAAAGTTGTGATTTTTTAAGAAAATAAAAAAAACATTTTTACTTTGACACTACATGTTCATTTAACTTGAATAAATATTCAAAGCTTTATTTACAAATAAAAATAAAAATTACAACTTTCAGAAACTCATTTTTTATACAGACCAGAAGAAATATTTTTTTTAGTTTTCAATATAATTATATTCACAAATCTTGTATTAAAAATTAGTTAATAATAATAAACTGGGATTAAAAATAAACAATTTAATATTATAGAATAAATGTTACGTTTCAATAGAGGATTGAGATTAGAAAACTTTGTCAGAAAATAAAACTCTACAATAAATCAGATTGGTATGTTGAAAAATAATCATAACTGTCGAAAAGTTTTTACAAAAATAAACGTTATTTTTCTTCAAACGACGGAAATTGGAAACTGTCAAACTTTCGTTGATCATTTTAAATTTTAAGAAAAAAAGAATTTAGTATAGAATAAAAAAATATGTATGAATAGATGTAAAAGACATAATGATGTAATATATACGAACAACATGATTTTTCAACAAGAAAAAGTATATGTAAGTTATAATTGTTTTTATACCTGTCATCTAATTGTAATATTGACTTCTTTTACTTGATTCCTTTGGATAACTTTTTATGTATTCTAATACAACTAGTTTTTCTTCTTGAGTCACTCTTAATACTTAAAACTGAGTATACTTGAGTGTATATCAAGCATCCAGGTACTGATGAAGAATCGAAGCTAGTAGTAGTGGAAATATTAGTAATGATTAAACAGGGTCAAGCCGATTGATTGATTGATTATTTGAGGTTATAGGGCGAGTCGATAACTATGATCATTAGAACTGTAATAATTATGATCATTCATCCAAAACACAAATAATAGCTGTAACACCCTCCATTGTACACTTAGGTATAATTTAGATTTATTAAACATAAGTGAATAATGAATGTGCTCAATCGATTAAAATTTCAAATTCAAAACGATAAAATACAACAGGAACTGAATTGTTAACATTATTGGAACTTGAGCTGATAACACAAATAAATAGGTTAAAATAGCTTATCACAGTAAAAAATAACTAAGCATTTAAAACACTTTGATTATGTATTAAGTGTCAAAGATTTTGGGGGGATGAGAGTGAGAGTGTTTTATAGAAAAAACTGCGTTAAAACATTAAGATCAGTAGAAAAAAACTTTAAATTAAGTTAAAAAAAATCTGTTTTCTTTACAAATGTGTTTAATTGTCAATGTTGAAATTATCATGAAAGATACTGGCGATTTCACTTGAGAGTCTAAAGTGGTTTCGGACTTTTTCGTTATCTGATTTGTTATAAGAAAAAAATCCCTTAATTCAACAGTGATTTATGATTTCAAAATAATTAACTGATTTATGTGAAAACATATTATTTGTGTAATTTTAAATGTTGCGAATGACGAAGTAAGCAAATAACTCAATCAGATTTCAGAACTAATGTAGATGGAATTATCATAAATTTTCATCATTTTTTCATCTTCAGAACGTCGAAGTGCAATAGAATCAGATTTTTCTTTGTCTTGGTGCTTAGAAAATGATGCTGTTGTCATTGAAATGCGTATAAGTAATAACTATTAATGATTAATCGAACATTTTTTATTATAAAACTTTTTTAAGGATTATAGAATGAAAAAAGACTATTTCCGAAAGTGAATTTAAAAGTAATAACAACATTTTATGATTGTTGATCATTTTTGATAATTGCTCAAGCCCATTTCGACAGCAATTCTATCATTCTCATAGTGTTAATTTTTTTTTGACTGTTTTTTGTGTTTGTCTGATATTGTTATTGTTCTTTGTAAACTTGAGGCGAGTTGTCGAGCCTTGGGATTGAATCCCTATTATCTAGACTTTAAATTGTATTATTAGCAATCTTGCTGGTTAACGGTGTCATATCTTGACTTTCTCGCTAGGAAAATTCATAGTGTTAATAAAGAGAAACAACTTTTATGTCTTTCTGAGCAGAGCCGCGTGGTGGTATTTTGGCACCTGGAGCAGACATTCTTAAAAAGCGCCTTTATTCTATACTGAAGTGACTAATTATGTTAATTAAAAAACCTAATAATTCATTTTATATATTTCTTTAACTCTTAAAGAGTACTCGGAGTGACGGACACCCCACGCAAACTTTGCGTTCCAATGTATCATACTAAAATTTAGAAAATCGAAAATTGCAAAAGTTATTCCATATTAAGTAAAAAAGTCATTTTCTGTTAATTTTTTCAACAAGATTTTAAACATTGTTAGTTTCAAAAAATCGTCATGAAACCTACTTGACCTCAAAATACATCTCTTCAGCTTCATTCGGTATTTTTTTTGCAATAAAATATTCAATAGTCGTTATAGCATGCATTCAAAGACAATGGGGCGTGGCATAGCCCGTGTGCCCTTAATGGAATTTTTCGGAGGTGTGCCCTTTAATTAAGGGTTTATACATTCAACATTTTTAACACAAATAGGAAACAGTTGCAATAATACATATAAAATAATTATATTTGTACAGAATAATTATTAGACAAAATAATTAAGTATACTATTTGAAATTTACACATCTAGATTTCATTTCCACGAAATCCTGAATCAAATCATCATAATTTAACGATTCACATACATTGTTTTTAAAGGACACCATAGCCAAACCGATTACTATTTCTTGTCCTATTGCTGACCTTAAGTAATTTTTTGTTTGGAGAACCTGAATTGTTCGTTATAAATAAATAAAAATCATACAAATAACAAAACAAAATAATAAATTGCGAAATATCTAACAGGTGCTTTCATACTTGAGGCTCCTGGGGCGAGTGCTCCATTACCCCATGCCACCACACGACTCTGTTTCTGAGAATGATTACGTCGCCATAGAAATACCAATAATCAATGATCAAAGTGACCAATGATCATTCATTAAACATTTTTGAACAGAAACTCCTTTTATGGTTTGTAAGGCGAGTGAAACTTTCATTTATGAAAATCAAATTAAGCTATAGTACCAGAACTATTTTGAGAGTTTGTTCTTTTTCGATCGAATCATGTACATTGTACGGACAGCAAAACACGCAAATAGATAATTAAATGCAAATTTAATGGTAAAAGAATCGTAAAGATAGAAACACAGTGCGAGGATTTATATTTAGATGTAGGTTCAAGTGATTAACAAATAAAATGCATAGCGACAAACGAAAATAGTCAGCAACGAAAATCAATGTTATGTGCGCTTTTAACTATATTTGCACCTTAAAACTGAATAAAATAAGACTGAAATAGCATGAGTTTATAATCAGAGACTATTTTAGTACATTCAGACGAGGAGAAACATTTTATTAAATTGGTAGGAAAATAATTATGTTTTTTATTTTTTGAATTCCTTAACCTTACTTTTTTTAAAGAAAGTGTCATTTCATCGTGTTCATGGTAATATCATTGTAAAGTGCATTTTTCGGTCTGTATTTTGATAACGTCGACTTTGGTTTGATTATTAATTTTACTTTAAATTGAGCTATTGAATTAAAGACGGAAAAAATGCAAATAAGAGTAATTTTTTGTATAAGTTCAAAACGGGTGGTAAAGTAGCAGAAACTGCTCGTAAACTAAAAGATGCTTCTGGTGTGGGTAATGTTAAAAACGTACGGTGCAATGGTTGTTCCAAAAATTTCGTGCTGGGAACGAGGACCTTGAAGATGAAGAAGGTCGCGGGCGTCCTTCCTCAATTAATAACGGCTAACTGAAGGCGTTAGTTGAATCAGAACTGTGCACGACAATTCGAGAGCTTGCACAAAAGTTAGGCGTTAGTTATCCAACAGTTCTGGACCACTTGAAATATCCAGGAAAATCAAAAAAGAGAAAAATGTACATGAATTTGAAGATCACAAACTCCAATTATTTTTCTACCAACGTAATAATATACCTTTTCAAACAATCAGTCAAGTATCTGTTTTGTATTTTTTAAAATTTATCTAAAAAATGTGGATTTTTAGATCATTTATAACTCATAATATTCTACATTTAAAAAAACAATCAATGCGAAATAAATTCGTTGTAACTCATAGTATATATACATATATATATATATATAAATATATATATTTATATATATATATACATATATATATATATATATATATATATGTATATATGTATATATATGTATATATATATATATGTATATATATACATATATATATATATGTATATGTATATATATATATATGTATATATATATATATATATACATATATATATATATACATATACATATATATATATGTATATATATATGTATATGTATATATATATATATATGTATATATATATATATATATATATTTAAAATGCAAGAATAAAAGTTATTTTTCTTGTCCTTCAGGTAACTATTCTTTTTTTTTGTTTTTCCATTATATGTTTCGTCTTTCGACATTTTCAGATGGGTACTTGTACCCATTTGAAAATGTCGAAAGACAAAATCGGTAATGAAGAATCAAAAGCAAAAAAAAAGTGACCTTAAAGAGAAAAAAAAACTCCAAAACTAGGCACGCGAGAACAGAACAAACTACAAAAAAGTACGAATGAAAATGTTAAGAAACTAAAGACATTTGTTCGGTTAAAATTATGGTCAATGAATTCGAATATTCGAAACAACTTCATCAGAAATACAAATAAAAGTGTACACATTCTTGAATTATAAACACACATCGAACCGTCGGTTCTTACAATACGAATAGGAAACAGCAGTGTCGTCGCTGTACTTCTCTTAAATATAATGACGACAGGGACAGTGTGTCGTCCGTAAAAGATTCCACTTACACACAAACACACACAAACGAATACAGAATACACATAGAGACTACGGTGGCCGTTCACCTTTCTGTCGCCGTACACCACTCGGGCGTCTTAAATATGTCACTTGAGAACGTCGTACACGTTCTGTCAGATAAATTAGTCATAACGATCACTTTTAGTGGGCCGAAAGTAACGTTCGGAATCTGGTTTCTTCGCATATAGAGTTGTGTTGCACGTTAATCGATTTCAAATACATCGACCCCTTAGTGTCTTTTGCATTCGTTTGTTATAAATAGAGTGTTGGATGCACGTATCGTTTTGCATTTAATGAGAATAGCAATTGAAATATTGCCTGCTAGTAAAGAATCTTAATTATCGAGTATTTCATTAGAATTCTACTTCGTGTTCAACTTACAGCTGAATATTATTTAGAATTACTATAACGGACACCGATATCAAATTAAAAAAAACTAACAGGAATATATGTTTAACCCTACTCTGCTAGGTTACTTAAGTACTATTAACTATTAGGTTAGTAGGAAAATAATTGCGGTTTTTGTTTTAACCTGAATTCTAACCTTAATTTTTTCAATGAAAGTGTCATTTCATCGTATTTATGTTAATAACCGGCTTTTAAGCCGGTTTTGAAAAGAAGATATGTGTTAGATACGGAGGTTTAGGTAAACTTAGGAGTTGGAATGCCGATGAAAAAGTTATCTACGATGAAATAAAATCTAGGATCAAATATAGATTGCTTTTATAAACAAAAATCATTCATAAAAGAGCTACATTTCATGAAAATACTGAAATTGAGAGAAAACATAATTTTCATTAGAAATGTTTACATTATGATGGTCAAATTATATGTATAAGACATTTTATTTATGTACCTTGGTGCTCTGACGATGATGCCATTGTCATAGAAATGCTCATAACTAACAATTAAAAATGATTAATAGTCATTTATTGAATATTTTTAGTCTGAAAAATTCTTTGTGGTTTGTGAGGTGAACAAAGAATTCGTTTATGAATGTGAACATAGCCAGTAAACTTCGGATGGGGTTGAGTTTTGAGAAGAAAATTATTAAATATTAGATTGGTAGGAAAATAATGCAGTTTTTGTTTTCTGAATTACAACTTTAATTTTTTTTCAATGAAAGTGTCATTTAATCGTGTTCATGTTAATATAATTTGAAAATGCGTTTCTCGGTCTGTGTTTTGATAACATAGACTTTGGTTTTATTATTAATTTTGCTTCAAATTGGACTATGTAATTAAAGATGGAAAAGAAGCAAATGAGAGGAACGTTTTGTATGAGTTCAAAACGGGTGGTAAAATAGAAACTGTTCGTTAACTAACTAACTTTTGGTGTGGGTGCTTTTAACGAATGTGCGGTGTAATGGCGGTTCCAAAAATTTCGTGCTGGGGACGAGAGCCTTGAACATGAAGAAGGTCGCAGGCGTCCTTCAGTTCATAACGATCAACTGAAGGAGTTAGTTGAATCAGAACCACTCACAACAATTCGAGAGCTCGTGAAAAAGTTAAACGTTAGTCATCCAACAGTTCTGGACCACTTAAAACAGATAGGAAAAACAAAAACTTTTGATAAATGGATACCGCACGAACTGAATGAAAATCAAAAAAATTCGTTCTACGCTTCTTTTATATATCAGAAATGATCCATTTCTTGTAACTCGTATTGGTAACGTGTGACGAAAAGTAGATCCTTTACGACAACAGAAACAGCCTGCACAATCGTTGGACAAAAATGAAGCCCCAAAGCATTTCGTGAAATCGAAATTATATCAAAAGAAAATTATATCGACTGTTTGGTGGTATGCGCTCGGTATAATCCACTATAATTTTTTGAATCCTATCGAAACCATTGTCAAGTTATTGTCAAGAAATCGATAAAATATATCAAGTATTGTGACGTCTGGTCCCCGCACTGGTCAATCGAAAAGGTCCAATCTTGTTGCACGATAATGTTCGACCACACGTCACACGATTGACCGTCCAAAATTTGAATGAATTGGACTATGAAACATTGCCTCATCCACCATACTCATCAGACATCTCGCCAACAGATTATCACTGGTTTAAGCATTTCGATCACTTCTTGTAGGGTAAGCTCTTCAACAACCAAGCTGTTGTTGAAAGTGCATTTCAAAATTTTATCAACTCCTGAATTTTACACCACCGAAATAAATAAACTTGGAATAATTAATTGTCAAAAACATGTCGATTATAATGGTGCTTACTTCAATTAATAAGATTGATTATTAGTTGAGAAAAATATATATGAATTTGAAGGTCATAAACCACAATTATTTTTCTACCAAACCAATATTACATTATGAATTTGAGAGATACATGAACAATATGGGTTGTTTTTATAGAAAAATATTTGTTTGATTAACCCCTTAAGCGTTTATGCTGAGTATGCTCGACATAAAAACATGGATTCTTTTTGTTTAATGTTGATTATACTAGATGTTGATTATAGTAGAAAAAAATTCATTTTTGCTATTTATTGTAAAATTTAGTTAAAAAAATATATATTAGTAATTTTATCACATTTTAGAACATTTCTAAACAGTTTTCTCTTTGTTTCGTGAATCTTACACCTGCTATCTAGAGAAAGTATTATATAGGGTGTAAAAGAAAAACTTGTGAAATGAATAATGTTTTTATTTATCCTCCCAGATGAGTTTTACTGATAGTGATGAAAATATATCTTTAGATCAAAACAAAGAACGATGCACCTGTAACGTTTTCTGATGAAAATAGTAATGAGGTTGAAGAAGATAATGAAGATGCGGTTTTACATACAAGGACAGAAAAGAATATCAGTAATTTCAACGTCTTCTGATAAAAGTAGTGATGAGGATGAAGAAGATAATGAACTACATAAAGAAAATAAAAATTCAAATGTACAATGAAATATTAGAGGTGGAGAGTGAGCACCATTTAAATTTACTGCTCGTTCTGGTCCAACTTTCACTATTTCCCATTCGTCAAAAACCAAATGTCTGTTCTATATGGAAAAATGTTTAGATTATGACTTACTAAACATAACAGTGGAGCAAACTAATTTATATGCTGCGCAATATTAGGAAAGTCGCCTGAATTTGAAACAACATTCAAGATTAAAAAAATGGATGTCAACAAACAGTAATGAAATACGTTTTGTGAATTACTTACCGATAAAATGAAAAAATTTTCAAAAAAACAACCCCAAAAAATTTATAATTTTGTTATAATTTAACTCAATTTTACAGCAAATGCAATTACTGTGTTTTCGTCGAGTATACTCGTCATCACCTAGAAATAATTAAGCACACCAGTGCACATTCTCAAAATAAAACAAAACGCTTAAGGGGTTAAAAGAAAATTAATTTATTTATTGTTTTACTATAACATGAAAATTATGAAAAACGTTTAAATATAGAAAAGTAATTGTTAATAACACAAGTAGTATATATTTTCGATTATATAAAAACATTCATACTTTTCTCTCAATGGAAACATTTTATTTTAAGTGTAGGTACGGAGCAAAAATACTGTATTAAGTTTATATTTATATTTCGAATTATGAAATTATATTTTGTTAAAATTTGTATTTCCACTTTGAATATTTCGGAATAAATCCACCGGCGACAATATTTACGACCGTTAATTATAAAAACAAACAACATATAGACTATAACGAAAGGCGTTATTTACTGTTTTCTCAGTATACACAAACACTATTACTAATTGTGACTAGATAAATCTCGTTCACGGACGTTATTTCGAAGCGTTGAATAAAGCAACAAGGTCACTGTAATATAATGTCTCTCGCAAGTAAATAAAAATCCGCATTAGTCATCCGTTCGAGAAAAAAAATATCATCTATTACGTCTAATAGATTTCAGGTGTGAGTTCAGTTGATATACTTTTTTATACTCTGTTGCTGGCCATTCGCTTAACTCGGAAATAAAGTATTTTAACCAGTAGTCAATTGAATATTTGTAGGTTTCAGTTTGATCTTTCTATTTATTTTATGTTTAATAAGTGTGTTTTTGTATATTTTATAAAAAAACATGAAAGTCATTAATAAAAATTGATAAGTGAAAAAAATACTTATCGATCTTTACTTAAAACCTAGAATCTCATTTTACATATTGAAATAATTTAAGAGATAATACAATTCTTAAGATCTTTTAATTTTTTTTTTGCACGAATTAACGGTGTTTCTGATCAGCCTATGGTAAAAAAGAAAATTTTTAAGCTGTATAGTGGCCGTCCCTAGGGGCAGAAAGTGCCCCGACAACAGCCAGAGTCGGCATATGGTAAAAGATCAGCTTATGGCTCAGTAGGCGATCGCGCTATTCGTGCTCAAATCCAGGAAAAGTTTCAAAAAACCTGGATATCCGTCGGATCTTTTAACTTAAATTATAATTGTGTTTTTATATCTGTAATTCTGTTTACGTGTTGTCATAGTTATCCACCAACCATTTGGGACTACTTAAATTTATATTTTTCATAGCTAAGTTTCGAATGTATACTATATTCAAGTAGATTTTACATAACTTTTTAATAAAGAGATGATTTGATTCAGATAACTGTCAGTTATCTTAAATTTATCTGAGTATGTCACATGTCCTACAACTATTAATGGAGGATAGAAACTCAAGTGATCTAAAGAAATGTAGACCATCAAGACAACACATTTTTAAATCAATAGTATCAGGCTGGTAAGAAAATAATTGCGGTTTTTGTTTTCTGAATTCTAACCTTACTTTTTAAATGAAAATGTCCTTTCATGTTCATCTTAATATCAATTAAAGTGCATTTTCCGGTTTCTATTTTGGTGACATCAACTTTGGTTTTATTATTAATTTTGCTTCAAACTGAGCAATTGAATTAAAGATGGAAAAGAAGCAAACAGGAGTAATTTTTTACCATCAGAACGGGCGGTAAAGAAACAGAAATTACTCGTAAACTAAACAATTCTTTTGATGTGGGACTGTTAAGAAACGTACGGTACAATGGTGGTTCCAAAAATGTTGTGTCGGGGACGAGAGCCTTGAAGATGAAGAAGGTCGCGGGCGTCCTTCAGTTCATAACAATTAACTGAAGGCGTTATTTGAATCAGAATCACACAACAATTCGAGAGCTTGCATACAAGTTAGGTGTCAGTCATCCAACAGTTTTGGACCACTTAAAACAGTTAAGGAAACCAAAAAATAGAAAAATATTTGTGGATTTGAAGGTCATGAACCGCAAACATTTTTCTATCAACCTAATACAATGCTGACATTGACAAAGAAAAAACGATTATGAAAATCACAGTCAGTTTTTTTAATTAAAGATTAAAATTCTGTTTTTATAGATGATTTTTTAAAGCAGTCAACTTCTAAAACTATAAAATTTTCTAAATCAATTACAATAACATTTGAAGACAGGGATTGGAAATAAAATTATGTTCTTTCAGTAATTATAAAATCTATGTAATTTGATAGATTTCCCTGATAATATAGATTTGTAAAAGGAAAAACTACAAACGTTCAACACAATAGTATAGAATGTGTTATTGATAAGTTTAATATGAACATAAAAGAAATGTCTATGGTTAACTAGTCTTGGTCAATTGATTTTTTTATAAATAATATTAAGAAAATTTGAACAGTTTTGGAAAAAAATAAAATAAAGTATAAAATAACATTGCTGTTATATTAGCTAAATGCGTTAAAACACTGCATTTTAAACACACAAGCCACAAAGAGGTTGCTTTGCGAGCACTCTGTAGTTCCGCTGGATGAACTACAAGATCCGGCCCTATTTGAAAGATATGGAAATTGTTTCACCACTTTTAAATATACCACGATCCCACAAACATTAATATAATTCGAGCTATGCGATTCGATTTCTTCAATGCTCGGTACCCGTTTTTTAGAGGAGTTCCAGATGCTCTAGCTATATTATTAACATTAACTAAAATATTACTATTATTTTTCTGATTGAAGAAGATGCAATTGACTTGTTTAATTGACATTGAGATATTTTACGAAATTAAAATTAAAAAATAAAAAAAAGATATTTATTACAGATTATTTTCCAAAAAGAATGTTGAAAAGAATGAAGTTTTTATAATAACTGTTTATTTATAATTAAAGGCCGTGACAGAATCTAAGCTGAGGGAGATAATGGCAGAAGTTCAGCGCGGTACTGCTTTCTATGCCTAGATGAAAACAGTGGAAGACTCACTGTCATTTTTATATTTGCATATATTTATTTAACATCATGAATAAATTCTAAAAACATGTAAGAATTTCTATCAATTACCATCATTAAATAAAAGAAAACACATTTTAGAACGAAACTTTATAATAAATATTTTTTGGTAATTTTCAGTTTCTTCATATGGCTTCATTAATTAGTGATAGAATTTTTAGAAAATAGAATGATTAAAAAGGACATTATTTCCGCAAATCTCTGTCACTGCTTTACTTGTGTAAGCTTCAATACAAATAAATTAACTCCCCTTTTTTTCTAATCTGTACTTTCTGCTCTCTGCTTCGATTCTGCTACGATCTTAACAGTTATGTATTATTTTTTCAGAATATATAAATATGTCATTTACTTGAAAAATTAATAAAAGAGTTATCGAACAGATAATTTTATTTGTTATTTTACAAACAAAAGCTTTTTTTACAACTTGAATTTTCTCTTATTCGGACAGTGAAAGGTAATTCAATTTATAGAAGTTTAGCTATTTACTTATACTATGTAATTGTGTCTTTTATGATCTACTTTTCTTGAGTGTAGAACATACAGGATCTACACTTACGTGGGTCAAAATCAGTTATCTGAAATGAAACTAAAACAACTCATTAATAGAGAGCTTTCATACAAGAGGAAATGTATTGTTGTCAATATGTCGGTTCATACACTTTTTACTGCGACCTTATGAATATCTGTGTTTCCATTTGTGGAACATTTTGTAGCACCGCAAATACTCGTGTTAAACCGCTCATTGTCGAAGCAAATTTGTGGTGTTCAGTTAGATACTATCTCGTGGTTTTCTACCAGTGTTTCCGAACACAGAGACTAGAAGTATTTTTTTACTGATCCAGAAAATATATAATCTCTAAAGTTTTCAATTCATTTTATTTGTATTTTTCCAATATTAGTCATCTTGACGTGATTTTTAGACAAAAAAAATTCCTGAATATGCTTAAATGACACTTATGAAAATAATCAGGTTAAAAACTGTACATTGTGCATCTTAACGTTCTGAAAAGGATGGTATTACTACTGAAATGCATGTAACTAAAAATGATTAATAATGATTTATTGTAAATTTTTTAACAGAAAACTTTTTAGTACTTGTGAAGTGAAAAATCATTTTCGAAAATAAATTTATTTATTTTCTCTCTCTCTCTCTCTCTCTCTCTCTCTCTATATATATATATATATATGTATATATATATATATATATATATATATATACTAGTTTTTTTTAGAAAAAAATGAATGCAATCAATTCAATGTAGTTACAATTTTAAAGAAATTGTCAGAATGTAGTACTAGGAAAAAAGAAAAACGAAATCGAATCTAAAAGAAAAATAACTTTGAGATAAGATCGGTAGCTAACATGAATTACTTCACGACAGTGATTTAAAATACAAGTGAAGTAAAACGTAGGATAATGTTTGTTAGAATGAATGGATGAATCTCAATCAATTTAAGTATTCAAACAATGCATATAATAAATTTTATGTATTTTTCTTAACAGTATGTCTTCAACAAACAAGCATTCTTTTTATAGCATCTATTTCATTATGGATTTCTACATACTTTTAGATGTATATTTTCTCTTCTTTAACAAAATATATCTAGATATTTGACAAATAATTCTTTGTCGTACTAGATATTTAAAGTAGTTCATTATAACTATTACGAGTACAAATTAATTCGGTGCCTTTTTTAAAAGAAAATTAATCCTTATCAATCCAACCGGCAGTATTGGAATATTTGCATATCCAGAATATTTCATTGTTAACCAACGCTGATCATGCATTTTTCCTCTGAAAATATCTACAGTTATTTTCGAGTAATTTGTTCAATTTTATTAAATTTATTCCAAACGTTTTTTCTCTCTCTCTCTCTCTCTCTCTCTATATATATATATATATATAGAGAGAGAGAGAGAGATGTACATCATCATCATCATCATCTTCAGCCCCTGTCAATCCACTGCTGGATAAAGGCCTCTTCCATGATTTTCCATTTTGTTCGATTCAGTGCCTCTCTTTTCCACAGTTTTCATATATGTACATATATATATATATATATATATATATATATGCATGTATATATATATATTTGCATGTGTGTATGTGTGTAAATAACTAATACAAGATAGCTATATAAGTTTTCACTATTTAATACTATTTTATTCTTTTTAATGTAATATCTATGTAAATATCTTGATTATCAATAAAAACTGAATAACTGTAGTCTTTCTGATAAATATTATTTATTAAAAATGAGATTTGACTTTCAAAAAAATGATATATAAAAAAACATTACGTTTGTAATAAATCGAATTATTTTAAATTTAAATTAAGGAAGCAACTTATTGTTAATGACATAATATAAAGCATTTTTATTAAAATTTTCTCTAATCTCTAACGACTTTTTATAATTATAAAAAAACAACAAGTACCTACTCACCCATTCATTTCTTCTGATTTAATAAATACGCGTAATACGCTTTCATAAATCTCATTGTCGTATAAAAATTTCTCATACACAAACTGTGTATTATTTATCAACGACTCTTTGCACTTATGTTTACGTTATGAATAATTTAAGTTAATTTGTACAGTGAAAAAGTCTAACTGTGAAATCAATTAAATATGCAGGAGGTTAACTGAATGCCACGTTTTTTCGTACTGTTGGAAAACAATTTCGAGTGGTTTGGTGAAATGAAAATTATTTTCTTCGCGAATAAAAATAAATATATAATTTTTATTAAATTCTGCCTGTCAAAAGTTGCGCAAAGTATTATATAAAGCAAAGTATTGGTAAGATCTGTAGATATATTTAATAAATTGTATCACAATAAAGTTATGACGCATGAATTTAGTTTCATAAATCAATTATTTTTTCACCTCACAAACCTGGAAAACTTTCTAGTCTAAAATTTTCAATAAATTATTATTGATTATTTTTCATTATTACTTACATGTATTTCGATGGTAAAGTTTGTCTTTCTGCACCAAAGGACAGAAAAATCTACTAAATTTATTATTACCAGATTTTTTGTATCATATTATTCTGAAGATGATGGCATTGGTATAAAAATAGGGATACGAAACGATTAAAACCGATCAATAATGATTTATTGAACATTTTAGACCAGAATGTTTTTGTTTGTGGTGTGAAGAGTTCATTTGTGAAAATTAAATTATTTTTTTAATACAATTACTTCCATGAATGCTAGTTATATTTTTTATATTTCTTATCGATTAAAAATCATTTTCCAATACTTTCAAACAATAATATCAATTGATTGATGTGCAGAAACTATGAAACATGTTTCAATGTCGAAAACTGAACTGATCAAGACAATATTCGTGCACGCCGCTGTCATTACAACCGCTGTCAATATAGAATATCTGATGTATAACCTGTCACATTCTAACTATTTTCTCATCTTTCACCTTTGTACCAACATACACATTAATTAAACTTAATAATAATGGTAGCAGTGCGCTATTCATTCTTCTTTACCTTTTATAATTAAAGTTCACATCGTATCAACCTGTGTGTTTCATGATAGTGTTTCTATTTTTCATTATCTCTTTTAATTTAATACGTGTATTATTCTTCATGTGACTATTATTTTTTAATTAGTTCGCACGTTAATGTCTTTTTATATGTGAATTTTTTACATTGTTCGTACGACATTTAATTTTTGAAAGGTTAACTATGTCATTTTTTATGGTAGTGAATAAAAAAGACAAGTCAATTTTAGTTACTTATATTTAAAGAAATTACTACATTTTCATAAGCAATTTTAGTTTTTTTTATTCTGTTTACTGATTTTTTAGAATATTTCAATTATTTTTACCATTAAAATATCATTTATTAAAATAATATCAAGATATCAAAAAGAAATATTTGTTGATCAAAAATAAATCATTTTCTTTACATATTTTCATTCGTTTTGTAATTTTGTGAAAATCATACAATATATAACCTTTATTTATTGAACAGAATATCGAATGATTTTTTTTAAAATACAAAGAATATTCAATAACTGAAAATGAAGACTGAAACCAGAAACTGAAAATTAATTTCTATTAGACTTAGGAAAGACAACGTGAGATTTTTTTTATAACTTATTTAGGGTCAGTTAAAAAATATTACACAGTATAATACACAATAATATACAAGTAATTATTATTGGCAGAGTATTCCATTTTTTATTAGTCAATTTACTAAAATATAATGTTTAATACAAACATTACAGCATGTTTATTATATTATTATTTGTTAATTAGGTACTACTTTTAAATAATATGACTGAATATCATAACCTATCAAATGTAAATATTTTTTGGAATTATGTGACATGATATCAATTCCCAATTGTATTTTAAAATTAAAATTGTGAATTTTGAAATATGTGACAATGATTCATAACCCAATTTTTACTATTTTTGCGTGTAGCATTAAAATTATATATATATATATATATATATACATAATAGGAGGTTGTTACATTGAAAGCTGCTGTTCACGTGCAGATGAATTTAGGTACGTATGCTATGGATAGTAAAAAATGTTTCTTATGTCATTTTGAAGTCTATAATGGAATTAAAATGGAATGCGATAAGCTATGAATATACACATTTCTATAACTACGGAGAAGTCGAAAATTAGATTCATGAATAGATTGGTTAAAAAGACAGACCATTCTTTCGTCGCGGAATTCAACTTCTGCCAAAAAAGTGGGAAAAAGCCATAGCTTCCGATGGCAAATACTTTGATTAATGTATTTACACATTTTGTTATTGAAATAAATGCTCAAAAACCACAAAAAACAAATATGTTCAATGCAATCTCTTAATATATATATATAATGTATTATAATTAACTTCAATTAGTATACATAACAAGTTTTTCCTAAAAAAATATCAATTAATAATTATCAAATATAATATGCATAAACTTAAACACTGGACATTTTTTAAGACATTTTGACGGTCTAATTAGAAAATTGAAGTATTTGACTTTATATACTAATTATGTTTATAAAGAAAATGTTTTTTTAATATATATATATATGTATATATATGAATTAGTAATAAGAAAATTCAATAATTAAACTTCGACATAAAAAATATATATTGAGTATTGTTCATACTCAGACTGTTTATTCAATCATATTGCATTTATGCTGTAACATTAAATGGGGTAGTGTAATTATGAATATCATAAGGGGGTTGTAATAACAAATTATTATTATCAAAATGTATTAGTTTCAACATTAGTTTACAAGATACAAGTTTTTCATGTTTTCATTGCAAATAGAAATATTAATTTAAATTTAATAAAAATTAACGATCTTACCAAAAATACTTCATATTTAAGAACACTTACCTGAAACAAATAAAAAGAAATTAGTATGAATATTAAATAATATTAAATAATTAATCAGTTAAATAACCTAGGCGATTTACTAGGCGATTAAATTGTATGAGTTTGAATCGTGATGTCACAGTCGTTCAGGTAATACAACTGTTGTAGTATAATAGTATAACTGAAAATGGTATCAATTATTTTCACCCAAAGTAATGAAAAAAACGACATGGCTTAACATACACGATTGTAACTGCACTGATGTTAATTGTTTCAGCTGCGTCATGGTTATTTGACATTTGAAGAACACTTGTTACGGTTAAAAAATTAGAATAATTTTTTTTAACGCTTGCCAACCGACGGGAGGCTTCGCTTCTCGTTGGATGACGCTCGCTCTCCGCTAACAAATAACCGAAATTAATAAATTATACGTACAAATAATCAGTTGTAAACTTTTTATTGGAAAAGTTTATCAAAATTAACAAGAAAATATAATGTTAACGTAATGTTAATATAATGTGACAATTTTTTTACTCTAAGACTTCAGTGAATACAATATTTTGAATAAATTTCTCATCAGTCTTACACTGAAATTGTATACCGCCTTTCTTTCTACACCATGAGAACATACATGTGACTAATATCAACCAATCAGAACAGAGACCATGCGATATACATCAACCAATCATTGATGATCGGGAATGGAAACGGTTAACGTGCTACTTGCAGAATGTAGCATGGGGGAGAGGAGCGACGTTGCTAGCAGGTGGTCTACACGAAAGAAAAATTTTGTTTTATGGACATTTTACAATGAAATTATCTTTTCTATATAGTAAGATAAGATACTTTTACAAGATACTGTGCCTACATTCAATTTCATAAATGAATTCTCTTTTCACTTCTCAAACCACACAAAAATGTTTCGATCAAAAATATTCAATAAATTATTATTTCTTATTTTCGATTATCGTTTATGCGCATTTCGATGGCAACTCCATCATCAAAAGAGTGCCAATTTGATTGATTTAAATATAATACATTCAGTATTTTATATTCCTGAAATTACTTCAAAACAATAATTTTCAATATAAAAAAGTACATAAAAAATCATAATTACTATAATAAGAATATTAAATTTATTTATGAAATGCTCATCTATATGATTTTTTCTTCATGATTATTTGTATCCACAATTAAGTCATAGTGTTGGAAAAAATATAATAATTCATTTGTTTTTAAAAAATCCAAATGTTTTTGTGCGATAAGTGTACTAATTATAAGTCAAGAGTAAATGGTTCGATGGCCACATTAACAGTACTTTCTGCATGTGTTTGAAACGGATTGTGATAGTATCAAAAATTGTGTTCTCTACCACTGCAGATAATAATGTTTGTTTCTTTTTAATACTGATTTTATTTCTAGTTACAAGCTTATGATATTTCCTTGGAATTCTTAGTTTTTTGGTACTAACAATACATTTATTCTCGAGGTGATGTTAAAAAAAAAGTGAATTAAGTAAACATATTATGCCATTTTGTTAGATGTCCCCTGAATTAAAGAGATATATTTCAGAACATATTGTGAAAAAATATTTGAAGGTAGACAGTCATAACAAATTGAAAATTTCAAACTATCCAACAATCAAAAAATCAATGAATTTAAACAGTTTGGATCATAAATAGGAAATAAATTAATTTCAATACTAAAACCACATTTCGCAGAGTAATTTATGTATAATGCAATATTCATAGTTATTATGTTTAATAAATACACACACACACATTTATATATTTATATATATATATATATATATATATATATATATATATGTATGTATAGGTATATATATACAAAAAAAGTAATCAAAATTTAAGAGAATACAAACACGAATAACGAACAACTATACCCGACGTCTAACAAAGTTTCGTGTACCCATATCAATGTGTACTGTATATGTAATGAAATTTAGATCACAATCAAATTTCTATCGACTTTGCAGACAAAAAGTGATATATATATATATATATATATATATATATATATATATATATATATATATATATAAATATATATCGCAAGTATAAGAATCGAATAACAAGGACATTTTTAAAAGTCGACCTGTATTATTGACAACATTCGATTTATAAATAAGATAGATTTATCTTATGTAAATAGTATTTGCCTCGCAGTGAAACGTATGAATAAATCAAATAAATTGTATTCAAATGTATGTAGATTTTATTTGTAATCGAACTGAAACATATAAAATGTACTATGTGGTTGTGTTTGAAAATAAATGTATTTTTTTATTGATTAATCGATTCTGAACAAGTGTAAACTATTAAACAAGTGTATAATAAACAACTGGTGTTGAACGAATAATGAACTGTAGTTACTTAACTTTTATGTATCGACAATTTATTATAAAAATCAATGTACAGGGTCCGACATTTAAAATAGAACACAAATTATCAATTTATCAAATTGTTGACTATTTGAGAATGATGTTAATGAGTATTTCAAAAAAAGTGTTATTATGTTTAAGAGTCTATTAAAAATTGGATAAAATTATAGTTTTGGCATGTCTTATTGTTACTAATTTGAAAACAAATTTGACATGAAGTTGTTTTAACACGAAGTATATGTTCTTATCTTTAGAATCTTACATTGTAATGGCATAATGATTAAATTATTAAGAAATATATTTTTTTCTTCAGCTCTTGTCTCTCTTATTATTTCTATTGTAACTTAATTTTCATTCTGAACTTATATTTTACAATAAAGCAATAAAGAGTTAATAGACAATTTACATTAAAATCTATTCATAAATAAATTATTCATTCTAACAATAAGACACTTTTTTAATCAAAAATATTTAATGATTTTTTATTGTGTATTTCGACAACGATATGGTCATTTTCAGAGCGCTAGACAGATAAAGATATTTTACAGACTTTAAACTACAGTATGCTAAAAAGGAAGGCATTTTTATTAACCTTTTACACTCATAAAATCAGTTGCACTGTCCAGGCACTTAAATGGGTTCTACTCCTACGACCGGTGTCAGTCGCCAATTTTATCATTTAAAGATAAAAGCTATAAAAATAATTTAGTTATTGCAAGTAAAATGTGGAAAAGAAAACTTGCAAACGTTGACAGTGCAGAATCTAGTAGAGATGATGAGTTTTATTTAGATTTTCCAAATCAAAATAATCAAAATTTATCAATTTCTTTAATTTTTAATAGTCCTGATGAAAATAGTGTGTTGGAGTTGATTATCAAAGTATAGCCTAAATGCTTGAAGTGCAAAAGGTTAAATATCAGGGAGCTCTACAAACTACTTGCTTTCCCCCAACAAATAACAGAAAATAACCAATTATACACACAGACAATTTGCTTAAAATTTAAGCCGTAAATTTTTTATTGAAAAAATTCATAAAAAATAACACCAATGCAATCTTAAAATGTGCAACAATTTTTTTACTCTAAGGTTTCAGTAAATACAAATATTTTGAATGAATTTCTTATCAGTTTTGCACTGAAATCGTATACCCCCTTTCGTTGTACACCGTGAGAGAACTATATACATGTGACTGATGTCAACCAAACATAACAGAGACCACGTGATCTCCATCAGCCAATCAGAACACGAATAAAATTTCCAAACAGTGTGTACAGAGCTGACTTAATTATACAGAGGTAAAATATTAAAAATGATCACTAATTAATTATTGAATATTTCGGAAAAATTTTTTTATAGTATATGGAGTAAGAGGAACATTCATTTGTGAAATTGATTTTAAACTACAGTACTAGAAATATGATTAAATGCGATTTAAGCGACGAAAACTGAAAAATAAAGAGTTGGACACTTTAAAATCTTGTAACTATCTAAATACAATCTTTTATACTAAATAAATCAAAAGGTCGAACAGTAAATAAAAAAAAAATTGATAGTGCAAGTCTACAAAATTGTAATCAGCAAAGGTAAAGGTCAAGAAAGTACAACAGGCACATGAAAATCCATAATGGTTCTTTATATATATATATATATATATATATATATATATATATATATATATATATTACAAAAATGTTTCCTTCACTTATTAAACATTTTTTGAATTTTTTACATTTCTTGACATCAAATCTATCATTTTTTTATCCTATTATAACCTTTTTTCCTAAAAATATGTACAGTAAAATTTTAAAGTTGAATCTTTTCTCAATTTAAACACAATCGCAATTCTAATCAACATTTTTAGGTTTTGACAGTAATTTCTATTTATTACTGAAACAGTCAATTTTCCATCTCTTTTCAAAATTTTACATCTCTTCATCTTACATTGTTGTTTGAAATCACTACATTTTTTAGAATTAGCGATTAATATTATCCATTAATAACTTCAGATAAATCTTATTAACACTTTTTTTTTAAAACAAACTATTGAAATCTTCAATTTAATTACTCAGGTGTTTGTTTTGGAACAATTTATTTAAATATTTCGTCGGCAGTTTTTTTAATAAATGATTCATTTTGATAATCCTTCCCTCTCTCTTTTTCTCTCTCTCTCTCTCTCTCTCTATATATATATATATAGATAGATGGGGAGGAGAGAGGTATAATGGACATATAATTAAATAAATAAAAGAAAACATCAGTATGATTTTTTTGTAGATCACAGAATATCAAAACAAAAACACTAACATGCTTGAAATTTTCGTACATTCTAGGAATGACTTGATATGCATATCGTTTCTTATTTTGTCTAAAACAATCTAACTTAATTTTTCTGTTTTAATTTAAATTATTTCAAAGATGTAGCAACTATAAAACTTTATTATTTATTTTATATTTTCAAAGATCCCTGGATAAGCCCCAGGATCCTTACTTGATATATATATATATATATATATATATATATATATATGTATATATATATATATGTGTGTATATATATATATATATATGTATATATATATATATATATGTGTATATATATATATATATATATATATATATGTATATATATATATATATATATATATCTGTATGTAACCTGTTTTGTACATATTATTTCATAAGGTCCTTGCCTAATGATAACTTTTTTTGATTGATAACATAACTCATAATTATTTTACGCTGTCTTTTAGCGTCAACACATGTGATCCACCAATGGCTCAAGTCTTCAACCAACACCAAAGCCTATAATCCACCGTTGATGTACATAATGTTCAACGTGTTAAATTACTTCGGAATTATGAAATAATTTTCTCTCATACATAATGTTTTATCTCGAAAAATATTGCTTTACAATACTTATCATTAAATATTTAACATTAATAAAGAAGAGAGAATTAAAATTATTATTAAATCTTAAATATTTCTCGAATGTCTTAATAAATGAACATCCTGTATGTCTCAGCTGTGTGTATGTGTGTGTATAATAAAATAAATTAACAGTAGATACCAACTAATGTCTGTGTTGTCAAATATAAATAGCTGTCGACTTGTTTCTAGTACTGCAAGTGCATAATTAAATAATAATTACAGTTTGAAATCTCTTTCGAAATTGATAACTGTAGATAACGACATAAGGTACAGCGAACGTTTAGAGATAATACTGTACAACGTTCAGGTGTTGTAACGGATTTATTTTATTTGTAATGCATTACTTATTATTTAAAAAAGATTAAACGTGTTTTTTTTTATTTACAGAAACAGGTAGCGTTTAGATAGTGGTTTAAATATATATATTGAAAGTGCTTTTGTGTTTCTGTTGTTTTACTACGTTGTAAACATACTATTAAATTAAACATTACTTTTCTAATACTACAAAAGCATTTGTCTTAATATTGACTTACAGATTTTCTTAATATTGACATTAATCGATCAGTGTTTATTTTTTAATGGAATGCGTTTCGTATAATCACTTGAGATAAGAAATGAAGTATTTTTTTTTGTTTACGTGCCTTGATTTCTTTTGTTCATGCTTTATTTATGATAGATATTTTTAATCAACACGTTGAATAGGAAAATCCGCGATTGAGCAGCCTTGTCTCACTCTTTTTGATCAATGTTGCTATATATATATATATATATATATATATATATATATATATATATATATATATATATATATATCGAGGAGACGAATACCACTTCGGAAGAACGCCTCGTCCTTAGATGCAATCCACGAATCGACCCATTTTTTGCAATCTTCATAAGAAGTGAGCTTCTGCCCAGACAGGCCACGACTCATGGATCGAAACAAGTGGTAATCAGAAGGAGCTATATCTGGAGAATACGGCGGGTGGAGTAGGACTTCCCATTTGAGCGTTTCCAAGTATGTTTTCATCGGTTTTGCGACGTGCGTACGAGCATTGTCGTGCTGCAAAATCACTGTCGTGTCTTTCAAAGTATTCCGGACGTTTTTCCTTCAATGCACGGCTCAAGCGCATCAATTGTTGTCAGTAGCGATCCACAGTGATGGTTTCATTCGGTTTGAGAAGCTCATAGTAGATCACACCCTTATGATCCCACAGAATACAGAGCATGGGCTTGGATCCATGGATATTTGGCTTCAACGCTGGTGTTAATGGTTGGCCGGGCTTAACTCATGACTTTTTGCGTTTGTGATTGTCGTAATTAATCCACTTTTCATCGCCCGTGACAAATCGATGCAAAAATCTCTTCCTTTTCTCCCGTTGAAGCAGTAGTTCACAGGTAGAAAAACGCCTTTGAACGTCCCTCGGTTTCAATTCGTATGGGATCCAATTTCCTTGCTTTTGGATCATTCCCCTGGCTTTAAGGCGTTTTCCTACCGTTGACAAGTCAACTTCCAACGATTCAGACAATTCTTGAAGTGTTTGACATGGGTCTTCATTAAGCAATGCCTCCAATTTATCATCGTCGAACTTTTTCGGCTCTCCAGGTCGTTCCTTGTCTTCCAAGTCGAAATCACCACTTTAAAAACGTGCAAACCACATCCGACACGTTTGCTCAGCTAGAGCATGGTCACTATAAACTTCCACTAAAATATGATGACTTTCGGCAGCAATTTTTTTCATGTTAAAGTAATGAAGTAAAACTCCCCGCAAAAACAATTTATCCGGCACGAAATTCGACATATTCGATAAATTACAAAGTGCTGTTATTTAGGCTTCAACCAAATGACATATACTGAAACTGACACCTAAGGACAGATGTTTTACGGGGAATATTTGGTTAAAGGGAACAATGGAAGAATGTACTACCTACGCCATCTCTTGTAAAACGCTACTAATTAATTCCATCACCTAATATATATATATATATATATATATATATATATATATATATATATATATATACACACACACATATATATATATACACATAAATATATGTACATTCATATATGTTAATATTGACTCTAAAAAAAATTGGCATAATTAGGAACAGTCAATTGATATATTTTATTTCACTTTCAAAATAAATATGTCCTAAATTCTAATTGGTACTTGACCAAGATTCTTTATTACATGTGTTCTTTTTCAGTACAGTCTATTAAAATCTGTCTTCAATCAGACACACTTTATTAATGTGTTACATACAAACCATCAACTCATTTTTTGATTATTTAACAAACATCACTTTCAAAATTAACTTTCCTCTTTCGTATAAACACGCAGACAGACACATACAAATGTAGGTATCTACTTCGAAATATATAGCTACTGTTACCTTTGATAAGAAATATATACACATCATTTACTGTAGCTAAGGGAAGAAAAACGCGCACAGGGTAGTAAAATTAATGACGAATGAAATTACAGTTTGCGTAGCGAAACTTCTTAAAAGGTAATAGTAATAATTCGTGGCGGTTTCTGTTACACATCAATTACTATTTGCATAATAATCGAGTTATTTATTCAGCATGCGTTCGATTTTGAAATAAACCAACTCTCTTCGTTCATTTTCATTGCAGCGAAAACTTATGAAAACTCGACTTGTATATAATTTGTTATGTGCGAGAGGACCTGGTAAATTCTATCATTTTGTACACACACACACACACATATATATATATATATATATATATATACTACTTTTACTTTTATAATAATAAAAAAAACATTTCTTGTCTCTTTGTCCTGCAGATAAAATGACGAATATCTGTGGTGACAAGAAATGCTTGCTTTATCTGTTCATAAGATTCAAGTTTAATTTATTAAGTTTCATTCTAAGTTATTTTTTATGTTTAAGTACATTATATTTTATAAAGCAATAAACAGGGTTTTCTTTCTATTTTTCAGTCAATTTTAATTGGCTATAATATATATATATATATATATATATATATATATTATTTTAATTATTTACAGTTTATGAATGTATGGTTTCAATAAGGGTTCTTTATTTTTTTTCTTATAAAATGGGGTAATCTTTTCATCAGTTCATGTTAAAATTCATTTAATTGATCGTATGTTGAAGTCAATTTTAAATGCAATTTAATATACATTTACAAAATCTCATATTTTTGAATTAAAACAGAATATGTAAACATTTAATAACAAAAAATATATAAATGTTAGATTAGTTATTCGATTTTAATATTAAGTAGAAAACAAGAAACAAATTAAGCGAGTTTTTTTTGATTCAATATTAAAAACACTTAATTAAATTCAGATTATTTGTTTCTAATCTTTTTTGTATTTATTATATAAACTGAGGAAATTATTTGTGTGAGTTATAAGTGGTCGGTACTTGTACTATTAGTACTAAAAGTTGACTGTATCTATTAGATTGGTAGGAAAATTTTTCCGGTTTTTATTTCCTGATCTTAATTTTTTTAATAAAAGTGCAATTTTATCGTGTTCATGTGAATATCATTTTAAAATGATTTTTTCAGTCTGTATTTTGGTAACATTGATTTTGGTTCCATTATTAATTTTGCTTTAAATTGAGCTATTGAATTAAAGATGGAAAAGTGGTAAATAAAAGCAAATTTTTGTATGAGTTAAAAACGGGTAGTAAAGCAGCAAAAACTGCTTGTAAAATAAACAATACTTTTGGGGTGGGTACTGTTAAGGAACATACGGTGCAATGATGGCTTCAAAAATTGTGTACTGAGAACGAGAATCTTGAAGATGATGAAGATCGCAGGAGTCCTTCAGTTCAACGACCAACTGAAGATGTTAACTGAATCAGAACCACGCACAACAATTCGAGAGCTTGTACAAAAGTTAGGCGTTAGTCATCCAATAGTTCTGAACTACTTAAAACAAGTAGAAAAATCAAAAAAGAAAAAAATGTATATGAATTTGACGGTCATAAAGCGCATTTATTTTCCTACAAACATAATACTAAGAGTTGACTGTGCTGGTATGTAGATACATACTAGCACAGTCAACTCTCAGTATTAGTTTGGTAGAAATTGGTTGAAGAGGTTGGTAGAGTTGGTAGAATTAAATTTTAGTAGATCCAAAATTTAATTTATTCTAATACCTTTTAATCAAATATTTTTAAGATATCTTTCAAAAGCAAAATATTGTCCAATGATGTAGAAATAAAATGTTCGTTAATACATTTACAATCATTAATCTTATACGTATCAGCAATTATATCAAAAAAAAAAAACTGATACAGAAACAGAATAGATTTATGACTAACAACTGAAACAAATTTCTTTTTCACACATCTTACACACTAAAAATATTTTTGTGATCAAAAATGTTTAATATTTGATTACATATTTCACAAATTAAATCTGTTTCCCTTCAAAGATCACAAAAAATATGATCAAAACTATTCAATTAATCTTTATTAATCATTTCTGATTGTCACTTATGCGCATTTCGATGGCAATACATCACCTTCCTAGCTCCTATGTATCAATTGATTATTTTTTACTGATGCTTCTGCATATTTAGTTGATAATAAAATAATTCTATATATTTAAATAGTTAATAGTTTATCTAGCATGGTTGTAATTTAATTAAAGAATAACCTATCTTCTTTTCATACAACGACTGATCAAAAGCTTAACATTAAATTTGAAAATTTAAAAAACCTTGTTGGTAAATGTTCAGTATTTGTTTGAAATGAATTCTATATTTGTGCATATTGAATTCACGGTTTTTTCTGTGAATGTCTTCATCAATAGATTGAAGATGGGAATCACTAAGAAAGTTGATTTTTTTTTCTTTAACGAAATATATGCCATTCATTGTCTTTGTCATGTTAATTAGGATATACTTATTACTATCTTACCAGATTCACCTGTTCTAGAGATACAAATCGTTATATATTATCATTCATTTTTAGAATAATATTAACTTGTAAATTATGAATATATCAAATAATAAAAGGTTTAAAATAATTCAGACATATCATCTTTTAACTCATTAATGCTTTGTTTTAAGAATATCATTTTAGAACAAGAGGAAAAAATAGTACCTCAATAAAATATGTTAATATATTAACTTGGCGAAAAAATAATTACGGTTTTTATCATTTTAAGTTTGGCACCGATTTTCCTAGTTACCATTATCGTTTGTTATAGACATATGATACATCATTGAAACAATGAAATCAGCACTACTGATTTCAGCACTACTGATTTCAGTATGTCTTTTGTTTTCATTCTTTAGTATTGTTGGATATAACCTGTTAAATAAGTCATGGAAAAAAGTAAATTCGTGCGAATTTGTTGTTGTGTCAGTTTAAACTGGGATGTAAAGCAATAGAAACTGCTCGAAATATCGAATTTGTTTTTGGAGAAGAGTAATTAGTGAACGTACAGCTTAACACTGATTTCACAAATTTCGAAATGAAAACGAAAATCTTGATGATGAGGAGAGTCGTGGACGTTCTTCAATTATAGACAATAATGATTTAAGAACCATTATTAAAGCGTACTCAAGTAGAACAACTCGCGAGATGGCAAAAGAACTCAATGTTGATCATTCAACAGTTGTTCGAAATTTAGCCTAATTAGAAAAAAAAACCTAAATAAACGGGTGCCGTATGAACTAAATGAACATCAAGCAATTCGGTGATATGAAGTCTGCTCTGCGTTTCTTTTGGGCAACAAAAATGATCCCTTTCTCGATCATATTGTCACATATTATATATAAGCGGATTCTCTACAACAATCGGAACTCTTTATCATAATGGCTAGATCGAGAAGAAATACCAAAATAGTTTCCTAAAGCGAAGCTTTATAAAAAAAAATTATGGTCCTTATTTGGTGGTCGGCAAGGGGTATCATTCACTGCAACTTCTTAAATCCTGGTGAAACAACAACAACAACAGAAAGGTATTTTCAGGAAATTGAAAAATATATGAGAAGTTACATCGTTTACGGCCAGCATTAATCAATCAATTAAGACCAATTCTTCTTCATGACAATGCTCGACCACACGTTTCATAAATGACTAAAAAAATTAAATGAACCGAATTATGAAACCTTGCCTCACCCACCTTATTCTACGGACCTGTCTCTGACAGATTATATTTTTTTAAATATTTGAGTAATTTCCTACGAGAGAAGTTTTTCAAATATCAAGCAACATCTCAAAGCGTTTTCGATGAATTCGTTAATTCCAGGACTCTAGAATTCTATCTTGTAAGAATAAATAAACTTGTTTTCCGTTGAGAGAAATGTGAGTAGGCGAATGTTCTTTATTTTGTTTGATAAATATAATTTTAACTGATATAAGCGTTTTTATACTTGATACGTAAAAATCGCAATTATCTTTGTATCAACCTTATAAATTTGATATAAATCAATAATCTATAAATGGTATTATTCTTAAACTATATTTTTTTTCTTAACTTTAGTTATATTAACACTAAACCTACCACTATCGGTCAAATTGACCATTTTCAAACTTTTGTACAACTTACACATATTTAAACGTTATCATATCGCTATCAAACTTTAAGACTTTTCTTAAAATATGCATACAATATATTCTTCAGTATTTAATTCTATTTTTTTTTCTTTTTTCTAAGAAATATATGTAGTCTGTCTTACCTACCGCGGCCGGTCTATTTGACCGGTCGAGAAAATATTTTATTCACTTTTCTAAATCTATACAATCAGTACAAACTAAAGGCTATTTCAAGATTGTTGCCCAAAATTGTTATAAACCAGGTGCATACATTACTGTTAATTTGCAGTTGTTTCCATCGAAGACTAGGTGTAAATTTACACAGTATATGCCGAACAAACCAGACAAGTTTGGCATAAAATTCTGGTTAGCGTGTGGGTCAATAGCAAGTATGTAATAAATGGATTTTCCAATTTGGGAAAGGATGAGAGAAGAGAATATTCAATTCCACTTGGAGAGTTCGTTGTTCTAAAGCTGATGGAACCATTCACAGGATGCAGAAGGAACGTAACAACAGATTTTTTACGAGTGTTTCACAAAGCTACTTGCAAAAAAGATTACCATTGTTGGAACAATCCATGGAAATAAACGAGAATTACCTAAATTAGCCAAACAACGGAAAGACAAAATGACACTGTTTTCAAGCAAACTGTATAAATCAAATCATATTTCTTTTACAGTGTATAAAAGCAAACCAACAAAAAAATGCTTGTACTAAGTTCCATGCATAAATCAATAGAAATAGAAAAATGTAACAAACGTATACCGGAAACGATTAGATTTTATAATAATACAAAATGTAGACGTGGAGGATCAAATGGCATGGAAATACAGTGTGAAGTCGAAATCTTGTAGGTGGGCCCTCCAAGTGTTTTTCAATATTCTGGACCTAGCTGGAATAAATGCTTGGGTTTTGTATAAAGAAACAACGGGTGAAAAAATTTCAAGGCAGGAATTTTTATTCCAGTTAGCTACAGAATTTGGCTCTGCGTATCAAGAATTGCGTGAAGAAAAAAAATGTACCAAAACCATCAACAAGTTCAGATTCATACGTACGAAAAACTTGTCAAGTAAAATATTGTAAAGATTACAAAACTACGAAAATCTGTTCGGGATGCGAAAAATATGTGTGCGGCAAATGTACATTTGAGAAGAAAATAATTTGTAAAAAATGCAGTGAAGCTGAATAAGAAATATATTATTTATATATTTAGAGATAACGTGTACGTACGTATACCTTATATACATCGTGTATGTGACTATGAACTATATAAACACCGTTCATTTTTTTGTCTCTTTTCAAGTTTATAATTGAAATTATATAAAAATAAATTTGGGTCGCCATTTTATGAAAGTTGTTCATTTTATATAAATTCAGTAATAAATTAACTATTATCTACGTTCAATCATAAAAACAATAACTTTTTTAATCACCGGTCATTTTGACCGGGCACGATGGGAATAGGTATACAAGAAGTGTCGGTAGGTTTAGTGTTAAACCGACTTGAGACTCTATAAAATTGTAGAAAACACAGAAGTATATCATTGGACAATACAGTCACGTATACTTGATTCATATTTAATAATTTAATATAATAATAATACACTGAAGCTTGTAAGTATATCTTATATTAACGTTTAATATTTAATAAAAAAAAAACTTTTATAGAAACAAAGTATCGATCAGGAAAAAGCCCGTAATCGTCGGAATAAAAATAATATTGAACTGCCTGCGACTAAAGCGAAACTGGAGAAAAAAAAATCACCACGCGCGCATTCGCACACATTGACACATGAAAAGAAAGAAACGATGGAACACTAACGTTTTAAGATACAGTCGGAGCGCGCAAATGAAGATAAAATTTATAAATTCAACTCCGCCGGATCCGATAACGGCCGTTCAATGTACCATTCACTCGAATTTATGACATATTTCTATCGCAGTTACCATCAACGAACATTATTTCCAGTTTCATAGTCGCACGAATTTTGGTGGTACATTTGTAAAACCAATTGCGAAATTACCATTTGTTTCCGATATCAGGAAAATGTAAATGTGTGTGCGTATGCGGCGCGAACATTTACACACACATTCATTACATATATATATATATATATATATATATATATATATATATATATATAAATGATCTCTGTGTGTTCGTGTGTGTATTATATATGTTAGGTCGTTAGGTCCTGGAGTTCAGGGTCTTTCTGTTAACTCCTGGTGGCCCCCGTGAGACTGTTACACCACTACGCACTATTGTTTTACATTGAACTCGTGTTTTGCTGCTCATTCCCGTCCGTCGGCGCACGTTCCCGTGGGGTACAACGCACCGTTGGCTTTCGGTTCGACGGCGAAATCCAAACCGCTAGAGTACACTGCGGTTTTTTCCACGTATCGGTAGTTGTATAAAATCCTGACCGGTTGTTGCTGTTGCGGTTCGTTTGAACTTACGCCATGTGTGTCAAGGGTGGACGGTTCTTATAAACTCTGGTTTATTAACGCTTTCGCGTCCGTGTACATGCATTGGCACGTTTATCGAAACGATTATCGGATAAATAGATTCAATATTCATTTTATTTTCGATATATCGATTATTATAAATAATTGTAGACTATAAAATTGTAGACTGTAAAACTATAACAAATTTATAATTTATATTTATAATAAGTCAAAGAAATCAGAAATAACCGAAATGTACATACTCTTACAAATTTATATCACATTGAAAAATTAATTGCTCAAATAGACTAAAGCATTTATTACTTTTCTACAATATATTCTTTAAATAAGTAATTTCAAATAATATTAAATTGGTAGAAAATTAATTGCAGTTTATGACCATCAAATTTATATACATTTTTTAATTTAAATGGTCTTAGTGCTCCAGAACTGTTGAAAGACTAACACCTAACTTTTGTGCAAGATCTCAAATTGTTGTGTGCGATTCTGATTCAACGTCTTCAGTTGGTCCTTATGAACTGAAGAAAGACGTCCGCGACTTTTTTCATCTTAGAGGCTCTTGTCACCAACACAACATTTTTGGAACCATCATTGTATCGTACGTTTCTTAACAGTACCCGCATCAAAAGCAGTGTTTATGTTACGAGCAGGTTCTGCTGCTTTACCATCTGTTTTAAACTCATACAAAAAATTGCTTTTATTTGCCTCTTTTCTATCTTTAATTCAATAACTCTATTTGAAGCAAAATAGAAATAAAACCAAAGTCTTATATTACCAAAATACAGACTGAAATATGAACTTCAAAATGATATTAACATGAACACAATGAAATAACACTCATTGAAGAAAAGTAGGTAAGGATTCAGAAAAAAAAACCGTAATTATTTTCCTACCACCTAATAAAATACAAAATATTCATTTTAAAAATCGAAAAACTACCGATAATTGTTTTAATAGTTTTATAAACAATATCAATGACTAGAAAGAAATATAAAGTTAGTTTTAAGAAGAATTTAATAGTTCACTAATAATTAAAAACATTTCTAATTTTTTAAATTAAATATGTTTTTTTAAACATAAATTTAAGAAAAAAAATGCAAAAAACTTTTATTTTATTGGGAAAGAAAACAATGTCTTATCATCCAAATATATAAGAGTATAGTTGGATAATGTAAATATATATATATATATATATATATATATATATATATATATATATATATATATATATATATATGTATACATAGATAGATAGATAGAGAAAGACAGAAAATAATAGAGATATGTGTATTTTGTGTTCTTAATTTTTTCATCCCCATACCCTTTTAAAACTCTCTGTGCCAGTACAATAAACACAGTTTATCGATAAAAATTTTCATGAAAATTGCTATTTATGAAAGAATAGAAGGATTTTTAATTAGTCAAATATCAAAGTCAATCCTTACTACCGATTAACAACAATATAACATGTTTATTACAAGAAAAAAAGAAATATTATTTAAATTATCACTCTACTTCAAGGTAAACGTTTAACGATCAGTATATTAACATTTAATAAACAACGCACGTATATACTAGGGTTAAGGTTGATTTTCAAATAAAAATAATCAGAACAGAGACCACGTGACTGGCATCAACCAATTAAAATAAGAATATAAGTTATTGTCGAAGAGAAGAATCAATTTTTATTTATAGACAGATAAATAAAATTACACATATAGATAGATAATAAAAACTGTCTTGAAATTTTTCAATATAAATGAATTATAGTCAATTATTTAAATATAAATGACGATGGACATTGGCTATTTTATGATCACTTATTATTTCAATCGTATTATGAAATGGTTTAATCTTAGGAAAATGTTTCAGTAGTTTAAATATATGGTGATTAGTAGAAACAATATCTGAAAAATGTGAAGAATTGGATAAAACTTAACAATTTAATCTTCAAGTTTTTCATGGATAATTCTATGCTGTATATTTTATAATTTCGGATAAAGTTCAGACATCTATCTTCCACAGTAAAATAAAATTTACCTCAGAAAAAAAATTAACCATTATTACTAAAAACATCCTCACTGGCATACTAACAAAGTTTAGGCACTAGTTTACAAATGTAAACATTTTCTTTACAGTCTCTCTGATACAACTTTATTTTGTGCTTGTCAAGTTTTTCAAACAGAATGTTTTTTTAAAAATGGAAACACTTTTGTTGACTTTCAAATAATCTGACGCTGCTATTTATAAAATTATATATCAAATATTATATATATATATATATATATATATATATATATATATATATATATATATGTATATGAAATATTTTAATAGTTAAATTAAATATTAAGTTACATGTAATTATTCAAGAATTTATCTTCAAATTTCTACACAGTCTAATAACAATCATTTTATAATTAATACAACATCGACACCCTTTCAGATACCACGCCGTATACAAATTAATTGCATATTATTATCAATTAACAATTTTTCAGTGAAGAATTCACAAGGTTCAATAAATAAAACACATTTTTGTATACGGCATACAATTATCAACTACTTATTTATTTACTTTCATCGATTCTGTGCATATATTTATGTATTTTTTTTTAAACTAATAACAAATGTTAATAACGCTATTATATTAGAACGTAATGAAATTAAAACCGTTTATCAGTGAAGACGAATGCACTTAGAAAGTGTGGAAACAACAACAACAATTATGTATAGAAAACATTCTACTATCATACACGATTTTTTTTTTATTTCGTCTAATAGATAAGTGTGTCAGACATTTTTCTACTCGGTTTTCACATAAAATACATTCATACTTTATATATATATATATATATATATATATATATATATATATATATATCATACATTTATGTAAAAGTATGAGATAAATTACAATTATTATCTTTTTTTAAAAAAGAGAGCAACGAAACGTTCACTTACCCACATTACAATGTTGCATTATTGTATGAAGCATCGCTGTATGAATGAATATTACTTTTTCTTCTTTGACTGTTGAGATGAGAGTCACGTTTATGTTTTTTTTACCATTGTTGTACAGTTTTTTTAATTATCGAATGTAAATTGACGGATGAGTTCTGTTATTCTTTGCACTAGTTTCAGGTCTTGAATACAATACGTACTTAATAAAATAAATAAACACTTTTTTTATGAATTGTCTGTTAGTATTTTATTTGCCAATCAAGCAAATTAAATTCCACTGAGAGCTATTGAATGGTATAAGGAAAATGAATTATTATTTTTAGTTCAAATATTAAAAGGTGTTTTTATATATGTATATATACGTATATAAATATATATATATATATATAGATAGAGAGAGAGAGAGGTATATATGATACATGTGTCCGAAATCTTATCTATTTCATAGATAAAAAAACATAAAAACAACAGTAGTATTTTTCATAGAAAACATATATCCTTACAGAATTACATTACAAAAAAATATAAGAATATATTAAAAATGAGATAAAAATTAATGAAAGAATTGTAGTCCAAGAGGGAAAGAAATATAGTTATCATGACCATTGTTAGACATTAAAACATGACACTAATTATGTATCACGCGTGTATTGATGATCTCCATTCTTTTGGACCTTCTGACTCTCTGTTCACCATAACTAGTGTCAGCACGTGTGTCATCTTCAGGAAGATTTTATACATATTATAATCATTAGTGTACCTGAAATGACACATGTGCTGATACTATTACCGAAGGACAGACACTCAGATGCTCCAAAAGGGTGAATGTAGGTATAAAAATACAATTAGAAAGACACTTTTTTTGGTTTAACTTATTTAATGGATAGCTAGTGTACGAAGAATTTGTTTAAATAACACCAATTCAGTTCTACATACATAGTAATGGTCATAATGATAAAACTATAATCGAGTATTATAAAAACAAATGTTGGTAAATATTCCACTGTTAGTAATTAAAATATTCAATCATTTCCATTAATTTCAATCCAAAGAATTGAAATTAATGGAAATCTTGGAACCAGTCATAATTTCATTCTTCTATAGATATTATGACAATATACTTTAAATCTAATTACTTCATAAATAACTTTTTACTCTTTCAGTTCTTACAAATCACAATAATGTCCTGTAATTGATTACTGAATATCATCAATTCTATTAAGTTGGTAAGAAAATAATGGCGGTATTATATATGAATTAGAAGGTCATAAATCGTAATAATTTTTCTACTGACCTAATATCTTTTAAGTATTTCGATGGGAATGCTATCCTTACAGTTAATATATTGCTCAAACTTTTGTCTATCGGAATGGTCTGATAAAAAAGCAAAGCTATAGAAATGGGTTCAAATAATATTCGAGAATTTTCAATAAACATTTACTGAACTTTTTTGATTTAAACAAGATTTGTAGTTTGTGACGAATTGAACAATTATTTTATGAAAGTGAATTAAGCGATAACGTTAAGAACTAAACTATAAATTACTTACTGTAATACTTTTCATAAATCATTAATATAACAACTTTTTTCGAAAAAAAATTAGTTCCTACAATTGAAACAATCCTGACTCAGATTCATTATCTGCGATTCTCATATTTATTCCCAATTAAAAATGTATTAGGTTGGTAAGAAAATAATTGCGGTTTAAGACCTTCAAATTCATATACATTTTTTAATTTAAATGGTTTTAAGTGGTTCAGAATTGTTCGATGACTGTGCATGCTTTCGAATTGTTGTACGTTGTTCTAATAAAACTAACACCTTCAGTTCATCGTTATAGACTTAAGAAGGATGCGACCTTCTTCATCTTCAAGACTCATCTCCAGCACGAAATTTTTGGAACTACCATTGCTAGTTCCTTAACAGTACTCATACCAAATGCAAAGTTAAGTTTACGAGCAGTTTCTGCTGTTTTACCGCCCGTTTTGAACTCATACAAAAAATGCTTTCATTTGCTTCTTTTCCATCATTAATTTAATAGTCTAATTTCAAGCAAAATTAATAACATAACCAAAGTCGATGTTACTAATCGATACACTTTAAATTGATATGAACATAATGAAATGACATTCATTGAAAAAAATTACGATTAGAATTCTGTACACACAAAAATCGCAATTATTTTTCTACCAACCTAATATTTAGTTCGAAGCGAATTTTATATATATATATATATATATATATATATATTATATATATATATATATTATATATATATATATATATTAAATTTTAGAAAAAAAAACGAATCCCTTTCCTTTCTATCACACAATACACGTATAAAAGAGGTTTTTTTTAACAATTTATATATAAATATTAATGTATATATGTATACATTCACTAAAAACATTCTATTAAGTAATTGATTTTATTTTTATTAAAAATATTTATCTGTATACTTTACAATCTCATATAAGTGTAAACATGCATGCAAATATATATATATATATATATACATATACATCAGCGAATTGAAAAAAACCAATATACGGTCAATAAATAGAACGTAATTTATTCCATTCTACATAAATTACTTTTTTCATTTTGTGTACATTGAAACTTTTTCCTGGTCGTTAAAATAGTTCGCTGAAGTTTTTAATGTTTCGCCGTACAAGCAAGGCTGTTTAATGTAGTTTCAAACGATTAAATAAATTGAACAAAGGCACTGAAAATGTTTCAGAACTTGACTGGATTAGATTTTCTATTCTGAAGTTGTTTTTCGTTTTTATTTTCCCTGCTGTGAACTAAATTTAAACTTAAAACAAATTATATATATATATACACATACATATATATATATATATATATATATATATATATATATATATATATATATATATATATAGATAGAGAGAGAGAGAGGATTATTCAATTTAGGCTTCCACAAGGAAATATTAAAAGGGGGCGCAGGGGTTAAGAAGTCATGTCATTTTTTTAGTATTTTAGTTCAATTCAATACTAAAACACAATTGAACTAAAATACTAAATAAAAAATGACATGAGTTTTCTTAACCTCTGTGCCCCCTTTTAATATTTCCTTGTGGAAACCTAAATTGAATGATCTTTATATTTATATATATATATATATATATATATATATATATATATATATATATATATATATAAAATATATATACTTTTTTCAATACTTTCATATGAAAGCCTAAATTGAATCACCTATATATATATATATATATATATATATATATATGTATATATATATATATATATATATATATATATATATATATACAGAATGCATTTATTCATGCAGAAATATAAACTTTATTACACTAGTTTATTGTTCTCTGTATAAATGTGTTACTATTTTTATTATTATTATTATAATAAAAAAACCTCGCCCTCTTTTTTAAACACGAATGTATTTCAGGTCAAGTGGATATAAACGTAGAACATAGTCTAGATACAGCACATCATGGCCGTTTTAATGGTTTATTGGTTAGCAATGAAGAAATTAACGGCTTCCCGCTGTTGAACATATGCGCCAATTAAGTTTCCGTGAACAAATCTATATTATATCGACGCGAGGCGAGAGGTAAGTGAATTGATCGTTTTTATACAAATGAGTTATGTGAGTCTATGTTGAATTAGAATGTTATATTTTAAAATATGAAAGGATTATTTGAACAAGTATATATTGGCGTGTTCGCTAGTAAATTAAATAAATTTTGATATAGAACTGTTTTTATATAACAGTTGTGTAACTGAGAGTTTGTTATAATATTTAAGTGTTTTTTTTTCAATACAGTCAGTACGTACAAAATTGTATAAAATAACAGTGTTTTCCTTTGTATTTGGGTTATGTAAACAGAAAAATGAGAAATTACAGATATACCATTAATTAAAATGAAACTAGGTCCATTTATATTATATTTTGACAATTTTGCATGAAAAATCAGAATGAAATGAATTATGATTAGAAAAATATACACAAATATCTTAACCACAGATTATTAATTTGGTTTTACCTACAGACTTTTATTTAATGGTTGTCATAAGGACAGAAGACTCGTTGATTTTTGAAGATTGGTTATTTGTTAATTCAACGACTTCCTCTATCTTATATGAATAAATTAGTATTAGATATAGATAGATTGCACAAGTACCGGTTGTTTCAAATATTTTTTGCTATATAATAATATTTGTATAACTAATATTAAATAATACATATAAAATAGAAGTTATTAGGGTTTAAGGGCGCGTTGACATCTACATATGGTAGAAGAAATCAACAATTGAACATTTTTTCCTTACTGTCTTTACAAAATTGAATATAATGACGATGAATGAATAATTGATGACATCGTCAAAAATGAGATTACATAGAAGTATAAACAATTAAGAGCATTGTAAATAAAGAGTGCTAAAACAAATAATATATATGAATCAAATTTTCTTTTTATTTAGTGGCATTTAGTGTTGTTTTTTCTTTTATATCATGCGAAAGTATTTGAAACGCTTAGTATTTAAACAGAGCACACGATGTAACGATTGAAGGTTATGTTGCAGGATTTTCTGTATTTAGACATGTATATAAAATATCTAAACTAAATTTTTATATTTTAACTACTTGACATTAACAATTTGACAGAAAAGTTGATATTGACTTGTTTCTATTATCTTGGTGATATTTTTCCAGGAATATTACAAGTATTTATCTTCTTGGAGATGTTTTAGTACTTGTGCCATCTTCAGATATTTGTAGATAACTGATAACGATATATCTTTAATAAACTGAATATGTTATACGCGTCGAAACTATTAGAAGATAAAAACTCAGGTGATTTAAAACAACAAACACTGCTACGACAGTACATTAACAAAAACTATTATAACGTTGACTCTTTCAATTAGTGTCTATCTTATTTTTTTATAATATATAAAATATTACGGTAAATTGAATATGTTAATTAATCTGTTAGTTTTTAAAATCAAAATGAATTAAGAGTTAAGTAATGTATTTGATTTACATTTCGACTCTATGCTTTGACAAATTATTTAAACAAAGAATTCAATTTCAAAAATGAATGTTTCGAAAATTCACAGATCTTATTAAAATGTTAAACAAATACTTATTGTCCATTATAAGAAGCGTATGCGATTTAACTCTATCTTTAAAAATCAGTGATACAAAAAAAAACACAATGCCAAAAATATAATCGAGATATTGACTTTCATCTTTATGTTTTGTTTAATTTGAGTACTGTAAACTTTTATTAATAGGATACAAAAATTGTAATAAATTCCACAATAATTTTATTTATTTTCTCTCTGTTCCTGTCCCTTATATTTATATTATGTATATGTATATGTATGTATATATATATATATATATATATATATATAAAATACATTTTAACTCGATTAGTAAAATCAATTATTTAAAAAATGAAGAAAACCGATTTATATTCAATTAATTTTCTAAATAATCTATAGAAAACGTTGTCTCTCACTCTCTCTGTATATATATATATATATATATATATATATATATATATATATATATATATATATATATATATATATATATATATTATTTTATCGTTTGGTATAGTTCATAGGTATTTTTAATTATAATATTTTCTGAATTTTTGGTGATGTGTCTCGGGTGTATTATAAGAAAAAAATGTGTTGGAATTTATGAATTTATTAAAAGATTAATTTAACTTTGTAAGTAAATACCAATTGGAGTTCTGGCTCCAATTCAGGTCTATTCACACACAGTATCAAATTTAAAAATACATTGAAAAAGTTTAAGAGTTAGTTTGTATATAATACTAATGATAATCTCATTCATTTTTGTTATCTCATAATTTCAAGTTTCGACGATATATTATAATAGATATTAAATATTTTATCTAAATGGTTGTATAATTATATTTCATATTTTGTGATTCAAGCCTGATAGAAAATTGTTATCTCATCTTACTAAGATATTGCTTGTTTTACGGGTTAAAAATGGGATATTATATATATATATATATACAAACAGACACTCACATTTGTATGATACATTGACAGATACTTTTGAAATTACAATACAAAATTAGTTCAAAATTATAGGTTGAAAAGTACAGAGACATGTAGACAAAAGAAAACAAATAAAAAAATTATCTGCATTTAAAAAATTATTTTATCTATACATTTTTTAAAATAATAATAGAAAAATTGCTCCATTGATTTATCGTATACATTTGTTAATAATTTTTCAATAGAAATCATTGTGTTCAATATAAATAAATCATTTCTCAGAACAATTTTTGCATAAACTTATGAATTTTTAAAAAAGAATATGAAATTAGAAAAATATTAAAGTGGGTTATAATAATAATCCACTTATGTAAATATATATATATATATATATATATATATATATAATAATAACCCACTTATAAATATATATATATATATATAAATGTGTATGTGTATCTATAACTGAACTCTGTTATAGTAAACACTGCACGACAAATTTTATTTTCTTGGCTACAGTTAGTCTTTATATCTGTAGCATGTAAATCCATTTAAATATCTTTTTCTATATAAATCAACATTTTTATGAATATTTACTTTCTGTAACAAAGAACTCGTTATATTCGTTCTCGCTATATTCAATTTCGTATCTCTATGTTTCTCTCTCTCTCCCTCTATCATTCTATCAATCATATATATATATATATATATATATATATATATATATATATATATATACATGTGTATGTATGTACGTGTGTGTGTAGGAGTAATCAAATCATTAAAAACATAACAACAAAAACATTAAAATACTTCCTAAAAATGCAGCAACAAAAAATTAACGAATATTTGAAAAATTTGAATATACTAACATGTATTAGGTTCATAGGAAAATAATTTCGGTTTTTATTTTCTGAATTCTAATCTTATTTTTTTCAATGACAGTCATTTCATCGTGTTCATGTTTTAATATCATTTTAAAATGAATTTTCCGATCTGTATTTTGATAACATCAACTTTGTTTTTATTATTAATTTTGATTCAAATTTCACTATTGCAATAAAGATGGAAAGAAGCAAATAAAAGCATTTTTTGCATGAGTTCAAAACGGGTAATAAAGCAGCAAAAACTGCTCGTAAACTAAACGATGCTTTTGGTGTGGGTACTGTTAAGAAATGTACGGTGCAATGGTGGTTCCAAACATTTCGTACTGGGGACAATAGCCTTGAAGATGAAGAAATGCGCGGGAGTCCTTCTTGAGTTGATAACAACCAACTGAAGGAGTCAATTGAATCAGAACCATGCACAACAATTCGAGAGCTTGCATAAAAGTTAAGAGTTTGTCATCCAACCGTTTTGGACCACTTAAAATAGATAGAAAAATAAAAAAAAATTGAAAATATATATGAATTTAAAGGTCATAAACCGCAATTATTTTTCTACTAAATTAATACATATATATATATATATATATATATATATATATATATATATATATGTGTGTGTGTGTGTGTGTGTGTGTGTAATCAAATAATTAAAAATATCACAAGGACGTCAAAATATTTCCTAAAAATGCAATCAGAAACTTAACGAATATTTGAAAAATTTGAATATAAAAAATTATGTGAGTATGTGTATATAAAATGTGTATATAAAAAATTAAAAATATGAACAGAAGTCAGTTAAAAAAATACACATTCATTCTTCAATTGATTACTTAAAGAAGTAAAAAAATATGTATATGTACGTGTAAAAGTGTCTGAAACAAATTCGAATAAAGAAGATAAAAATATTACCAATAATAAACAGGTATTGAAAAATCAATATTGTATAATTAAAAAGATATAAGTTTATAAACGAAAACTATTTAGTGCGGAAAAACGGTAGAAAGGAAATTTCACATCACTAACAAAACACGCACGTTTTAGATTTTTACCGATATTTTCGCGTTGTATAATCGCACAGATTCAGAAGCACCGTCGCGATAAACGCACTAGTAGTACTGTGTTCTATTTCACTTGACAGTAACGTTTCAATACACAACAAACACTGCAACTTGAGTTTATTTTTAAACACGTTGTTGTTGTTTGTAGTAACGAATTCGAAATGATTCAAGTGCACAATATAAATGTACGTGTGCTCCGGTGTCGCGAAATTCTTTATTAATGAAACACCGCAGAAAAAAACACACACAACCTAAGGTGAGCGGCGTGCAAGTATGTATGTATGTATGTATGAACTGGCAGCAGAAACAGCAGCAGCGAAAGCCGCAAAGCGAGTCGGCAAGTGGCCGGCCAGCTCTTAGCTACACTCTATAACGACTAACCGGCTGGCATCAAATCGTAAGTGAGGTTGGTCGTCGCTGAGGCACGTTCTTGTCAGAATCATAAAAGATGTTTAGTGGTGGTACGTAGATAGACGTTACCTTGCCGATGAATGAGTCATAAGGTAGAACGTGAAACATTGATTGTACAGAGAGCGTACGCGGTCCGTGCGATACGTTCGGTGAAATTGGAGCGGATTCCAATTTGATGATACGTTCTGTATGTGTGTGAACGCATACATATGACGGTTTGTGCCCTGAACGGATATGAGTCTTATCTCGATTGAAAACCTTCATTACATTCTTTGCATACATGTATACATTTAATAAATGTACTGTTATCGATTTATCAACCAATCCATAAATTAATTCAATGTTCTAGATATGACAATAATATGTAATTTATTGGCAGTCATAAAAGACTTCGTCCACTTTGTTTGTGCATTTTATGCGAAGCATGCGCGTAAATACAGCGAATAAAATTTCTTTGAAAAAACACCGAAAGCATGTTACTCGATCATCGCCAATTATATACTGGTTATTTTTTAAATTAGTAAGAAACTTCATTTTTTAATTACATTATCCTATAACTATTTAGTAGGAATTTAAAGAAAAGGTCTTAAAAAAATCTCTTATCTTCATATGAATCAATAAATGCAATTATAGTATTCTGGTATTGTAGTGCTATTTGTATTATAGTATTGAAGCGAATTTATGAGATAAAATCATTGAAAAAGAACAAAAAACAGAATATTGTTTGACCAATTTTCAATAAAATCGTTAGCTAAACCAATTTATTCATAAGATAATTTTTTTAAACATGTTTAAACCTATTAAGCGCCGCTGTTATTTACTGGGTTGTCTAAATTAAATAAATAGAGACATATAGTTAATAATTATATTAAAAAATGATTAAAATTTACCTAATTATGAAAATATATATAACTATATTATCCTGATGGCCTTCATTCTTTTGGATTATCTGAGTGTCTGTTCTTCATTACTAGTTTCGATCCGTGTAGCATTTTCAGGTAGATTTTAGAGTCCTTAAATTTTATTTGAAAATAAAACAAGTGTCGAAATTAAAAATTGAAAACAGACACTCAAATAATTCAAAAGATGAAGACCTGTGGGACAATGGAACGGATCAACAGGATTACATGTTTAAAAAAAATCAATTGTACACACAGCTTCGTATTTTATTTTTTTACACTTTATTAATTTTTTATTACTACATATTCTTTCAATTCCGATTAAATAAAATTTATTTTTATTTACTTGGTCGGATGTGGTCAATTTATAAAAATAGCATCTCCTTATTTATATAAAAAAATAAAAATGAGAAAGATGAATGTTTTCATGAATTGAAAGTTTAAATTTTAGTTTAATTAAATTTTTGAATAAATTAAAATATAGTTTACAATTTAATTCAATATCTGAGTCAAAATTCCAATGCTAGACACACAGAAATCTTACATCGACATTACAAAAGATGTTATACTTTTTTAATCTGTCTATCTATTTTATTTCACATATAATTTAAAAATACAAAATCCCAATAAAAATATAATTATAAAACAATGGATCATACACTTATCTAGATATCTGTAAATATTTCTATTGTGTAAATAAAAACAAATTCAAATTGTTAAATAGTATAAAAAATATAAAAGAATGGAAATATCATTATTCTATGATTAAACACATAAAGAAAACAACTAAAATTCCTTACATTACTTTATCTCTAATCTCTTACTTTTATAACCTTATAAGTCATGATTGATCTATATCCTGACTTCTATCGAAATGAAAAAGTAATATGTTTAATTGTGACATTTTATATACACGTATATTATTTATAGACTTCGATATAAAGTTCGAAAGTAAATATGATATGTTTTTGAAAAAGATCTGATATACGAGATGATAAATAAACTTGAAGTGTTTCTCCACTTCAATGTATCTTTATGAACATTACATAAATGTGCACGATATATTTTAAAAATAGCAACAGATCTGAAATATGGGACGATTATACTTCTCTGAGTAATATCTGACAAGAAAATGAAATCATTTTACTGAGATGTTTCTCAGTCATTACTTATTCCTGTTAGAAATTTGAACAACAAATATTATGTTGCTACACGAGTTAAAGAACTTTTTTATGTTATAAAACTATTTTTTGATGATTTTAACGTTTTGTATACTGTTAGAACGTTCAAATCCTTAATACAAAAACTGATATTGGGTTGGTAGAAAAATAATTACGGTTTATATTCTTTAAACTCGTATACATTTTTTAATTTGAGTGGTTTTCAGTGATCCAGAACTGTTGGATGACTAACATATAACTTTTGTGCAAGCTCTTGCCTTGTGGGTGGTTCTGATTCAACTAACGCCTTCAGTTGGTCGTTATGAACTGAAGAAGGACGTCAGCGTTCGTCTTTATCTTCAAGGCTCTCATCCCCAGCACGAAAATTTAGGAACCAATATTATACCGTACGCTCCTTAACAGTACTCACATCAAAAGCATCGTTCAGTTTACGAGCAGTTTCTACTGCTTTACCATCCGTTTTGAACTTATACTTAAAATAGCTCTTATATGCTTATTTTCAATCTTTAATTCAATAGCCCAATTTGAAGCAAAATTAGTAATAAAACCAAAGTTGATGTTACCATAATACACACTGAAAAATGTACTTCCAAATAATATTAACATGAACATGGTGAAATGACACATTGAAAAAAATTAAGGTTACAATTTAAAAAAAAGAAAAACTGCAATTATTTTCTTACCAACGTAATCTTAAATAATCAATGATTCTTCATTCACCTTGTGACTCTTCTATGTCAGAAAAAAAACTATTCAATTTTTTTTAATTTAAAAAAATACTCATTTTTTGTTCACGTTATTCTTTTTCACAATAAGAATTACTATGTTTAATTTTTACAATTTAATTTGTTCAGTAAACAAAATAAAAATGAAATATCAAATAAATATTTTGTTTATAAACAAAATTTTATTGTAATATCAAGTTAATCATTATAATTGTTTTTTTTTTAAAAAAAAATATTACAAAATCCAAAAAATATGGAAGTGAAAAAAGACATTTTCATCACTCATACACTGTTAATTTTTAATATTTTTGACACCAGATATATTTCATTTAAGCATTTCATTAATGTTTTATTTAATTTAAAATTAAATCACAAATAATTAAATATGTAATTATACTTTTTTGTGTAGCTTTTTTTCAAATTTATCTTTCACCTGAGGTTCAATGAACCATGTGTATATATATGATGGATAAAGGATAATACTGATTAAAAAAATACCTTGAAAAGCATTTAAAACATTAGCATTAAAAATATATTATCTATAAACACATTCTCCAATAAAATTCATTAAATTATTTGCTGAAATAAAATTATTACCGATTCATTTTAACAAATACACAACATATGATGGTTACAAAACGCGTGGGTTTAATTTAATGGTGGAATTTCTGGAATATATAAAACCACATGCAAACGTACACACACACACATGAATATATATATATATATATGTGTGTGTGTGTGTGTGTGTGTGTGTACGCGTACTGAATGAAAAATCGTTTTCATGTATGTACATAACATTTCATAAACGGTACATGATTAGTCATTCCATAGATAGATTAACGCGAATACACTTAATGTAAAATTATATTAACAATGCGTACGGAATGAGTATTTTTATCTGATTTTCGTTTATCACTACGTGTACGCGATTCAACGAAATACTTTTGAAATGTGTAAACTCGTCACATATTTTACAACAGTGAATCAACAGACATGTTATCTTTCGAGCACCGAGTCCTTTTAATATCAAAATATTATAGCACCTTTTGTCTATTATGTGCGTATACATGTGTATATATATATATATATATATATATATATATATATATATATATATATATATATATATATATATATATATATAATCTTGTTGCATATAAAAAGTGATATTTTGCTTTCTTCTGAAGTTATTGGCACGTAAAATAATTATCCCACAAATATTTTTCTGTTAATTCTTTAACTTTTTAACTAAATATTTATGAATACTAGAACTAATTACTAATAAATTTTAACCAGTAATTATTTGATTTCATTATTATTGTTGTTCTATTACGAATCGTTGTTAAATGCATTCATGGAAGAACGAATATGCGGGAAATCGTTTTAATAGCTAAATGAAGTATTTTTTAATTAATTTGACCAAATCATTTTAAAGATTTTTTACAATATATATCATTTAACCTCTTAACCGTTTTGTTTCATGTTGAGAATGTGCACCGGTGTGCTTAATTATTTCTAGGCGACGACCAGTATACTCGACGAAAAAAAATTTATATTTTATACATTAAAATAGTTTTCGAATTAAAAACTATATAATAGTAAAATATATTGTTTTGATATTTTTTAAATAAATAATTTAGAATGTTTATCTTAAAAATAAATAAATATATTATAATATAGAATAAACGAATTCAAAATGATGGATCTTATTGATTTTTTTTTAGGTTATTAAAGAAAAATTTATTGGGGTTTTTAATTAATGAAGTTTGATGACTTAAGAAATTGTTGTTACTGTTAAAAAAAATATTATCGTAATTTTGTGTGGTTTATTAAAAAAATGTAGAAAGAAACAATACAAAATATAGATTAAAATTGTAATAACGCTGGATTTACGATAACGTATTTGTTATTAAAGCTATAATTATTTGTAAAGTTCTTAGTAAAAACATTTAGACCTTAACCACTTAAGCGTTTCGTTTTATTTTGAGAATGTGTATTGTGTGCTTAATTATTTCTAGGCGATGACGAGTATACTCGACGAAAATACAGCAAATGCACTTGTAAGATTGACTTAAATTATAACAAAAAGATGATTTTTTTGGTTGTTTCTTTGTAAATTTTTTAATTTTATTAGTAAGTAATTCACAAATCTTATTTCATTACTGTTTGTTGGCATCCATTTTTTAAATCTTGAATGTTGTTTCAAATTCAGGCGAGTTTCCAAATATTGATCAGGATATAAGTTAGTTTGCTCCACTGTTATGTTTAGTAAATCATAATCTAAACATTTTTCCATATAGAACACACATTTGGTTTTTGACGAATGGGAAATAGTGAAATATGCGCCAGGATGAGCAGTAAATTTAAATGGTGCTCACTCTCCACCTCTAATATTTCATTGTACATTTAAATGTTTATTTTCTTTATCGGGTTCATTATCTTCTTCGTCCTCATCACTACTTTTATCAGAAGACGTTGAAGTTACTGATATTCTTTACTGTGTCATTGTATGTAAAACCGCATCTTCATTATCTTCTTCAACCTCATCACTACTTTCATCAGAAGACGTTATAGGTGTTATCGCTCTTTTCCATTTTATTGGATGTAAAGATATATTTTCATCACTATCAGTAAAACTCATCTGGGAGGATAAATGAAAACATTATTCACTTCACAAGTTTTTCTGTTACATCGTATAATACCTTCTCTAGATAGCAGACATAAGATTAACTAAACAAAGAGAAAACTACTTGGAAATATTCTAAAATGTGATAAAATTACTAATATATACATTTTTAACTAAATTTTACAATAAATAGGAAAAGCGATTTTTTTCTACATGACGAGTATACTCGACATTAAAGAACAAAAAGTCATCTTTTCATAACAAGCATACTCGACATAAACGGTTAAGGGATTAAAAAGATAATCCCGTTCCTTGCTCTTGAAACTTTGTTTAAGTTTTATTAAAAATGTTTATTTAAACTATTTGATTTGGAACATTCATTCTTACATATAAATTAACATATATTTCTATTAGAAATTCTTTCTAATTTTTTTAAGGTTGAATGAGGATACTGTCTAAATTTATGAACAATTGTTACATTTTCAATGTGAAAGTAAATAGTATAAATTTATCAAGTTCTTTGACGACTTCTTTGTTTTGAGATATTTGCTACTAAAGATACAATTCTTAACAGTTTTAAATAACTATTCAGCATTTTATTTCTTGAAAATATGAACTTAATATTATAAAAAAGTGTTATTATACGGATTTGTAAGATTAACTACTCTATTAGTCATATTTTACTAGCTATTAAATACATTTTACTTGATAATTACTAGCTATTAGTCACATTTTAATTAATTTTATGATAACATCTAAAATTTAAACAATTTTTTTTATGTTTCTTTTAAAATTGATAACATAAAATACATTTTTTTATATTTCTTATAAACTTGATAAACATACAAGAACTGAAACATTATGTTGATAGGAAAATAATTATGGTTTTTGTTTTCTGAATTCTAACTTTATTTTTTTTTTAAATGAAAGTATCATTTCATCGTGTTCATGTTAATATCATTTTAAAGTGCATCTTTCGGTCTGTATTATGGTTAATATCGTCTTTGCTTTTATTATTAATTTTGCTTCAAATTCGGCTATTGGATTAGAGATGGAAAAGTAGCAAATAAGAGCGATTTGTTTGTATGAGTTCAAAACGGGTGGTGAAGCAGCAAAACCTGCTCATAAGCTAAACGATACTTTTGATGTGGGTACTATTAAGGAATGTATGATGCAATGGTGGTTCTAAAAATTTCGTGCTGGGATGAGAGTCTTGAAGATGAAGAAGGTTGCGGGCGACATTCTTCAGTTTATAACGACCAACTGAAAGCGTCAGTTGAGTCAGAACCACGTACAACAATTCGAGAGCTTGCATAAAAGTCAGATGTTAGTCATCCAACAGTTCCGTATCACTTAAAACAGCTAGGAAAATCAAAAAATATTAAAATGTAAATGCATTTGAAGGTCATAAAACGCAATTATTTTTCTACCAACCTAATAATTGTCAGACTAATGTAAAAATAATGGTTTGGAATTTACAAAGTTGTTAATTCACTTCTTAAATAAATATGTCACATTGTATTTTCTCAACTTTGTTCAAGTCTTGAACAGTATAATTTACAAAATTTCCAATTTTAATTATTTTGTACAGGAAACTTATGCAATGTCACACCGGTTTTAACAAATTAATCTTGCGATATTCTTCTGAAAATTATTTCTAGAAAATTCAGTTTTAGAAATAAGCTATATAATTAAAGTAACGGGACGATCAGTTATAAAATTACTAGAACACTTATATCGAATACAATTAATAATAATATATCATAAATAGTAAAAAAATTAGTGTATCTAATTAAATACTTTTTTTTCAAATAAACAATATAATTCTTCATAAAATAAAAAGGTGAAAAAAATAAATAAATTATCGTTAAATTATCAAAACTTTAACGTATATAATTCTAGGAAAAATAATATCTAATATATTTTTGTATCAAATGGTTGTATGTAATGAGAAATTCTATATATTTTTTTAACGAATTGATTTAGATAAAGCCTCACAATTTATGTTAAAAATACATTTTTAGCCAAAGGAAGTCCTACTAATAGTAGTAACTGTTTTACAATTAATACTTTCCATTATTATTTTCGAAGAGTTTATACAATTATACATTCTGCAAATTGTTACATATTAACATCGTTTCGTTTTATTTCATGCCTTCATGTATTATTTTTTCGTCCGTATTTGTTTAAACAAATCGATGACAAAAACACTGATGCTTTCACGACGACGAACACACGACCACTGACGTGCGCAGTCTAGACAATCTTTTTATAGATCTATGCGGTTGCGTAGCGGTGTCCGCTTTAGCGCGAGATCGCACTTGAATCCGTGACGTCACGTCGCTTGCATCACCTGGCCAACCTTGACCTTCAATACCTCGAAACTACAATTGAACATTAGGCGTGCGCTTATGCTAATCAATGTTTACTATTTTGGCACTAGGACGTGTTTATTATATTATATCGTACGCACAAATTGCATTATAATCAATCTATTCGTTTATCTGTAAAACATATGTTATTATTTACAATCTCTCTCTCTCTCTCTCTATATATATATATATATACATATATGTGTATATATATATATATATATATATATATATATATATATATATATATATATTATTCCCCATCGTAAGGACTGGTTTACTGAAATTATTTCAATTGTATTTTATTTTATATTTTAATATGCACTTGTATCAATACATATACCTACATATACATATATACCTACTCTCATTTTATGTATCAATGTACACATTTCCCATTTACAAAGATTCGTTTTCATATTATTTGTGTTTTTCCAAAGAATCACAATGAAAAGTCTACAGTCAGGGTGAGTTCGTCACAGTAATTTCTGCATTCCATGAGCTTCAGTCATAGTATAAACGTAGATGTTTTGTAAGTTTTTCAGATTAATTCGAGAGATTATCTGAATTTTGAGATATATCCTAATTTTTATATTAAATTAATTAGAGGAAAATGTTCAAGTAGATCAAAAATATAAAAAAATGAAAATATTAAACGAGGATGACTATTTCAATTGAGTTATCGTATGAAAAATTAGTACAATCTAGTCAAGGGATTTGTCAAAAATCTATAAATTTACAGAAAGGAAAAAAAAGGAATATGAGAAAATGAATATGAGGAATATGAATTGTGTAATTTTCCGAGATGCTTCTAATTCTGCACAAAATATAAGACAAATTGAGAGCAAGGTTAATACTTGAACTTTAATTACGTGTGAATGATTTTCAAAGGATAACTGACTTGAAAGAGGCGTGGAATAAAGAAAGATCCTGCGGTAATGCAACGATATAAAGAAAATCGCTTGGAATTTTCCAAAAAGTCATGAACTGGATGTCCAAATAGAAAAAAATAGTTTTTACACATAAGAAGATATTGAATTTGGACAGTGATCTGCGATATAATTATTAATTTCACGATTCATGGAAAGTAGATCGTATATATTTAAAGCAATACCATTGTAGATCAAGAAGTGTTGTGACATAGGTTCATATTTCTTACTACAGATCAATTGACTTATTACAAATTGAAAATACTAAATCTTACAAAAATATTTTCAAGAGTGAAGGTGAAATTAGAGGTAAATGAGAAATCTTCTATGGCTTTTTCAATAGAAAAACGCCTCTGTTCACATTGTACGAAAAATCAAAAAGTGGTTCATACTCAAAGGGATCTAAGTATTACCATTTAGATCTTTAAGTATGGTAATAAGTCTAAGTGGTAATAAGGTCTAAGTATGGATGCTTTTTGGAATTAAATATATTAAAAAAGAATAAATAGATTAATAATGAATAAAAAACTTTTTTCATTTGCAACATTAATTTTGATCACTTTAAGTTAGATTTGATTTGGCCAGGTTAGGTAAGATTAGATTAAGTTAGGCTAGCAAGTCAGGTTAGATTATATCTAGTCAAATTTAGGTCAGGTTAATTTAGAATACTGATTTCAAAAAAATATTCTTTAAGGAATTTTTTTACGACCCATATTCCAAAACTATATTAAAAAAATTAATATAAATAATAACAATTAATGAATTTCCAATAAGTGAGATGTTAATATACACTTCTGGAACTGTAATTTTAATATAATTCTTTTCAAAAATGAATCATTTCTTAACTCAACAAGTCATAAGCATTTTTTTTAATCAAACACGTCAAATAAATGATAATTTATCATTGTTGATTGATGAAATGTGCATAAATAACAATCAAATCCGATAAGTATTATATGATCTATCTACAAGAAGGGCGACAAGTTTGATTGTGGAAACTACAGAGGAATATACCTGTTAAACACCTCATATAAAATACAGACTATGATTATTAAAGAGAAGCTTCAAAAGTATACAAAGATATCTTGGTAAATACTGAGTAGATTTTAGGCCAGGAAGATCAACAATAGACCAACTTTTCACGGTGAAACAAGTACTTGTGAAGTACTGGGAGTGTGACGTGACGTGTAATAACTTTTCCTAGATTTCAAGTTGACCTTTTGACTGAGAAAAGCTGTATATAATAATGCTAAACCTGGATATATCTCCTAATTAGCGGGATTAGTGCGAATAACAATGCAAAATACACAATGAAGAGTCAAGATCAACGAGGAACTGACTGAAAATTTTGAAATATCGAGGGACCTAAAATAAGGTGATGAACTGGCCCCGATGCTCTTTAGCTTAAGTATTTGAACATGTAGTATGGACTATCTTAGTAAACGAGAATTTCACCATACTAAACAAGGCACAAAAAATAGTGGGATATTGATCTTAGAATACCCGAGAATAAAAGAAAACTAATGCTGAAAAGTAAAAGACGAAGAAGAAGATTAGGTCAAAACATCACCATCTATGATTACAATTCTGAGTTGTAAACAATTTTCCATGCCTTGGTTCAAACATCACCAGTGAAAATGAGGAATCTCAAAAAGTTCAAAAACGAATAGCAGCAGCAAATAGAACATATTTCGCTGTTTCTTATAATGAAATTCAAAAATATGTACAGGAAGATCAAAATCCAACTGTATAAAATCGTCATCCGTACTGTCATACCTTATGGAGGTGAAGCATGGATTATATCAGCTAACACCGTAGAAATGTTGAACAACGTCAAAAGAAGAATATTTGATCCAGTAAACGATGGCGGTACATGGAGAATATGCTATAGCTTTGAATTATATAAAGTCTACAAGGAACCAAACCTATTCGCCTTCATAAAAATGTTACATCTGCGATGGGAAGGTCACATTGATATGATGTTGGACTCAAGAGTACCAAAAAAGACCTTGAATTGTTAACTAAGGCCTTGGACAATCAAGCGGAAGAAAACCTGAGAGCAAACCGAGTCTAAGATGGATAGACAATGTAGAGAAGGATGCAGTGGAACTGTTGGGAGCAAACAACTGGAAAAGGACAGCCAGGGAGATGGATATCTAAAGGCAAAAATTGAGGAGGTCAAGGCTTGATTTGGGGTGTAGCACCATCGAAATAAGAGAAGAATCCAATATGAACAATAATCATTTATTGATCATATATGATTTTTCATTAGAAAATGTTTTGGTGATTTGTGAGGCGAGAGAATATTTCATTTGCGATAGCAGATTTGTCAAAGGTTTTGAATTATTCATACTATTATTTCATTATAAAAGTTTATATTTTTTTATTTTCTTGAAAACGAGAAAATCGATAGCTAGTCCACGTTATATCAAAAATATTGCATATACACTCAATACATTTTTTTGATATTTTTTTGAAACACATAATACAAGATCCCAACATGCTGTATCGAGCCTGTATGTATACAATGTTTGAGAATTCAGTTCATTATATGGACTAGGCTTAAAATTATTAATACAAATATCGACGAAACTAAAATATTGAATATTATAAGTATGTATTAAATATAAAATAAATATAAATATTTGATAAACACTGTATATTATTTGAATAAGTTTTGTTACGGACGTGAATTGCCTTTTCACTTTCATAAGATTTACACATGATTATATATATATATATATATATATATATATATATATAGTCTACATATTTACTTTCAAATTTATACATTCGATAATTGTTATAACATTGCACGAGCCATTGGTGATAAAAAAAAATTGTCTGGTAGTTAAAAAAAGACCTTGATTTGAAAAGAATGTCTGAAGGGTGTAACCGGTTGTTACAGATATTATTATAATAATTACTGAAAATAATTACATTCTTTATACGTACACAGTTTTTAATTTTGCTACATGAGTTACATAACTGATAATTAGTTCATGTGCTGCATTTATCTAGTTATTTTTCTTCTCAATTTAAAACTCAAATGTATAGAATTGTTTTTTTTTTTGTAAATTATAAGAATAATATTTGGGTGATAAATATGTACTTAAGTAATTTAATTTAATTAGAAAGACATCTGTTCAAGGTTAAAAACGAACATATAAAAATAAATTGTTATTATTGTCTGGTATACAAGTGATTTGATAAGTAAACAAGTCTATGTTTGGAATATTATTTAGGTTATTGAATTTTTATTGAGATATTACGACATGGACAACTATTTATCCAATTAGAGTTAATAGTTGAATTTTAAATAGTTGGCATTGCAGTATATATATATATATATACATATTATATATATATATATTATATATATATTATATATATATATATATATATATATATATAATATTATATATATATACATATATATATACATATATATATATATATATATATATATATATATAGTGTCTATTCAAATAATTTACTACTAAATAATATACTACTATTTGAGATTCAACTTCATAGGAGTGATACCAAAGTAAGCCAACAATAAGTCATTATTCAAGGTCTTCTAATTTTTTCTTCACTGAAATGTTGGTTAATACAGTAAGTTTCTTTTTAAGACTGTATTTATGTTTAACAGATTTTGGTTGTCATACTGTAACAACTAACCCCATACAGGGTTAAATAATGTTAATCACTTAGTTCTGTCGTATTAGAGAGATGTTATGTTGCTAAGACACATGAACAAAAACGATACCTAATTATTTAAGTTTTAAACTGGGTTGCCGAGGCTATTGTTAAATATTGAAATTGAGAAATATTATCTTCTGGAAATGATACTAGATTTTCTCTCTTTACAAACATATGTAGGAGCATTGCATTCAATCATATACTAAATATGAATTATGAGAGCTGTTCTCGATTGCAATAAATATTAGTGACTTTACAAGTAATAAAGTGGTGATAGAAATAACACTACAATAATCAACCTATGTAATCATATCAGGTCTTTCCTTATCTCCGAAAGAAATACAAAAGCCAGTTATATAATCTAATGCCAATTATTAGGTTGGTAAGAAAATTATTGCGGTTTTTATTTTCTGAATTCTAACCTTCATTTTTTTCAATGAAAGTGCCATTTCATCGTAATTTAATATCATTTTAAAGTGCATTTTTCGGTCTGTATTTTGGTTATATAGACTTTGATTTTATTATTAATTTTGCTCCAAATTGGGCTATTGAATTAAAGATTGAAAATAAGCAAATAAGAGCAATTTTTTATATGAATTCAAAACGGATGGTGAAGCACCAGAAATTGCTCGTAAATTAACCAACTTTTGGTGTGGGTACTTTTAAGGAACGTACGGTGCAATGGTGGTTCTAAAATTTTCGTGCTGTGGACGAGAGCCTTGAAGATGAAAAAGGTTGCTGTCGTCATTGTCCAGTTCGTAATGGCCAGCTGAAAGGGTTAGTTGAGTCAAAATCACACACAACTATTCGAGTTCTTGCATAAAAGTTAGGCATTAGTCATCCAAAACTTCAGGACAACTTAAAACCATTTAAATTAAAAAATGTATATGAATTTAAGTCATATACCGCAATTATTTTTCTACCAATCTAATACAAGTGTTTGTGTTTTTTTGATTCCTTTAATTCATTGTCCTGGTAGTCTTTGTCCTTTCGGATCATTTGTGTTTCTGTCTTCTATGAATAGTTTGAATAAGTGTGCCATCGTTAAGTACTATAGATGTATGTAATTGATATTTTTATCTTTTTCAAGATAACACACTTAATGAAATTAATCGTAAAAACAAACTCCAGTAATTCAAAACGATTAATTATTTCTTAGCATTAACAGTTATTTGTTGCAATTGCTTCCAAATATGAGCTAAAAAGGTTTTGAAATTCAAAGTGATGGATGTTACTATAATTTATATAATTATGCGCATATATATATATATATATATATATATTTATAAATAAAAACGTATGTATTTAATTTATTTTTGATCTTTGCATGTATATGGTACAAGTACTATGAGAATTCATTGTTATTCTGTTTCTAGTATTTTTTCCGTCGTATCTATTTAATCCAGTTTGATTTTATTGCCACTTTTGTAGCATGGATGTCTTTATATCGTATATATGTATGTATGTATGTATGTATATATATATATATATATATATATATATATATACACATATGTACACATATAAAAGTAAACTATTTTATCACTTTGATGTGAACCTACATCGCATTTTATTGCCATGCATACAAGAGAAGTCCAGAATAGAAATTCACAGTTTATGGTCTTAAAGTTGTATTCCAGCCACACGTTCTCACACCATTGGGAAAGCAGTTTAATGTAAACTTGACCTTTTTTATTCTTTTTTTAATTCTTATTGTTGAAAAAGTTCACCATTAACTTTAGATACATGCACATATATAATTTATATATATATATATATATATATATATATATATATATATATATATATATATATATATATATGAGAGAGAGCGATAAATACATATGTTTATATGTCAGTTTGTGTGTGTTTGAGATACATAAAGGGAGCAAGAAAATGTCTCTACTAACTAATTCTCGTTTGTAAAAAAACAGACAAACATTAAAAAAACAGTGTGAGATTCTCGGTCTTTATAATTGATTATTTTAACGAGTAGGACACACATTTTCTATTTCTGTAACCTATTTGTACAGACTGACATATATAATCATAATAGAGTTCTGACATTGGATAAATTTATTTTCACAGACATATTCTTTTTTCATCGCACAGATCACAAACATTTTTTCTAAAAATATCCAAACCTATACCTTTTGCATGCTCATTCATTCTCACAGTATTGTTATCTCTTCTTTGGTAATATGTTATTATCCTGTGACTAGTTAAATGCCCATTCAATAGTTTTAGGGTAGGATCTCTTGATTTTTTAACATTCAATCCTATTATTTTTGATTTTTCTATTTTCTTCTCATTACAAATATATTTGTCTCTCTCAAAATATTCTGTTCCAATCTTAAACTTGTAGCTATTTTTTGATTTCATTAATAAAGTACACTGTAAATTATGTCTCTAATACTTGCATATCACTTTTTTATTATTTTATTAGTAATTTAATAACGATTCTTTACCTTTTACAAATCATTTTACATTCTCCACAGCGTCTGATCAAAAATGTTCAATAATTAATTGTGATTAACACACTCTGTTAAAGTGTGTATACATTTTTTTGGCTCCTCTGTATTTGTGTAAAAAATAATTGTAAAGGACAGTTTTATTAGTTTCCGCAAGTTATTTTATCTTTTTTAATGTAATATATATATATATATATATATATATATATATATATATATATATATATATATATGTAAATGTCTGAGTTAAAAAGTAGTGTTCGACATATTGTTACCCAACTCAGAACATATCTTTAACTTTTTTACTTATTTATGTATTAAAAAAAACAATAATTTATATTTTGTCAGGTATTTCCTTATAATTCTGGTAAAATTTACTTTAATTGAAATATGTGGCTTTATGAAAAATCTATGAAGCGACATTGTTCCAATTCTAAAAGCTTCTCACCATGGTATAAAACGAACATTAAATCGAAACATATAATAAATTAAATGAAGAATAATTGTAATTTATATATATATACATATATATATATATAGTAATTTATGTATGTAATTTATATTATATATATATATATATACATACAGATATCAATTAAGTTTTATAAAAAAATATAGAAACATATTAAATGAATCTAAAAACAACTTAATGTTATAAACTATAAAAGATATATGATTGTTTATTAAACGTTGACAAAATAAAAAAAATGGTTATTAATTTTTAATCAGAAACATATATTTATTGTATTTCAACAATTAGAGCTGTTATTCAACGAATATAATTTTTATACATTTATGTTACTAATAACCCTTCACATGGATTGAAATATGAAAAAAAAAACAACTTTTAAATGTAAAAGATTCAATATTTTCATCAAAGTCCTGTCCTGTTATACGAAGCACAATTTGCATTCTGTAAACAGCAAGTATATGCAATTCTTTCTTAATAAATTCTTTGCAAGAATTTGAACTGTTTTTATTACGACCGGTTTTGACTATATGTCTTCATCATATTGCTCTTTTTAAATTACTTTTGATTCGTTATTTATTAAGAGTAAAAAATATTAAACAAGTTTCATGATGAAGCGTTGAAATAAGTCATACGAAGAACAATGTAACGTGTATAGTAAACCTTTTTATGAAAATGGTTTTTTTTTGGATAAAGATTTATATACTGGGTTCTCTAGAAAAGATAATTATCAAACAGATTTTGATGCCGTTAATAAAAAAAAAGAATACTTTCACATTAAAGAGTCTGTATGAGGAATAAAACTGCAAAACAATAGTTTTTTTTTAAAAATAGCCATTTTTAAAAATAGAAGTATTTCAACTATTAAACATAAATTCCATTTACAAATATATAAATATATAATATATAAACATAATATAAATTCCATTTTTTATGTTAATTTTGAACATTTATAAAAGGAATATTAAAGTAAACTAGACTACATGAATATTGTAAAATTTATATCACTTCTATGTATAGAAAACTATATAAGAAACTTCCATTTTCGTATTATATATACATATATATATATATATATATATATATATATATATATATATATATATATATATACACACAGTAGTACAGAAATAAAGTATCACATTCACTTGATAATATGAAAAATTAATGATGTTACAAGAAACTATTTTCAACAATCATGAAAAATTAATGACGCTTCAACAGAGTTAACTTTGTAGTAGTTTTTTTCACTCTGTCTCTGTCATTCTTCTATCTTAAACTTATATTTATAATCTTGACTGACGATGAAAAAGTAACAATAGAATGGTAAAAAAAATGTTTTACAAAAATAGTCATATATATATGTACATATATCTATATATATATATATACATATAATATATATATATATATAGAGAGAGAGAGAGAGAGAAAGAGAGAGCATGATTCAATTGAGGCTTCCACTTTCACAAAAAAAGTCATGTTATTTTTTTAATTTTGTGATTTTTTTTAATATTTCCATATGGAAGCCTAAATTGAATCACAACATATATATATATATATATATATATATATATATATATATATATATATATATATATAAGTATTGTATATATAACTATTCATTATATACACATTTTTGAATTAAATAACTGTAGATATTTTTATTCTGTAGTAAAAATTCAGGGATGTTTTCGTATGTAAACTTTTTATTTACCAAATTAATATGTGAGTAAATAATATTTTTTTCAGCGTTCAAACAGAGATGTATAAATTTTCCAATTACTTTTTACAAAGATCTATGTTTCTAAACCAAAAAAATATATTATTGTGTGGTGCTTCGAGACTAAGATTAAATACTTTCTTATTACAAGAAGATAATGATGAATGATTGAATAACTTGATTTACATTTTTTTCAAAATTCTTCAGTAAGTAAATTAAAATTTCTATTAATACATCTGTACATCCGTCATTTGATTTTAGTTAACTTTTAAAATTGTTGATAGTCTTTACCTAATACACTACTATCGATAGACTAATCTATTATTTAATTCCGAAAACGACAAAAAATGTTTTGATCAAAAAAGTTCAATAAATCATACCTTGATCATTGATCATTTTTGCTTCTTACTTATGTTTATTTCGATGATGATTTCAATATTCTCAGAGTGCACAAGTATATAGAAACTAGAAATTTCAACCTTGGTGTTCAGAAAATGTTAGTATCACCATTGAAATAAGTGTAAGCAACAGAAATTCACTAGTTTTGATTGGAAACAATTCTTTTTATATTCTCAGCAAATTGTGTGATGAAAAAGAATTCATTTGTGAATGTCAAATAAGCTACAGTATCAGAACTGCATTGTGAGAGAAAGTAATTATTCTAAATCTATTTGGATTTTTTCCAATAAAAAGTATATATATATATACATACATATATATATATATATATATATATATATATAAATGTATTTCTTGTAAATTAAATAATATTTTTTCTTTTCCTGAAGCCTGAATGGTACAGTAATTAGAACATCAACTTAATTTATTTCAAGTTTTTAATAATTTTTATACTGAAGATATTTAAGTATTTGAACTGCATACTTACATTCAATAAACTAAAAAACAAGCAGTTAAAATTTACCTTAGAAATATTTACCTGTACACGAATCTCCAAAAACTTACAATAAATATTTGTGATTATATGAAAATCGAAACTTATTTTCGAAATTGATATTTTTATAAACAGCGGACTATCTTTTTAAGTTGTACAAATGAAGCTTAATGTTATTTTTTTAAAAAAATATTTATTTTATAGAAATCAAAAGTTAAATTTGTTAAACAAAAAAACTTTAAATAAACTTATAACTTAAATTTTCATTTTACTAGTTTCTATGAATAAGCATGAATAGCTTTTAAAAAAATTGAATTTTTTTTCCTTTTAAAACGAGAAAAACGAAACATACGGACTAGTGAATGTTTTTCACTGAAAACTGTTTACATTTTCTATTTGACCGAATTTCGCATTCTCTTTGTCTCGTATGTATGTCAACACAACACCAGTCCTACGTATTGATTTCATTCTTTATTACAACACGTATGCACATTCGGTGACATGTAACAACATTTTATACAGGAACGAAAACTTACACCGAAATGCACGGTTCTTTTCTGTTTCGTGATCGTTCTGTACCTTTTGCTGCGAATATACTTTTATTACACGACCCATCAACCGGGAAAGGACACGACGCAGAGGAAAAACCGGCACCGCCGTCGCACCGTAAACGGCGCCGTCGTTGCGTCCGTCGTTTAACGACGGACGGTCTTGCGAGGAGAGCGACATCTAGTGATCGTTAGTGGAACTAACGATTGCGTCTCTTGCGTCATATCGTACAAAACTTTTAACATGACAAAAGCATGAGAAGCAGCTGATGCATCTTTATTGCCGCACGCGGCTTCGATGTCAGTCTTTTTATGTGACGGGGATAATCCTGTTTCTCTTGTAATAGATCGTTGACAGAAAGATCATATATACTATTAAACACACGCACACTACATATATACATACACACACACATATATATATATATATATATATATATATATATATATATACGTAATGTGTATATCCAATGTAGAAAGTCATCCGGAAAGATTGTTGACATCAAAAGAAAAATTTAAGGGTTTCCATACAATTATAGCTAATTGCATTATGTAATTTTAAGTCTGTGTTCTTAATAAATATGCACTGAAGGATAGTGAAGTGGTCTTAGATATTTAATTTAGTCCTACTTTGCAAACTAAACATTACTGTTATCGAATAAAAAATATTGTAGCATTGACGGAGATGTGTAAAATTTATCAACAGTAAGAACGATAACAATGTATTGAATTATGGTTTATATCTAAATATATTTGATGTTTCGATATATATTTCTATTCGACAACTTACGAGAGACTTTTTTAATGTTCGTGGAATGGGGTAGAGAAGTCTGGAAGATCTAAGTTATATATTTTTATTTTTCAAAATATTTTGAATGCACTTGTTATATTTTTTAATTTTTCTAAATTTTTATAAAAATAGTGTTCCGGTTTGCTTTCAAAATGTTCATTTATATCTGCTTGAAATGACTTATATTCAGTGAAATGCTTCTCAACAAGCGTTTTTTTTTCAAATAGGTAATTAATCACTTGGTGCCAGGTCAAGGCTGTATAGCAGATGATTAATTTCTTCGAATTTCGATGCTGTGAGAGCATCCTTGGCAGCTTGGTTTCAGTGAACTGGTGCATTGTCATGAATAGATTATCCTTTTTCTTAATTTACCTTTCCTTTTTTTCTTTATGGCTTCCATTAAAAATGATCTTCATACTCAGCCAAGGTCAGTACGAACCGATGAAAATGTGAAGCGAATTCGACAATTTGTATGGAGACCCGTGTTGTTTGGTTCGCAAGAGAAATGGGCAATTGAACATAAAACATAATGATCTCTATACCGAGTTCTTATACATAATTAAACATTTAGGTTTATAAGATTCAGATGGTTCAAGATTTGAACGAGAATGACTTAGTTTTGAAGTTAGATTTCAAGAAAAGTGACCTCAAGAAGAAGCGACGTCAACTGGCCTCCCAGGAACCCAGATATTTCGACATCCGATTTATCCTTGTGGGGCTTGCTAAAGAGTAAAGTGTAAGATAATTCGCCATCAACAACAGTTGAACTGAAGGCAGATACCGAACAAGAAATTAGCCAGATTTCCACTGATATTCTTAGGCAAGTTTTTATCAATTCGAAGGAATGGTTTGAAGAGTGCCGGAACAGTAACGGGCAAGATTTCAGCTTCCTAATCATTCTATATATAAAAAAATAATTCCATCGTAAAATTTCCATAAACCAAAGTTTTTTCGTGTAGACCACTTACATGCACGAAGGAGGAGTGTAAGGAAATGGTTGTTAGAGTTTGTGTGTGGGGGGGGGGGGGTGAACTCTACAAGCAAAACGAGAACTATCCCCGATCATCAATAATTAGTTGATGGAGATCGGGTGGTCTCTGTTCTGATTAGTTGTCATCAGTCACATGTATGTAGTTCTCTCATGACGTACGACGAAAGAGGGTATACGGTTTCAATGTAGAATTGATAAGAAATGTATTCACAATATTGTCTTCACTGAAATTTTAGAGTAAAAAAATTGTTACACATTTTAAAATTGTATTTTGTTGTTAATTTTTATAAAATTTGCAATAAAATTATATAACTTACATTTTACACAAATTGTTCGTGCGCATAAATTGTTAATTTCTGTTATTTCCTAGGGGGAGGGGAGTCATCATAGCGAGTAGGTAAAAGAGCCCCATGGTTTTTAAAAAAATAATTTTCTCATATTTAACCATACTGTTTTTATTAATAAACAAGTCAAACATAAAATAGAGTATTAGTTATTACTTTTTCAAATATAAACTTTTTTTGGAACATCAAATATTTTCTTACTTTTCTCTGTCTTAATGCTTGTCATTGTAATCGAAATACGCATAAACAGAAATCAAAAATGATCAATAATCATTTATTAAATATTCCTGACTACATTTTTTTCTAGTTCGTTGGTTGAAACAACTTCATTTGTGAAAGTGAATTTCATTAATCTAAATATCCATTTTTTAATTACTCAAGATTTTTCACAGTAGATTCAAGAAAACTTCCCTTTTTTACAACTAGAAAAAATCACCAAGAAAGGGTTAGGCAATTTAACACTGCAATTGACCGTGAAATGTATCAGATTCTAACGGTAAATATGCTTAGAGTAGTGTAAAATTGTATTGTTCTTATGTGCAGTTAAACGAGCTGAGAGGATATCACGTAGAACATCGTGTTCTATGTACCAGGAAACAAGTTTTCCACGCGTGAAAGAGCCGATGTTAAATGTGCCTGTGTATATTTGTGTCTATGACATCTGAATATTTATCCAGATTATTTCTGATATATATATATATATATATACATATATATATATATATATATATATATATATATGTATATATATGTATATATATGTATATATATATACAAATATATATATACATATATATACATATATATACATATATATATATATATATATATATATATATATATATATATATATACACATATGAAGGAATTACTTAAATTAAATATTTGAGAAAATTTTAATAATATTACAAGATATGTTTTAAAAAATTTCAAAAATATTGCTTTTATAGAAAATAGGTCACCATTATTTATATATATATATACATATATATATATTAGATTGGTAGAAAAATAATTGCGGTTTAAAACCTTCAAATTCAAATACATTTTAATGTCTATTTAAGTGGTTTTAAATGATCCAGAACTGTTACATATCTAACGCCTAACTTTTGTGCAAGCTCTCGAATTGCTATGCGTGGATCTGATTCAACTAACGACTTCAGTTTGTGGTAATAAGCTGAAAAAGTACACCAACGACCTTCTCCATATTGAAGGCTCTCACCGCCAGCACGAAATTTTGGGAATTACCATTTCACCGTACTGTTCCTTAACAGTACCCACAGAAAAAGCATCGTTTAGTTTAGGAACAGTTTCTGCTGCTTTGCCATTTGTTTTGAACTTACACAAAAATTTGCACTTATTTTCTTTTTTTCAATCTTTAATTAAGTAGCTCAATTTGAAACAAAATTAATAATCAAACCCAAGTCGATAGCACCAAAATACAGACCGAAAAATAATAAAGTTAGAATTCAGAAAACAAAAACCACAATTGTTTTCATACCAACCTATTATATATATATATATATATATATATATATATATATATATATATATATATATATATATATATATGCTCATCCCATAAGTAATGCGGATTTTAAAAGTTTCGAAACAGCGAAAAAAATTAATGTTTTAATTTTGAACCAAAATATATTTTGTATTATTTAAAACTTCTTCATACTTAATCTTAAATTTTCAATACCTCGAGGATAAAACTTTTCGGGGTTTGCATTAAATAAAGAGTTGAGCTCTTTCTGACACCACTTTATGTATTAATCCGTATTCCATTGATGTGATTTTGGAGACTTCGGAACAGATGATAATCTAATGGTACTAGATCAGGGAATGAATATGGTGGATGAGTCATATCTTAACATTCCAATTACCTCAGTTTTTGGAAGGTTTCGCGTGCCGCGTGAGGCCGAGTATTATCGCGGCGCATAATTACGCCTTTTATGTTGGCTAATATTGACAGTTTTTTTATCAAGGTATTGTTGTAGCCGTGCCAGTTGTTCACAGTACAACTCTTTTGTGCTGGTGCTACAAAACAGACAACAGCATTTTTTTGAATTACGCCCTCCTTTCTCAGTTGAAAATGGTGTTTCGTTGCGGTCAATATATTCTCTTTAACGTTAATATTGATATAAACCATCCATTTTTCATCACCAGTAATAGTTTTATTCAGAAACGGATCATTTTGCAATCGACACAGATGAAAAGTGCAATGTTTACACGTTATTTTAAATTAACGTCTAACAACTCGTGCAGAACCCATGTACCCAGCTTAGAAACCTAACCAATCATTTTCAAGTGCCGATAAATAGTTGCATGCGTTGATTTGAGCTTCTTGGCTAATTCTTCTACCGTTGAACTAGGATTCTGTCCGACTAGTGTGCGGTGGATCTCATCATCAAATTCTTGAGAACGTCCTGACTTTTCTTCATCTTCAAGACTATAGTTCTCGGACCATTCTCGTTGAAACCATCTTTGTCCTTGACTAAGACTAATAAGATCTGAACCAAAAACTTCTCAGAATTTTTTACTGCAGTTCTAGCGTTGTTGCCCTGACGAAACTTCCATACAAGATATGCCTCATGTGCTCTTTTGACACTTCCATGATAACTAATATTTTTTCTTGTAAATGTGTATGATCACTGTCAATCTTCCACGACAGGACTGAGAAAACATTACGTATAATTGAGCAGCATATACATTTGGTACGTTATTGCAGTAAGTGCAAAGTATTGCATTATCTATTTTCACCTATATGAAAATACAGCGTTACTTTTGGGATGACTCATCTATCTATATATATATATATATATATATATATATATATATATATATATATATATATATATGTGTGTGTGTGTGTGTGTAATACGTATGTACAAACATAAAAAATATTTACATAAGAAAAGTACTACGGTCTATATTCCACGTACGCATATATATTTTCACACATTTGTATTTACAGTACTCTTTTTATTGACATCGCACACGTCACTGTAAAAGATGTGATAAATAAACAGTATTTTTTTATTTATATCGTAAATAATATTCGAGTAGGTTGAAGAAGTAAACACGTCGGCTTGAGTGAAAAATATCCTAAATAAATTTTATTTTACTATTACTTGTGCGTTTATATTTTTGTTTTATGGAATATGACGAATATTGAAAAAAAAACACATTTTAGAAAAATACACATATATACACATTACTAATGTATAAAGAAATACATATATTCGTAGTTTTTTTATTTTTCATTTGTATCTATTTTTTTAAATAATTGTTTGATAATCAAATATATGCGAATTAGAAAATTTTAATGTAAGCAAGATTTCTTATATAATATTAAAAATATTACTTAAATGAATATTCTAGAAGTGTTTATATTAAGGGTGCCTATTGTCGTCAGTCATTTTTATGAAGTTAATTAGATTTAGTTCGACTTAAGTCTCTGATTTACGAATAGGTGTTTTGTTGTCGTATATTGTAAAACAGGTTGGGGATTTATTGTTTTAAACAAAAAAAAAATTCATCAAAAAACACTTTTTAAAGTCTGAAAAAGAATAAATTGAATTTAAAATAATGCAATCTAATTTTGAAAAGTACTTCATATATATATATATATATATATATATAAAGTTTGTTTCTGTGTAGTGGGTAGACATGTATTGAAAATAACCCTATAGGAAGTTTCATAAATGGTATTTTTTTAAATATTGATATATCATCATTTCTGAAACTGGGAACTCTATGTATTTAAAGAAAATTCTTTATAATATACAATAAAATTATTTTTAATGTTTTTTTCATATAGTTTATATAATAAAATACTAAAATTTTAAGTTATGATTTTACAAAAAAACCTTCATGTTCTTAAGGAATAAAACACACAAATAAATTTTTAATAAGATTCTAGACAAATGTCTTACCAGTGAAGTTGAAAGTGTTTCAGAAATCCCTTACCTGAAAAATAAATAAAAAATATTAATAAACAATTATTAGTAAATGTATGCTTTTAAATGAAAATATTATTTCAAATGAAATGATGTACTCGTGTAAAACATTTCAGTTGTATCAAATATAACAGATCATTGTATATACGAGGGTCGTTTGATAAGTTTGGTAACTTTGTATGATATGGAGCCACCATTCATTTGGTAACGTCACGGATACCAAGTTTCACTTTTAAAACTAGAATAGGCGAAATTTCAGCCAGCAGTGACGTGTTGATCATGATCTACCGTTGTTTGAATCGAGCATTGTAGCAGCTGCCGCAACAATGATAAAAAACGAGCAGGTTTTTTGTGTCGATTCATCACTGTGGATGAAAAATAAATCCACTACTATACACCTGAGTCGAAGCAGGAGTAAAAGCAGTGGATGACAACTGGTGAAAGTGCACCGAAAAAGGGAAAGACTGTTTTGTCAGTTGGGAAGGTAATGGCTACTGTTTTTTTGTGATTTCCGAGGAATCATCCTCATCGACTACTTAACGAAAGAAAAATCGATAATAGAAGCCTATTATGCAACATATTGAACCGTTTGAAAGAAGAGCTAAAATAAAAACAGCCAAGATTGGCGCACAAAAATGTGCATTTTCATCATGATAATTCGCCGTCTCACAAATCGACCATCGCAATTGGAAAATTGTAGGAATTAGGTATCGAATTGATTCCTCAATCATCAGTTTCTCCGGACTTGGGGCCGTGCTACTTCTTCCTTTTCCCAAACTTGAAAAATTGGCTCTATGTGAAGAAATTCTCGTCGAATGAGGATACCATCGCCTCCGTCAATGGGTATTTTGCAGACTCGTTGGGCCAAGTGCATAGCCCTCAATGAAGACTATATTGAGAATAAAATTGTTTTCTTTTCAAGAAACGGTGTTTAACTTGCTTTTCAATCATGCTTATCAAACAACCCTCGTGTACATGGACATAAAGTGAAAACCAATCTAATAATATGATTAAGAAATGAATTTTTCTGTAAAATTAAATAAGAAAATCAGAAACACGAACGATCTAAATATTTATATGTATAATGGCTGCTGAAAAGATATCAACTTCATGAATTAAATAACAATTAATGATGAAATTTGGAGATTTTACTATAATTCCGAGATAACATCAAATATGAAATATAATAGTAGTTGAAAAATGAATCTTACATAAAAAATTTTTAAATATAAATCTCAAAAATTGGAATCATTAATTAAGATTATTATTTGCCTAAGATAAAAATTTATAATAAAAAAATTAGTTTCAAATGATTTAATTATTACTGCCACGTTACTAATTATTATCATGAAATGTTTTTACTAAGGAGCCATTAAAAGAAGGCGGTATTTTATTCAAATCCTTCTGTAAATTTCTAAATAACAGGTAACACTAAAGCTGAGTGAATAAGGAGGATGTGACATTATTTTCCCACTAAAGATATATATTAGAATTTTTATTAGACAACATCTGGTATGGTGTTGTTCCAATAACTATTATTGAACCACAATTGAGAACCTTTTTCAATGACTGTTTTTAAACGGTCTAATTGTTCAACACAGATATTCTTTTTTGACTATTTTCTCTTGTTCAATTAATTCATAATGGTCAATTTTCTATTCACATCCTTCTTTTACTGAACACCCAATAAAATCTTCTGCGAATGATACTTCGTTGTATTTATAATTTGTTAATTTCTGTTATTCGTTAGAGAGGAGCGAATGTTAACGAGCGGAGGGTAAAACCCACTGGGGTTGGCGAACGCAGCGAGCAAGGGGTGAAGCTCCCTATTTTTTATAAAAAATGTTACAATTAAGATCTAAAAATGGTAGTTAGTAAATAGTAAACAAAATAATATCTCATTATATATTAATTATATTCATACACACATACATACACACACATTTACATATATATATATATATATATACATATATATATATATATATATATATATATATATATCTGCGTGTGTGTGTGTAATATTCATAAAAAAGATTTTAAAGAATAAATTGCTCTCTAAACACACTGAAAAAACCGAATAAAGCCATATCATAAAAAATATTTAATATTCATCAACAGTGGTGAACAAACCCTCGTTCATTGTATCCGCAGTAATCTATATTCACGATTTAAAAAAAATTCCCACGGAAAAATGTATACAGAGGCAAGCAAAGTACCAAACTTCAAATCATTTGAATTCCGTGCACATACACAGAGGTAGATTTTTTCGTTAACGCGATTAATGAATAAATTACACAGTACGAAGAAGACACCGGCGGTGGATAAAAAAGAAAGAAAAAATGAAACTTTTGGCCGACGAAAGAAATGGCGACGTTCTTATGCGCAAGTGTTGAAAAAGTGATGTCGAATAAGCGATAAATAAAAACTCATTTACACATGGAAGGAAGGACCATTCGTTTTCTGTACGTGGAACAGCGTGACATGCCAGAATATACCCAAAAAAAATCACAACAAATGAGAAAATAATAGCGTAGCGTGCACATACATAAATCATTGAAACTTTTGTGAATACTTCAATAAACAAAACATTCGTTTATATCAGAAAAGTATGCATATATTCATATGTACAGGATGAGTCGAAGAGGATAGTCTTGTTTCGATGATAAGGAACATATATTTCCGAATATTTTTGAAAAACCAAACACATTTTAATATAACACTTCTTGAGCGATTTTTACATACACCCACACAAAAGTATTATAAATACTTTTTAGAAAAAAAATATTATTAAAAAAAGATTAGCTTATTTTAAAAATTGACTGGTTTTGGTAGAAATAGCTTCGTCTTAACTGTCGGTGGTTCTAGTGTTAAATGTCTTGCTGCAGATAGAATATATTTCGAACAATATGCAATACTAATTTTGATCATTTGGAAATAAATATATTTTTTCATAACTTCAGAAAATCCGTGAGAGATTGTGTAATTGTCTAATTTTATTTTTTAAAAAATATATGAATTCATCGGTCACATCCTGTATACATGTCTATGCGTCAGTGTGGTCGTATGCACGCATGTTGTGTAGCGGAGTTCGCGTACCGGCTTTGAAAATTATCATTTTCACGGACGCAGAAGCGAAAGACATATTTTTAGATTAGCTTCTCGGCAAAATCCGACTGTTTGTGTGTTAGTAGTGCCGTACCGCGTGTCCGTGGAGAGGCACACACGCGAAGAACGAATTTGTGTAGCGTAAATACGGATATACACAAGAAATATTTTATACCAAAGGGAAAAGTTTTATTTTCACGCACACACCAATCCACGTACAGACACATCGGCTCGTACAAGATGTATGTACGAGTGTACATGCAGTGTTTCGAAGAAATTGTATCGGTTATGTAAATCTGGTCGAAAGGGAAACGTATGTCGAGTTTAACTCGATTGTGTTTTGTACCAGTTAGTCGGAGTCGGAGGGCACGTGGGGTGGGTGTTACGACGCCTATTGATGGATCTGCAACGGTTTCGATTGCGATTGGTTCTACGTACCAAGCATACAAATATTATAATCTGAATGAATGCTTTATGGAAGAAAACCGCTAGGCACGCAATATACTTTGTCGTTTTTTTACAAAATGAATAGATCAGCATTTATTTTTTCAGTTCTTATATAGAAACAAGTATATAGCCTGTCAAAATTGATGGGAAAATAGAAAGAAAAAACTGTTTGTTGGTTTTTACAAAATAGTATATTTAAACATACAAAATACCTAATAACGAAACTTAATGAATTGAACTTGAAACATATGGACTGATAAAGCAAACATTTCTCGTCACCAAAGATATTTTATCCTGGGGACAAAGTGACAAGAAATGTGGATTTTTATTTATAAGATATTTATTTATTGTTATTCTCTTATTGCTAATTTCAAATTGACAAAAACATGGTCTAATTACGAATTACCATAGTTAAAATAAACAGAGACAATTAAAGATATATTTTTTCAATACAAACACGCATATATATATATATATATATATATATATATATATGCATGTATATTTCTGTATTTGCCTTCTTATCCTTGACTAAACATTTTTTAAATATTTAAATATAAGAAAACATTTATTTATGCAAAAAAGAACATAAAAAATTTACTATAAATATGCTTATTCATTCTGAATTTCTTCAATTTCCTTCTCATTTAAAAGCTCTAATATTTTTTTTAACATTTTTACTAATAGATATGTATTAGCCTAGCATGACCTTAACCTTAGCCTATGAACTATCGCGAAAACACTAAAAATTGCAAAACTGTTGTGTCTAAAATAAAGTTACTTTTGAGTTTTTTAGCAATACAGTGGAAATTTTCTTAACTACGTTCAAAGCCTGTCAAATGTAGTAAATTGTTGATAAAATTATTTTAACGCATGGTTTATTTTAACATCTGTTACTCGTTATACGGGCGAGTAATAACTAGTTGTTTTTTAAAGAATAATATGTCATAATTAAACATTGGAGTATCAATCAGAAAATTTATTTTATTATAAAATGACTTATGAATCAACTTATCAAGTATTTGGAAAAGTTTTGATTTTTTTGATAAGGTTTAGATTTTTTTTTCACAATATTTAAAATAAGAATCATATAAGTAGCTACTCTCGCTTTCATTTACCTTCTGCCATTTATCTGGAAAGTTTCAGGGTCTTTCGCGAAAAAAAATAAAATCGGTTATGAGGCAATCAAATAGTTGATTCATTTTCATATCTCACCCACATTTTAAAAACGCTGTCCAGTTAAAGAGTTCTGAATGACTGGAATAAATAAAATAATTCGAATGCGTTAAGTCGAGGAAATATGCTGTGAATGGTAGAATTTTCCAGCCTATTTTAAAGATGGCTTGCTAAGTAGTAAGAAAAATATTTGGCCTAGCGTTATAGTGCAGCAAAATGACTTTTTGGCTTCCTTATCCAGGTCTTTTCTGTACTATTTAGTCGATCAAATGGTTCAATGGCCGATCATAGCGCTTGGAAGTAAATGTATCATCCAATTGGAGAAGCTTGTAAGACAGTACATCATTTATGTCCTACTAGGTGTATAGAAAGACCTTTTTGACATGGATGTTTGATTGTTTGTTGATGTTGGAGGTTGGCGGAAATCTACCTACGAATATATGCATTTAAGATTTTAGTACTTAGTCAAATTTTCGACGCCGATAAGAATTTCCATAGCAAATCCTTCTCACGTTGCTTAGCAAGCAGCGAGATGCATGTGTTGAACTAGATGATAATGCTGTTTTAGGAGAGTTTATCCGGTTTGAACCCAGTTTCTGATTTTTTCAATCTCATGCAATTGTCTAAAACTATTCGACCCATTCCCAGTTGTTCCACAAGTACCTCGTGCGTCTGGGATGGATTTTCTTTCAAGAATTGTTGAAAATCATGTTAATATAAGACTGAAACTTTACCATACACTTAATATTTTGACGATGTAAAGAAATAGAGATTATATGTTTAAAAATGTATTGTTTCTGAATCAAATTTAAGCGTATCATTTTTTCAAATAAAATCGATGTAGATATTATCTTCCATTTATATTTCACACACATATAACTAGCGACTTTAATCATCTATATGCAAATACCACAACGTGCCAACCAGTTCATTATTATGGAATATTTAAAAGCAATGTCCGTTTCGTATCGAAATCGTACACTTCATATTAAAATTACACAAAACTCTATTTACATACAGTGTCAAAATAATAAACGACGCTCATTTATGAGTTCTTTGATGTATATTATAAAAATGCTTTACATATTTTCGATTTAAAAAAAATCGTTACACGCTTTCATTCCTTTGTGTGCTGCGAGTACAAAATTGTACATTCGTTCACTTGTAATACATTTTTACAAAAATGGAATATAGATAGCTTTTATATTTTTTTTTATATTGATCAGTACTTGCATATATGTAAAAGTTAAAAAAATGGTAGACACATAAACCTCATCTAATGAATGAACTGAGTACATTCATTTTATAAAAAAATTATTGAGAAATTTGTTCAGGATATAATGAAAAAGTCATTAATTCTAAGCTTTTATGGAATTCAAAAATAGAATAAAATATTTTCAGGTACACTTTTTCAAATATTTAAAATATAATTAAATTTACATGAAGTGTGACAATAAGATCCTCACTGAACTATCAGTGATTATTTCGAAGTCAAATATTTCAGTTAAGCAAAATTAGAACATTTGTCAGATTTCAAAGGATTTATCAGTTATGAAAATTTTGAATTTAGTAAAATGATTAAAGAAGGTCTTCAAAGAAAAAGATCTAAACTTTTGTTAATTAAAGAGATGATATTACAACAATAGGGAAACGCTTTACCACATATCACAAAAATAAAAACGTAAAAAAAAAAATAACAAAACGAGTAACAAACATATTTTCCACCATGTGTTGTCGTCATACAATATAACTTCTATTCATATATCTACATAATTTTTATAATGGCAGTATATTCCTCTCTAAAACTAAAAAATGGTCCCGCCGCTATTCGTTCACAGATTGCTTGATATCGGGTAAGTAGTCTCTTTCTGTTTGGTTGATATCAGTCACATGATCAGTGTTCTGTTTGGTGACAAACTTTTTCAATAAAAATTTCACGACTTATATATTACACGGATAATTTGTGTGTATAATTTGTTAATTTTTGTTATTTATTGGGGAGGAGGGACCAAGAGTAAGAGAGCGAGATTGAAGGTTTTTCGGGGGTTAGCGAGCGCAGCGTATAGGGGTCGAAACCTCCTAGATATATTAAAAAAGCATTATAATTTTACAATATTCTTTATTTATCCTTGATAAATTATCCAAGAAAAAGGTACGACACGAAATAATAATGTGAGTCGTTTTAAAAATCGTTTTTTGGAAAAAATCGATTTCATTTCTCAACAAAGTCTCCATTGAGGACTATATACTCGGTTCAACGAGTCTGCAAAATACACATTGACAGCTGCGATGGTATACTCATTCAACGAGAATTTCTTTCCACCAAGCCAAATTTTCACGCTTGGGAAGAGGAAGAAGTCGCACGAGGCAAGTCCGGAGAACAGCATAGATAAGGATTCAATTCAAACCCTAATTCATGCAATTTTGCTACTGTGACGGTAAATTTGTGGGATCATGGTGAAAGAACACTTTTTTGTGCGCCAATCTTGGCCGTTTTTGTTTTAGCGCTTCTTTCAAATGGTCCAATAATGCTGCATAATAGGCTCCTGTTTCGTTTTTCACTTCGTTAAATACTCGATCAGGAAGATTCCTTGGGAATCTCAAAAAAACAGCGGTCATCACCTTCCCAGCCAACCAAACGGTCTCTTTCTTCGGTGCAATTTCACTAATCGTGCTGACTGCTGCTTCGACCCAGGTGTGTAGTGGTGGATCTATGTTTCATCCACGGTGACGAATCGATGCAAAGGTCTACTCGTTTTTCTCGATTTTTGCGACTATTGCTACAATGCTTAATCCAAACATCTGTAGAACGTGAACAACACGTTGGTTCTGGCTGAAATTTCACTTATGCTAGTTTGAAAAGTGACACTTGATAGCTGTGACGTTACTAAATAAATAGTGGCACCATATCATAGAAATTTAAAAAAATTATCAAACGTCCCTTCCAATAATAATAATAATGTTAATAATTATTATTATAATAATAATAATAGTAATTATTATTATAATAATAATAATGTTAATAATTACAATAATAATAACAAAGAACTAAATTTATATGTAGTTAAAATGTGCATTTATGTGCATTATTATTATTATTTACTTTTACATCATTGCTCTCCGTACATTTCAACTTTATTTTGAAAATAATCATTTAAAAGCATATTTTTTACTTTTATTAATATTGAGTAGAGAGTATTTTGAATTAATATTCAGTAGACTTTCCTCTAGCTTTGATAGCCGCGATGAGATGATTTTTCATAGGTTCGATCAATATTTGTGCCAAATCATGCTTTTTTCAAAAAATCATATTTTATTTGTGTTTCGTTATCGTGTTGGAATTTTTATATAATATTTTTTTTTCAAATTATTCCCAAATATGTTTAGATAAATCCATTTATTTATGATACCGTCGATAAAATGATTTCTGGGTACCTACTCTAACACATTAAATAATATTTAATCTTTTATAAATTGAAATTTGCAATAACATTTTGGTTAGGATAATTCATTATTTATAAAAATTATATTTCGTGTTACCGTTCTTCATTGGACACTCGAAAGACAATTGATCTGTAGAATATATATATATATATTACAGATCAATTGTCTTTCGAGTGTCCAATGAAGACGGTAACACGAAATGTAATTTTTATAAATAATGAATTATCCTTACTAATGAATTATTATCTTATATATATATATATATATATATATATATATATATATATATATATATATATATATATATATATATATGATTATTCAACTTAGACTTTCACACAAAAATATTAAAAAAAATTTAAAAAAAAAAAATTTATTCCTCATTTAGTTTTTTAGTTCAACTGCATTTTAGTACTGAATTAAAATAAAATACTAAATTAAAAATAATATTACTTTTCTTAATCCCTGTGCTCCATTTTAATACTTTCATGTGGAAGCCTACATTGAATCATCTATATATTTCTCTAAATCTATTTAAAATTTTTAGAGTAAAGTAATCACTTTATGTATGTATGTGTATATACATACATACATATATATATACACACATACATATATATATATATATATATATATATATATATATATATATATATATGTATGTGTATATATATATATATATATATACACATACATATATATATATATATATATAATGCCTAAGAAAATATAAAAAAATCTATGTTATAACTAAAAATAGAAGTATGAAAGGTGGATGTTATTCATTTAAACATACTCGTACCTCACATATGAAAACTTACAAAGGGAATCGATTTATATAATTCTATAATTAAAAGGATTTATGACGGTACAAAAATAGAATAGAAACAGCATGCTTGTATGTACTAGTTAATTGGAAAAAATATAACAAGAATCAATATCGTTGCTTGGTTGGTAGCTTGGATAAAGGGTCTCACTATTGTGAAATAAAATAGTATAGAAAACTTCTTTGATCTCTATTTTTAATTTTATTAAATATTTCGAAGTATCGAAAAATTCCAATTATAGTCTGTTCGGTGCAGCTTTGTGTACAGTTTGAAAGTCTTCAAGTCGATCGATGTGGTTAAACTACGTGATTTTGATTGCTATATATATATATATATATATATATATATATATATATATATTAGAAAAAAAGTTGAACGAACGGCTGTAATATAAGTAGTAGACGAACGTACATGGGATCGACAGTAACAGCAGCGGGGGTAGTTTGTAGTGTTCGGCATCCGGAAAAACTGAGACAAATGTTCTTTCTAACCACGTCCTTCAGCATATAGGTCTTTAAAAGGCTCGTAGTGTGTTTTTCTTTTTGAACTATATACGAGATGTTTCTTTTGCGTGTTTTTCTCTTCTCTTCTTTTTCACTGTACGCGTACCAGTTTAAGATCAAAGGGACCTTAAAGTTCGTTTCAGCATGTCGAGATTTCATATTAGTGTTTCGTTATGATAAATGTACGATTATCCTCTATATACTTTATATATCTTTTATACTTTTTGTACTATGCACATAAAGTATGCGCTCTGAACGGTCAAGAATTTCAACATCTTAAAAATCTATTATACAGGAGATGTATTGCTGCTTTCCTGTGTATAATATGAAATAAAAATTATTAAATATATATGTTATACAATCGTAGTTCGTTCCGTTGTGATTATGAATTCATACTTAACTATCGTTCAATTTATTTTTAAAAACGTCAACCATTTTCTTTTCTAAAAAAAGTATACTATAATATATTAAAGGAGTTTTAGTGCTATTTTTGCTACTTTAAATATATTTCAGATAAATAGGGTTACTAAATTTTATTTATGGAGTTATGAAAATATTATATTGTCAGTTTGTAATTTGTTACTTATTTGATTTTTTTCTATCGTTCATCATTTGTGATTTAAATGTTGAGATTTGAAATAAATAACTATGTGTTTTTGTTGCTCTACTAAACATTATTTTCTCAAAAATGTTAATTCTCAAAAAATATAGGAATTAATATCATCTGTTTTTGATTACAACTTCTATTTTTGGATAAAAAAAATCAAATATTATTTCTTTAATCCATACATCACTTGATGTCCTCGTATCAAGATGAGTTAGGATCCGATTGAGAAATATTTATAAAACAGGAGTGAACAATTCATTTCTGAAAATGAATTTAGCCTCAATGTAAAAATAAACTATTAATAATACTGTTTTATCTCGAATTATATAAGTTTTATTTATGTTCATTTGGAAATTGTTTGAACAATCATATGAAATGCGATTTAAACATGTAATTTATTTGTGTGTATATATATATACACACACAAATAAACTATATATATATATGATTGGTAGAAAAATAATTGTGGTTTATGACCTTCAAATTCATATACTTTTGTTTTTTCTTGCAATTTAAATGGTTTAGAACTGTTGGAGTACTAACGCATAACTTTTGTGCAAGCTCTCGAATTGTTGTGCGTGGTTCTAATTAAACTAACGCCTTCAGCTGGTCGTTATGAACTGAAAAAGGACCCCCGTGACCTTCTTCATCTTCAAGACTCTCTTCCTCAGTATGAAAATTTTGGAACCACCATTGCATCGTACAATTCTTAAGAGTACCCACATCAAAGACATCATTTAGTTTACGAGAAATTTCTACTACATTTGCTTCTTTACCACCCGTTTTGAACTCACAAAAATGGCTCTTATTTGCTTATTTTCCTCTTTAATTCAATGTCCCAATTTGAAGCAAAATAAATAACAGAACTAAAGTCGATGTTGCCAAAATAAAAATCAAAAAATTGATTTTAAAATGATATTAATATGAATACGATGAAATGATTCTCCCCTTGAAAAAAATTAAGGTTTAGTGATCAAAAAACAAAAATCTCAAGTATTTTCCTATCAACATAATACATTAGAATGTAAACAGGGTTAGATTTATATTTTTCATTGTATCCAGAAGTTTTATCGACCGTCTGTCCCCATTGTACTTTTTATATATTTGTCCCAAATAACTGAACTCTTATATGTAACTTATGACATAAATTATTAAATAGATAAATAATATATTTATTTGATTTTAAAATAAATATTAAATCTCTTTATTGCAATTATATGTCGAGTTAATGTGCATTTGAAATAATATGAATATAAACGAGTGAATAAGTGCAGTGAGCAGGGGAGAATTCTCTAGTTTTATTAAAAAAGTAATATTATTGATTTTTGTATTATTTAAAAAAAAACTTTTTCAATATTAAAACAAAAAGATTATTTATAGCTTTCAATTGATATAAAATCTATTAAAGTATTCTAATTTTACTTTGTTTTTACAGTATATATGTACACTAATTAGATATGAGTATAAGAATACCAGTTCATAACGGATGACTAATGAGATACAAATTAGCAACGCTCGTTGCTAATTATAATCACTTTAATTTTATTATCGTTCGACGCTCCTCAACAATAACGCCGTTTCTGCATACTGACTTCTTCTCTAACCGTTTATTGTTGTATTTATAAAAAAGCGAACGTAAACAATGAATATTGCACGAGGTTAGTAAACAATTTGGGAAGCATTATCACAATGCGGACGGACGGACGTTCACTGTGTAAGCTGGGTCGTTAGAGTGTGAAGTGGGTCACGGCTAGGTCGTTTTGTTTCTCATATAATAATAATAATGATGATGATGATGGTGATGATAATGATAATAATAATAACAGCGTGCGTTCTATGACGACGATCCGCTCGCTCAGTTGAGTTCGGTCCATACCGTCTGGCCGGTGTTACATATGTGTTGAATGTGTTTATAGGTACATCAGATGTTTGAGATGCAGTACGGTACAACGGTCGAACGAACATTATGAGCTTTTTCAACAAAGACGACGTTCTTAATGTACGTTTTCTTTTAATAATGAAACATTGTGCACGGGACATTTAAAATTATAGATTGGTAATTTTTCAAATGTTTCAAGATAATTTATTGTGGTAATATTTTTATTTAAAATAAAATATTATTAGTAAGACATACTTCAAGTTATCAATCTTTACATAATTAAAATTAGATTATTTAGTCAGTGATTGATGTATTAGTAATCTAAATCAACTTTTTTTTTATTTAATTAAATTTACCATAGGAATTTTGTCCCCTACTCGCTACGCTCACGTATACCACAGGGAGCTTCGCCACTGTTCATTTTCCCCTAACAAATAACAGTAATTAACAAATTGTACACACAATATCTGTGTATAATGTAAGTCCTAAAATTTTGACTGGAAAAGTTTATAGAAATTAATATAACAAAATACAATGCTAAAGCGTGTAACAATTTTATTACTCTAAATCTTCAGTGAATAGAAATATTTTGATTAAATTTCTTATCAGTTTTGCATTGAAATCGTATACCCTCTTTCATTCTTTATCGTGAGAGAGCTATATACATGTACCGATGTCAATTAATCTGAAACAGAGACCAGGCGAAGATGAAGAAGGTCGCGAGCATTCTTCTTCAGTTTATAACGACGAACTGAATCCGTTAGTAGAATCAAAACCAAACACAACAATTCCAGAGCTTGTATACAAGTTAGGTGTTAGTCACCCAACAGTTCTGTACCATATAAAACAGCTAGGAAAATCAAAAAAGCTTGATAAGTGGACACCACACGAACTGAACGAAAACCAAAAAAATTGCCGTTAAGAAGTTTGTTCTACGTTCCTTTTATGCAACAGAAACGATTCATTTCCAGATCGTATTGTAACGTGTGTTAAAAAATGGATTCTCTACTACAACATAGTGTTCTGCACAATAGTTGTATAAAAATTAAGCCTCAAAAAATTTTGGCGTAACCGAAATTAAACTAAAAGAAAATTATGTTGACTGTCTGGTGATCTGCGCTCGGTATAATCCAGTACAGGTTTTTGAATCCTGGCAAAACCATTACAGCTGAGAGTTATTGTCAAGAAGTTGACAAAATTCATCAAGTACTGCGACGTATGGTCTCCGAACTGGTCATTAGAAAAGGTTCAATCTTGTTGTATGACAATGCATGATCACATGTCGCACGATTGCCCTTTCAAAAGTTGAATGAATTGCGCTAAGAAACATTGCCTCATCCACCAAACTCACCAGACATCTCACCAACAGATTATCACTTATTTAAGCATTCGACAACTTCTTGCAAAGTAAGGTCTTCAATAACCAAGCTGCTGCCGAAAGTGTATTTCAAGATTTTATCAACTCCAGAACTATGCAATTTTACACAACCGGAATAAATAAACTTGTAATTAATTGGCAAAAATGTGTCGATTCTAATGGTGCTTATTTCGATTAATAAAACTAATTATCAGTTAAGAAAAATGTATATGAAGTTGAATGTCATAAACCGCAGTTACTTTTCTTAATTTATTAACTGGAAATTAAAGAAAATAAAAAGACAAAGAAAAGGACCAATAAACTGGTGAGATAAGGAAATTAAAAAAAATATTGTAAATCAGTGGAAAAGAGAGAGATTGAATCGTACAAAATAGAAAAACATGGAAGAGACTTTTATCCAGCAGTAAAATTGATAGAAGCTGATGATATATATATATATATATATATATATATATATATATATATATATATATATATATATATATATATACTTTTCTACCAAGCTCATATTACATTATGAATTTGAGAGATACATAAACAATATGGGTTGTTTGTATCGGAAAATATTTATTTAATTAAAAGAAATTTAATTTATTTATTATTTTAATCTAATATGAAAATAAGAAAAACGTTTAAATATAAAAAAAATAATAGTTAATAGCGGCTAACAACACAAGTAGTATATATTTTTGATCTGAAATATTCATATTTTACTCTCAATGGAAAGAGTTTATTTTATATGTAGGTACAGAGCAAAAATATTGCATTAAGTTTATATTTATATTTCGAATTATGAAATTATTTTCTTTCTACCAACCTAATAGAATAGTGAATTCATAATCTTTATGTTAATAAAATATTCATTGGAATTTTACAAAAAAAGTTTTTATTTGGACATAAATTAGTAATCTATTTCTGAAAAAATATAAAATTGACAAAATAAAAAAGAATATTAAAAACATTGATAAAAGGAAATACTTTCATATAAAAAATATTTATTTTTATCAACTTATCTTCAACAAAATTATTTTATATTCAGTACAATTAATTAATAATTCTAAGACGCAGAGAATAATTAAAAATTACATTCCATAATTATGAAATGAGAGAATTCCGTGAAATGAAAATATTAATATAAACAAGATGTAGATCACTGACTGGAAAAATTCAAATTGTATTATCTCTCATTTGAAAAAAAAAGATTGTTTAAAAACCTGCCACTTTCGCAAACACGATCTTAATTCAAGAGAGAAAAAAATTTAGAAGCGCTTATCAATTAAACAGCTTCTCGAGTTCTGCTGCAAAGCTCGCCTTTAAGGAAACACAGGTATAATACAAACACCGGACAATTATCAAACAATTACGTACGACTGAACGACACAACTGAGGAATGGGGCAACGAAACGACGTGTACGAACATTTGTGCATTTAAATTCAATTATACTCGCGTAACACAAAAGAAAGAAAGTTAATAACTTTTAATAACACGAATTTGTCGTTCTGCATATCTAAAAATACGACCGCGACGAAGTGGTACGGGAGGAGTGGCGGCTATACACATCAAGACACGACACGATAAACAATGAAAATTTTAATTTTCTTTTTATTCCATTCTCTGATTCCATGTTTGTACCATAATAGAGCGTGTTATTTTTTCACGAGCGACCGCAAAGAAGAAGATGTAATTTTATTTCCATTATATTGAAATTTATATGTCGGCTGGATGTGAAGAAGATAGGTCGTGGTTCGTATGAATGTCGGTCGAAAATGGTAAAAATACAAATATATATATATATATATATATATATATATATATATATATATGATATGATATCATTACATTATTTCAAGACAGTAATGTCTTTTTGCCGTCTTTTAATATTTGTGTAAACATTTACAAAAAGCAAACTGTGTTAGCGTTTGTATTCATAATATATACATAATGTGAAGTAATTTTAAATAATACGTAGATACTGTATTTATTTAACGTATTTTTAAATTTAATCTTAAAAAAATAAGTACAGTACAGAAATAAAGTTATGAATCTTTTAAAATTTTTGTACAAAAAACTGTAGTTACATGTGAGAAATATATATTATAATTTTTATATTTTTTTAAAAAATTGGGAAAACATTAAGCTTATCTTACTGTTGGTTACACATAAAGAAAAAATTTTTTTCTAACATCTAATTTTATTTCTTAATCGTTTTTAAGATAAACACTGTATCGATATCATGATTAAAATTTAATAATGTATAAATGTACATGCTTTTCGTAAATAAATCTCTTTTCGTTCCACAAAGCACATCAAAAATTTTCAATTAAAAATATTCAATAAACGATTACTATTTTTAATTGACGCTTATACGCATTTCGATGACAAAGATATCATCCTCAGAGGACCAGATATAAAAAATGGAATTAATTTGTAAAAGTAAGTATGGCCACAGTATCAAACCTGTTTAAACAAGTGTAGAACAAATCAAAAATTTAACGATACGATATTTTACAATAATAGTCTTTGGTTTTGTAGCTAAATTCACTTTTGCAAATGATTATTTCACTCCGTTACGAACGACACAGTTTTTATATCAAAAATATTAAATAATTGATAAAAGGATGTTATTATTTTCACTCTAGTGTATTTAAATGGTTATTCTACCCTTCTCAGAATGCTAAGTTACAGAAAATCTTTCTTTATACTTTAAAAATATTTTCATGTACCTACAAATTAATTTAAATTATTTTTCACAAATAAATTATTAATACTAATATTGGATGTGTTAGATCTTTATGAAGCTTGAAAAAATAAAAGGCACAATGTGCTCTTTTACTTTTTTGATGTTGTAATAAAATCGAATAAAAAGATGTTTCAGTCTCATGAAAATAAAAACTGTACTATTCGCATAGAGGATTCAGCTATATTGATGGTTAGTTTCTTATTTGGGATTGAATTGCACGTCGACAACGAAGGTCATTAGAGTCCTGTGACTACATCAAATCAATGATGTAACAGAGTAAAAAAATAACGATTTAATACGTTAAGTGTAATTAAGAATTTTACTTAAAAATGTACTTCAGAAATTCCATGTTATCATATATATACATATATATATATATATATATATATATATATATATATATATAAGTAATTAATTTCTAGAACAAGTCAATTATAAAAGTGTTGTTCAATGTGTTTGTCTGCTCGAAGAAAACTGAAATAAAAGCAATAGAAATAGAAGAAGTTACGAATTATGTCCATCTAATCCAGATTATCAAGAAAGATAGATTATTTATTGAAGAGGTGAACAAGAGAATAAAAATGGGATGAAGTTCGAACGCTTTGATATTGAAATCAATAATTCCACTATGAAAAAACAAGTATTTGATCAATGTTTACTACCAGTCTTTACGTAAGTCAGTGAAACATGGTTGCTTAACACTAAAATCATTCAGACTCCAAACAACACTGAGAAGTATGGAAACATGTATGCTAGCAATAACAAGAAGAGATAGGAAAAGAATAGAATTGACATGAAAAGATACAGAAGTCACAGATGTAATAAGAAAGGTAAAGAGTCCGAAATGGAAATGGGTGGGGCATGTTGCAAGAAGAGAAGACAGCCGATGGACAACGGAAATTATTAACTGGGAACTAAAGAATATAAAAAGACCAAGAAAGAGATCAATAAATAGGTGGGATATGGAAATTAAAAAAAATATTGGAAATCAGTGGAAAAGAGAGAAATTCAATCGTATCAAATAAAAAATCATGGAGGAGGTCTTTATCCAGCAGTGGATTGACAAAGGCTGATAAATATTTATACATATATATATATATATATATATATATATATATATATATATCAGTTTGTTATAAAAGAACATAAAAAAGTTTAAAAAGAAAACTATTCTATTTGAAACATTCCTTTTTTCGCATCTATCCATTCGCATTGCTCGTTAAGTACGATTTCTTAACTTCTTAACATACATTTTGAGCTAGATTTTTAGTACAATTGTCATTTTAGATTGAATTACAATTCATCTACTCACTTCTTCTTAAGCATTAATGATAATATTGTTTGCACCAACTAGTCTTTTTATAAGCGAATAACTATTTTATATCGTATAACAGTTTGGCAACTATAAAGTCATTGCATCGCTTGTACTACATTTTCAGCATTAAATGTATTGTAAAGATTATCTATTTTAAAATTTTAACCCTTAATACGATCTACTTTCAATTTTGATTTCCAAATCATTTATCTGGAGACTACAAAATAATTAAAGGATGCACATTTATCACCAGGATACACAATTCAACTGGTAGGGTTAGAGAATATTAATTTGTGATAGTTGTTCTAATAAAAGTCACACGCTTCTATTAAGTCGTGTCAATAAAGTATTGACGAAAAGATAATTATAATGATTTATAAACGGAATACAATCCTAATTAAAAGAGACCGCTTATTTTTCTGTACAGATCGATGAAAAGTTCAATATCCGACCCACTAAAATTTATATTCTGTATCATATACACTAACAATAAAATCGACGTTAAAAATGAAAATAACAAAAAAAGCTCGTTGATACGAGGCCACTTTAATACCGGTCACTGAAATATTCAGGACATAATCGTTATAGAACCACAATATAAAAAAAAAACATTTTCTGTTCTCATCCTTTTACACTATTCAAATAGCCCGACGATTGATGAATTGATTACACACATATCCATTGGACCGCCGACCGACAGTGATCGTTAAACGTCCAACGTGCGCTCTTAAAGAAAGATAGTTTCGAAATAAACGAAAATGTCGTTACAACGACGACGAACCATTTTTTCTTCTCGTCTCTGTTTTTTTTACTTCGTCGAACAGATGTCTTACAGTAGTTTGCGTAGCGGATAGTCTGCAGCGCGGCGGTCCTGTCATTCTGCGTTCGCCGTACGGCAGAAGTTGAAAAAGGTCGACAGCGTGGCGTACGGACAATGTGGTGGAAGACGAAGGTCAGCGATTCTATCAGAAGCTTAAAGAGTGCCTTTGTGCGTATGTATTTGTAAGAATACACATATATATATATATATATATATATATATATATATATATATATATATATCCACACTCACACACTACTACATTGACTTTGTTGTGTTGTTGCGGTGAGTAAGGTAAACGTTGCAACTGATTAAATCCGGCTGGAAATTTAAATGTCACCGGGAGCTGGTTGTTTTACTGATGTTTATAAGTGCGATCGATTTTAATTATATGAAGGAAGTGGTGTCGTTGAAGCAATAGTAAAGGTTATACCGAATGAATACAAATTAATCTCATTATATATATATATATATATATATATATATATATATATATATATATATATATATATTACTTGTAAATAGAATATCGTCAAACTTTAACATAAGTTTACCTAACCTGAAACTTTTGTATTCAAATGGGATCTAACTGATTACGATTTTAATTAGAATTTACAAATGATGATAGTTGTTGAATGGCTAGTATACGTATCATCCTCAAAGGTATATTATAGAAACCGAATGTGTCCAATTTCAGGTTCGTGGACTAAATCCGGTCTATCAACACTTTTAATTCGATGTTTCGAGTTATAAATTCACAATTTTTCAAGATAATTTTCAAATATATTGTCTAGAACCACTACAGGATTTCATCACTGCTCGCTGTGCTTGACGGCTGGGGGGGGGGAGAGGGAGGGGAGATGTGCTACTTGATTTTTAACGCCCTCCACTCTGCCTAATAAATAACAGAAATTGACAAATTGTACACACAAATAATCCGCGTCAAATCTAAGTGGTAAACATTTTATTGGAAAAGTTCATAAAAATTAACATAACTAAATACAATGTTGAGATGTGTGACAATTTTTGAAGTGAAACTTCTTAGGGTACGGTAGTACGAGTCCGCCCATAGAAATCAAAGTGAAATGGATATCAATAGCGTTACGGTTCGGTGTACGATACTGGTAGGGGTAGAATAGTAGAGTAAAGCGTGGATTATAATATTGGGGTAGTTAGCAGTAGAGTATGGTTATAGAGTGCGTATTATCACGTTACTAGCATAATGTAAACATTTTCGGATAGTGAAACTAAAGATAGTAACAAGTAGAGTAAAGTGGACAGCACATGTGGAATTGTACACTTTACTATCTTCTTCCCCCACATCAACATTTTCAGTGATCTACCGTAACTCTACCGGTATAAACAGGTTTATTGCAGTAGAAAAGAGCAATCGAGTGCGAAATGTGTACTTACAAGTTTTGTTTCTATTTACAGATGTTGTTGTGATCATTGAAAATGAAGTGGATTGAAAGTGAAACTATAAAATTAGTAGAAATATATAAATATTATTTTTTTTTCTAATAGTTTCTTCCTCTAAAACTTCTGTAACTTCATTTAAAAAGCCACTTGCAATTGTTATTAAACACTTTTTTATAATAACACGATGACATCATTGTAACAAACTTGAAATTAAACTCTTCTCTACCAAACCACTAACTCTGTGTGAACGGACCAAACTGTAGATGCTGGTAGAGTAGAGGTTTGGAGAAAAAGTAGATTAGTATACTGTACCGCTTACAATCCTAATGTAAATCAGGCTTGAGGACGGCCCATTTCAAGTTAGTTATTGGGGATTTAGGGCGCATCGACAACTGATGTCATTAGCACCTGAACACAAATTATAATTTAAAAACACACTCCGTTTGCGTACTTGCATTCGAATCACCCCTCAATTCGAAACGTTAAAGTGTGCCAAACGCTTAAGAATATTTCATTAAAACAATAGCGACGGGACTAATTCTTAGCTGTACAGAGATAAGATGAATCTACTAACTGTTTAAAAGAAGAAAGAAAGTCATACTAAAAGTGGAAATACTGTTTTATAAACATTTTAAATTCAGTTAAGTTCGCCTTACATTTATGTTTGATTTGGAAACTATCATTTTTAGGTGATATAATCGACATTTTCTAAGAAGTTAATGCTTTTGAAGATACTCATTTTTATCGATTCTAATGTGTAAACAACGATTGGATAGAAATTTTACCAATGAAAACATCATATTTTATCATTTTAAATTAGATTATCATATTTTCTGCTCCTTTTCCTTAATATGACAATGCAAAGAGTGAACACTTTTTCTTAATCAATTTAGTATCAAAAATGATGTCTTAATTTATAGATTTATTAACGAATACGCTTTTATACTATTTTTCTGCATCTTCCATCTTAAAATATTAAGCACATGCATTTTTTTTTTATTTTAGATACCACAATATATATGTAATTCTTCGTTTGCTTATGTACTTGTTCGGAAAAGTACATACCGTATTTATATAATTTTAGTAAATAACTTACGTAGGTAGAAAATTCTTCCAATGTATAATTTTTCGAAGTATAATTCTTCAGAAATATTTTTTTACCATTCACATCTTCAAAACAACATTTTCTTCAAAGTACACTTTTTTGAAAATATACTTCTTTCAAAATACATTTTGTAAAATGTAATTCTTTCAAAAGTACAGTTTTCCAAAAAAGCATTTTGTGGAATGTAAATATAGTTTTTTCAAAGTAAACATTTTCAATCAAGTAAAATACACTTTCATAGTACACTTTCTTGGAACTTTCATTTTTCTAAAAAAACTTTTTTATATTTGCTTGTAAATAATTAAGTACATGCTTATTTTGATTAGACGTTATGTCTAATCGAGTCAGACCAATTTCGAAGAAAGATTTCAAAGAATTACATTTTCTTTAAATTGTTTTTTTTTTTCTAAAAAAAATAATTGAAATTATGATATATTTTATTCTTTTACAATTAATTTCATAACGTAACCGTCAATAGATAGAATCACAATATCAGTTATACTTTCAATAATATTTGAAAATATTTTTAATTCTGGATTACTTAACACTCTTTTAAATGTCAATTTTTAATCATTGCGTAGTTTTAATACATTGGGATCATTTTCGCTATCTAATCACTAGAATGATTCACTAATTGGTGAAATTGCACAACTCTTTTGGTATTCAGAAGTGTTAAAAGAGAAGAGCTTTAAATTTATTTTTTAGAATAAAGAAAATTGAAATTAATTTTAATAAAGCTTTTCAAATAACTGTAAACGCAAGAAAGCGTTAAAAATTTCTGAAAATTTGGAAACGGCATAAATTTCCAGTATAAGATTAATTGTGTTGTAAAACATTTTCTCTTGATAATTACAAAACAATAACCAAAAATAAATCAATATTTTATCAAATATCATAAAATGCTGCTCTAATCTAAATATATTTATCTTTCTTTGTCAATCCTATATATTTTTCATGCTAAATTTTCTAGATATTTTGCAATTTTTTCATACTTTTGTCTTACAGAAAAAGTAAACACTGACGAGTATTCTTTTGGGTATTCATGAATATCTTATTGATGCAAGTTGTTTAATTCTATAAAATGGAACTTTTTATGATTCTCTATTTACTACAGGTTTATTTCCTACTTTAAATTTTATGATTCTTTAAGTAACAATCTTAAAACTATAATTATGTTTTTATACCTGTGATCTTTTTAATCCTTTGCCTTAATAGAACCTGTCTTTTTGGATTTCTTGAGTGTCTGATTTCATTATTAATTTCTGCACGTATACCAATCTCTAGATATAATTTAAAAACTACTTCTGATGTCTCTACTAAAATCTATCCGAAGTTCGAGTACACGCACAGAAACTAGTAGAAGAAAACAGATATTAAGATAATCCAAAAGTATGAGACCATCAGTACAATTTATAATACGAGGGTCGTTTGATAAGTATGGTAAATAAACCAAGTTAAACATCGGTTTTTGGGAAAAAACTATTTTATTTTTCAACATAGTCTCCATTGAAGGCTATAAATTTGATCCAGAGAGTCTGCAAAATACGCACTGATATCGGCGATGACATCTTCATTCGATGAGAATTTGTTCCTACAGAACCAAATTTTCCAGTTTATGAGTTACACGGAGCCAAATGTGAAGAAGTGAGTGGATTAAGAATCAATTCGAAGCCTAATTTGTGCAATTTTGCCATTACAACAGTCGATTTGTGGGACGGCTCGTTGTCCTAATAAAAAAAAACTCTTCTTTGTACGCCAATCTTGGCCGTTTTTATTTCATCTCTTCTTTCAAACGGTCCAATAATGTTGCATAATAGGTACCTGTTATCGTTTTTCTCTTCGATATGTAGTCGATCAGGATGATTCTGTGATAATCTCGAAAAACCGTAGACATAATCTTCCCAGCCAACAAAACGGTCTTCGCCTTCTTCGTCGCTCTTTCACCAGTCGTTGTCCCCAGCTTTGGCTGCTGGTTTGACTCCGATGTGTAGTGGTGGATCCATGTTTTATCTACGATGACGAATCGACGTAAAAATGCCTGCTTTTTTTCATTTTTACAGGAACTGTTACAATGCTCGCTTCAAATCTCTGTAGAACGTGAACAACGTGCCGCTTTTGGCTAAAATTTCGCCTATGTTCATTTGAAAAGTAAATCTTGATAACTGTGATGTTACCAAATGAATAATGGCGCCACATCATAGAAATATACCAAACTTATCAAACGACCCTCGTATTACTTATATGATCTATATTTTTTTAAAAAAACAACCACAAAAAACAATTTCAGTACCAGGTTACAGACGAACACCTAAAACCGTTCCTGAATATATTCTTAAAAACGTCACAATCATTCAAAGTTATAAGATCCGGAAAATATTAGAAATATGATTTGAACATAGTTTGTTGAAATGTTGATGAAAATAGTTCCGAACGAACGATACAAATCAGTGAAACGCAATTTGAGTGTTTTAGCATACTTAAAAAGTGAACGGTTCGAAAATAGTTCCATATAAATGAGCGTTTTTCTTATTTAAGAAGCCAGTAAGTCGTTCCGCATCCGCACGCTATTGTCGAATTCAAACGATATTTGACAAATTAGTCTCTTGCGTGTGAACACAAAAATTACAGTAATTCGATGTTATTATAATGTAATTTCATCGGCTGTATTTGTTCAATCAATTAAGAAATATTAACATAACTGCGGATGTGAAAAATATATTTATTTATTTTTAAATTCACAAAAATATGCACATACATCCTTAGCAAATAATGTATACAAAAGGTCATATCATTCAGTAAAATGTTGATTATTAAAATTTATTCGATTGTCCACTTCACTATCTTTAATTGATGATACTGCATTTATTCAAACAATTCCTGAAATTATGTAGAAATACACTTATAATTTCGTGACACAATTATAGAAAAAATAATAATATTAGACCTACAGCATGAAAATAATTGCATACTTTAACAAACTACTACCTTTGTATGATATAATATTATATAGTATATGTGAATGTTATTTCATTAAATTACAAACTATTAACAAATAATTCCAGTTGATGCATGCTAATTAAATTCTATCTCAAACAAACATTTACTTTGTAATATAGCATTGTACTGTGTTGTGCTAGATAATTCAGTAATTTCTTGTAGTTAATTGTTGTATGTACATTAGAGGTTTTATAGAAATACTATGTATGAGGGAAATTTAAAAAATCTGCATAATGATCGTAATGACGAGGGTACGGGGGTCTTGCGCTTGCGCGTTCGAAAGTAGGCTTCTTCAGGAGTATAAGTACAAAGTTGCAAGTTCATCTGAGTAGTAGTGTACAACTTATCATTTAAAACTCATGTCAAATCGGAAAAAAGTCCTCAAAATGAAGAACTTGGAGTTTTTCATATCATTAAGTTCACCACAAAACAAGGAAAAACCATTCAAATGATTATAGAAAAAATGAAATCAGTTTAGAGTACTTCTTGTCTCGAGAAAACCATGATTTGCAAGTGGCATGGTCACTTTAAGCAAAGCATAAGGTCAATAGAACACGACTAATGTTTAGAAAGCCTCATCGAGACAACTTGGACGGAAATTGGTAAAAAAGTAGAGAAATTAATATTAGCTGATCCCGTATAAAGGAGAATCAAATCGCAGAAATAGTTGAAGTATTAGCTACAACCGTTTTGAACATTTTACACGATCATCTTAGTATGTCAAAGGTCAGCGCAGGATGGGTACCAAGAATACTCAAACCATTTTGAACTTCTGTAAAGACAATTCCGATGTAATTTTGTAGCGGATAGTTACTGGAGATGAAACTTACTATATGTTCATTACTATGACCTAGTATCAAAATAGGTGTTCAAGCAGTAACATAAAATGGGCACACTACCCCCTAAAAAGTTTAACTCTTTGCAGTCCACTATCCAGACGTTCTGGATATGGCATTTAGATTGAACAGGTCCACTTTCCAGTTCCTCTGGACGGTGGTGTATGTATTTCATTGCCATGCTTAAAATGGTTAATCTTCAGCATGGAAATGAAATCTGTTCAAAGGGACTGGACCGTGGATCTGTTCAATCGAAACATGATGTCCAGAATGTTTGGACAATGGACTATAAAAGGTTAAAGTGTTGTCATTGGCTGTAAAGTTATTGGTCGCTGTTTTTTGGAATACTGAAGATATCTTGTTGATACATTACAAAAATAAAGATATGACTATACTTGGAGAATACTACACGATTATAAGAGAAGAACTAGAGGTAGCGTTGAAGAAGAAAGGAAGGGACAATTAAGAAAAAGTGTATTACTCTTGCAAGACAACATATCTGTTCATAAAAGCAATGTTTCAAAGTCTACCATCCATAAATGCGAAATTGAAATTCTGAACCACTCTCTGTATAGTCCAGAACTAGAAATCTTTCAAATCAGTCCCTACAAAATTTTATTTACTCTCGAATTTGAAAAAGTTCCATGGAAACAAATTTGGATATGATGAAGGGGTCAAGGTAGTAATTTCAGTTCATTTTGGCTCGAAAGACAAAATTTATTTTTATAAGAGTTTAAAGAAATTTATTTAAAGAAATAAAAAATGTATTAGAGCCAAGGGAAAATATATTGTAGAAGAAAAATAATGACTAATTTTGTTTTATCCCTCTTCCCCTTCATTTCTCAATTTTCTTGAAACAACTCATTGGTATTAAACTTTTTCGGCATGAAAACATCTTTGATGGCAGATATTATTTTTTTCGAACTAAAGTAGAACCATTTGATAACGAAACTCTGACAGGGAATCTATTACTTCGATTATTTTTGTTTTATTATATTATAATTGAATAGAAAATCAAATTCAAATAATTAAAATGTAAAAAAGGAAAAATAAATATAAGCACAGTTAATAATGCGTAATTGAATCTTTTAGCTTCAAAGTACAAAACTGTACCAACAATAAAAATAAATTATGTTGTTATAAATACTTTTAAATCAACTCTTATATAATATTAAGTTTACTACATTTTATCATATAAAAAAAAAGATAAAAAAATTCTATTTTTGTACTATTTGTTTTTATAATCAGTAAGTTTATTTGTTAGATTTTTTTTTTAGTTTACATAGTGGTTATTTATAAAGGTTTTGGTTATATTTTTTTAAATTTTGTGATGATACAAACGTTCGTATATATATATATATATATATATATATATATATATATATATATATATATACATATATATATACATATATATACATATACATATATATATATATATATACATATATATATATATATATATATGTATGTATGTATATATATATATATATATATTAGGTAACCAAGAAAGTTTTGTCACTGTTATACAATAATTCCAATAATTATTTAACAGTCATATTAGCATGTGTTTTAAATGAATCTCGAACTGTTCACTTTAATTTAAAAACTAATTCTAACCCTTAAAAATGTCAGTGAAATATTGTGTAGTATGTGCGTGTTTGCTTTATGAATTTAAGCTTGGGATTAACGCTACAGAAACTGCAAGAAAAAAATTGTACTGCGTTTGGAAAAAATACAGTTACATCAAGAACGGACCAGAGATGGTTTAAAAATTTTTCTGCCGGGGATGAATCCATTAAAGATGAGACCAGATCAGGAAGACCATCAAATTTAAATATCGACGAATCGGAGACAATGACTGAAACAAATTCCAATGTAACATGTTAACAGCTCGCAGAATTGTTTAAAGTAAGTGACGAAACAATATGGAAGCATTTACACAAAATAGAAGAGGTGGAAATTAAGTAAATGGGTACCACACAAATTAACTCCCAATAATAAATGACAGCGTCTTACAATCTGTACATCTCTTATTTCTCGACTAAAATCAGAGAATTTTTTGGATCAAATTTTGATCACTGATGAAAAATGGATTATTTATTCCAACTACAAACTTACTCACCACTGGCTTTCATTAGGTGATCCTGTCCTACAAAGTCCTAAATGAAAGTTAACACCGCGAAAACTTCTCTGTGTTTGGTAGGCTTCAAAAGGAATTATTCACCATGAATATCTATGAGTGGGTCAAACCCTCACAGAAAACATTTATAGTGAACAACTCTAGCGAGTACACGATGCATTAAAACAAAAACAGCCAGCACTTGTAAATCGTAAAAAAGTATTATTTTTTCAAGATAACGCACTATCACACATTTTAGTAGAGATTAAAACAAAAATTATGAATTTAGGGTGGGAGATTCTCCCTCATGACCCGTATTCTCCAGACATATCTCCATCATATTATCGCTTATTTTTATCTTTGGACAATCGTATGCGTGGTAAACAGTTCAATAATGAAGAATTAAAAATGGAGGTTACTACATTTTTTGAAAATAAAAAAATAAACAATTTTATAAAAATCGAATTTAATTATCTTCTCAATGGGAAAGGGCAGTTCAATGCGAAGGTGGATATTTTGATAAAAAGTTATTGTAAAATACACAAGCGTTTTTTTCCCAATTCAAAAACGACAGAACTTTCTTGGTTATCTGATACATATATATATATATACATATATACATATATGGATGTATGTGCATTCGAGTATTTGTTGGATATTCAGTATGTAAGTAACGTGATCACAGGCCATCTTCTTCGCAAACGATATGTTTTTTTTTTTTTGTACAAGTTCGTACGTTTAGAATCGTAATGCGGATATCTATGAATCCGACGTTGCCAACCACAATGACTCCGTCGATAATATCAATACGGTTGTGACCGGCATTCTAAACGAACGAAAAAAATAATCGCACCGAACGTGGCACTGATCCAAACACCAGCCACTAGTCTCTAAGTTCTTCAGATAACGTGCACCAGTAGCTAGTCGACTCGAGAGCCAGTCCGTGATAAATTGATTTAGAAAGATGTATTGTTTAAAAAAAATTGGCACTGGACGGATATACGGTCATCGCGAGTGTGTAGATTACGGACGAATCTGTTTGTTTCGCCTCCTCCTATTGCTCTGCTCCAATATGTGTACATATATATTATTCACGAGCGTAAGAAATATTGCCGCAGTTTGTTTTCGTTTGCTGGATTTTTCTTTTTTTTTAGAAAAAAGATGCATACTTTTTTCGGTTTCATTCCTTATGCTTTCTAAAATGCTGACAGAAATTGAAATTTCGTTTCGAAAAAATACAAGTAAAAAAGTTTATGCTGATTTTATTATTTGAAATTGTTAGACACACTGGAATTGTAAGGAAATGTTAGTATAGAAGTTTTTTATCGAAGTTATGGGAATATATATATATATATATATAGTTATATACATATATTACTATACATTTTAAGGCAATATAAAAAATTTATCTATTATAAAATAATAATTAATCGAACATTGGATAAAAATGAATCTAGTGAAATATATTTATTATCCTTATTCGATATTAGTTATTTTTATACTGTTTATTTTTCGTATAATTACATAACATCGACACTAGTAAGATATATTATTGGCTACTAATACTGGCCATAAACGATGCAACTTCTCATTCATTTTTTTAATTCTCTGACAATATTTTTTAGTGTTACTGTTTCACCAGGATTTAAGAAGTTGTAGTGAAAGATAACACAATGATTATAATCTTTTTTCATGAAGCTTCGGTTTAGAAAACTGTCTTAGTGCTTCTCCTCGGTCGAGCCACTGTGATTAACGTTTCCGATTGTTGTAGAGAATCCACTTAAAATCATTCTTAAATCATTATTGTCTATAACTGAAGTACATCCACGACCCGCCCTCATCATCAAGCCATCATTTGTTTCTATTATGAACTTTTGGAACCAGTGTTGAGCTGTACGTTCACTAATTGATTCTTCGTCAAAAACAAATTTGATATTTCGAGCAGTTTCTGTTTCTTTACGCCCCAATTTAAACTCATATAAGAAAATCGCGCGAAATTGCTTTTTTTTCCGTGACTAATTTAAGAGGTTATATTCAACAATATTAAAGAATAAAAACAATAGACATAATCTGAAATTAGTAGCACTAATGTCATTGTTTACAATGTCATATGACTAATGTGTCATATAACTATAACAAAAGATAACGGTAACTAGAAAAATCGGCGTCAAACTTAAAATGATAAAAACCGAAATTATTTCTCACCAATTTAATAAACTTTATCCACAAACGATGCATGTTAAGTAGTGTTAACTATCAAATTATTAAACAGACTATAACGGGAGAACAGTGCATATTCTAAAACATATCATATTGTTATTTTGTTAAAAAATTGTTGCAATCTTTCTTTTTTTGTTTGTTTCATTACAAAATCTCAAACTATTTAAGAGTATGAACTCCTGCGCTGATCTTTAAATCAAACTCCTTAATTTTATATATCACTTACATGAAATTGCTGTATTGTATAAGTTTATTTAAATATTTCTTTAATTAATTTGACAAGAAATGTATTTATTTACTTCTAATTCTTTTTAGTTACGTGTACTACATAAAATTCTTTCAAAGTAGCTCAAAGTAAACTCTTATGTATTTCACGGGCATCGTCATGTAAATATATCTATATTTCAATTAAGTAATTAGATAAATCTTAAATGATATTCAAATAGAGTTATAAATGGGTTTAAGAGAATGAAACATTATAGACTTTTAAGAACAATAAGATAGAATGAACAAAGCAGTGGTAACAATAAGATATTTTGTTGTTTTTGTGATGATAACAATTAGAACAGGATCGAATATTAAACATTATAATACAGTTTTGTTTAATTGTATTTACTTGAGGATTACAAATATTATATATACCAAGGGGCTCCTCCTCATGCTCACTGCTCTCGACCACCGACGAGGGGGCTTCATCCACCCCCTCCCCGCACGCTAACGCTCTCTCTCCTCTAACAAACAACATAAATTAATAAATTATACGCACAAATAATCCGGGTAACATGTAAGACGTAAAATTTTTATTGAAAAAGTTTATAAAAATTAAAAAATTACAATGTTAAAATGTCTAACAATTTTCTTACTCTAAAGCTTCAGCGAATATAATATTTTGAATAAACTTCTTATTAGTTTTACACTGACATAGTATTCTCTCTTTCGTTGTACAGCGTGAGAGAGCTACACACATGTGACTGATGTCAACCAATCAGAACAGAGAGCACGTGATCCCCATCAACCAATCAGAACAGGAATAAAGTTTGAAAGAAGTATGCGTGGGACTGATTTTTAATTATAGAGAGGTAATTAATAAACTATATATATATATATATATATATATATATATATATAATATGATCATTTATCAGTTATCATAGATACATTCCATACATTATTTTCATCTCTTTATCAGGTAATCAGAACACATAAAAATGATTATACGATAATGATCATGGTTTTAATTTTTATTTATAGACAGAAAATTATTATTTTATATTCTGTCATAATACTGTAATTTTAAGAAGAATAAATAGTTGAGACAAAAATATAGATATTGAACGAAACCAACACTAATTTAATATACACCCGTCTCTCAATTTACGCGGAGTATCCGTTCCACGTGGATTCGTTTTACGCGAATGAAAATCGCGTAAACTGAGTCTTTCAGTACAATAGAAAAATATTGGAAATAAAAGCTAGTAAAGTTTTAGAAACACATATTTATTTCACATAAATTCAAAAAAAATAATGACGTTTTAGAAAAAAAAAGTGGATAAATTTTATTTGGTGTCACTGTCGCTACTGTAATTCAAAACAATCAACCTTTTCCTTTTAATTGGCACAAACTTATCATCTGCATTGCTTGAAATATTTATAAATTTGATATAATTTTTTTGTTAATGTTAATTTTTTCAGATGATTTGTTCTCTATCTTTTCTTTTACTAAGTTTTCATAAATTTGATATATAATAAATACAATGAAAAATTATATAAAATGAAATCTGACCGCGTAAATCAATACCGTGTATAAAAAGTGCAGCGTAGATAGAGGTATAATTTGCCGCGTAAAAAAAACTCGTGTAAATAAAGTCCCGCGTAAATTGACGGAAGGGTGTATATATATATATATATATATATATATATATATATATATATATATATATATATACATACATATATATATATATATATATATATATATATATATATATATATAAATTAGTTTTATGAAGTTTCTGTATATTTAGTGGTACCGATGAAGAAATCGATGTTTCATTATATGAAGGTATGACAAAAACAATATGAAATCGTCATCTTAACGAAACACAGTAACGACATCTTTTCAATGCACCCCATTCGAACGAGGTCAGTCGCAACACACTAAACGAAATAAATTAAATTTTAATCGCAAACAATTTCTCTCGCAAGCAGACAAGTGGCAATAAGCGTTTCGTTCGGAATTGTAAAGGAGCTTCCACATAAAAGTCATCCGACTGAAATGGGTTCAGTCTACTGTATGTACCGCACCGTCACGGCTATGAATAATTCCGTCTGTATTAAGTCAACAAGATGTTGGCGTTTCTATGAAAACTTTAAAAGTGATATTTCATATGTCCACGGCACTGAATTTCACCGCCATGTGCGTCGCGCCTGTTATTTAGTATTGTCTATATGTATAAGAGGATTGTTTGTAGACGTGTATGTCTTAAGACGAGGGTGTGGAAAGAAACCTGATCGTGTAATAGATATATAGTAAGATGCTTTCTGAAAGGCTCGCGTGTCAAATAGACAGCACTTATACGTTTACAATATATTGCGTTGATGTAATTTAATATATAGATTAACATACAAATTGTACATTAACAGAATGGCGATGAAGTGGCAGGAACTATTTTTATTGGAATATAACTTCTTATGAAAACAGCTGACAAATAAAATGTCAATGTGATTAATATTATATTATTATTAATTACCTGGATCGAATAAATAAATAAATTAAAATTTTAACTTGTAATAAACAAATTTAACAACCATTACACAATTCAATAAACAGGCTTCTGTTATTTTCTTTTCAATTAGATTATAATATTAAACAGATTGATTTTACTATAAACAAAGCGATTTTAAAATTTCTTTAAAGGTGAAAAAATCAACTTGTTTTTTATATTTACATAAATGTTACACCAAGACCTCGATTTGCGTCGTAAGTTGTGTCGTTAAGGGATTTATTTTAATTTTTTCGGTAATTCCCCATTTAATTTTTTCATTTATTTGGTAATTCCCCATTTAATTTGTATTTTCATCATTATAATGCAAGATAGATTAGTTCATCAAAGTTATTAGTGTAAATCAGTCTTTGGTATTTGAGTTTGGTTTGGTATTTTGGTAACTGTTTGAGTGCTGAACGAGTTTCTTCGATATATATCTAAAGATGTGGTATAAATGCACATATTTTGCGTTATATTAAACTTTAATTCTTACTAACTTCGATGCACGTTTAATCAGCTTATTTCAGCAATTAATGGAGAGGATAATCCTACTACTAAGAAAGATTTTTAGAAGAACTATTAGGTCAGTCCACAAATTCATGTGTATTGTTAAAAAATTGAAACAATCCAAATAAAACATATTTTACTATTTTATCAATGATTTCTCTACATTATCAACAACTTGTTGCCATCTTACAGGCAATTTTTTAATTCCTTTTATGTAAAATGACTAATTTTCTTGTAAAAAAACCCGAAATTTATTTTTCGACTTTATCTTCATTGTTTAGTTTTTTCCCGATAAAAAATTCTGAAGAGTTAAAAATAAATTATAATCGCCGAGGGCAATATCTGGCGAGTAACGGGGATGAGACAGAAGCTCTCAATTAAAGTCTAGAATTTTTTGTAGAGTTGTCTGTGCCGTGTGAGGTCAAGCATTATCATGGTGGAACAAAACCTTTTTGTTATTCACTAATCGCGGGCGTTTTTTTAACCAATGCAGAGTTTAAAGATGAAAGCTGTTGACAATAGACATCTGAATTAATTGGTTGATTTGGTTCTAATAGTTCAAAGTAGATGGAATTCTACAAAACAGACAAAAGTATTTTTTTTGGATGCAATTCCTCGTTTACTGTTGGTAAGGGCTTCTTATTCTAATCATTCACTACCTTTTTCTTACGACATTATGACACAATATATACTTTTCTTCACCTGTCACAATGCGGTTAAGAAACGGATCGTGATCAAAGCGGGTTAAAAGAGAAGTACAGATGTTTATTCGCTGCTAGTAATTGTCTTCCGATAGCTCATGTGGTACCCACTTTCCAAGTTTCGACACCTTTTCTATCTTTTTTAAGTGATGAAACACTGTTCCATGGGATGAATTAAGTCTTTCTGCAATTAGATCCACTATTAGTTTTGGTTCAAGATAACAAGAATTTACAGCATCGTTGTCAAAATTTAACAGGACGCTATGACTGATGTTTTATCACTAATACTGCTTTATCCAGCTCTGAATCTTTGAAACCATTTCTGAGCAGTCGTGATACTGATACCATTTTCATTATGAACACTATTATTTTTTTCTACCGCGGAATTTGCAATTTCACCATTTAAAAGTAAAAAGTATAGAACGTGCCGTTTGTACTGTTATCAATATACATTTTCTAGGGGTTCTTATACACGTCCAATATTTACAAAAATCGATAATAAATTGACCACTAAAGTGTATATAACAAAATGGAATACATCTCGTTTATAAGTGTACTGTTCTATAAAATGAGTCATGGTTAATCATACATATAATGTCAATACGAACGAATTTATAGACTGATCTGATACAATATCATAATCGCCATCGAAAATATCGGCCAATCGTGGTAGAAAATAAAACCGTTATGCATGACTGAAGTTTGACCTAAAATATTACCTGAATACATTTCCAAAGATGCAGGTGTAGATGCAGTGCCCAGTGTTCGTAGAGAACTTATCTAAGCGGCTGAAGAAGCAAATTTTGAATGTATGGAAAAGGAAGATATCAACGAGGTGACTAAATCCCGGGACGAAAAACTTAATAACGAAGACTTGATTGGTATGGATTTAAAACATGTGATGAATGGGACTGATATAGCTGATGTAATACCAGAAGAAAGAAAATTAACCACTAGTCGCATTTCGAAAGCAATGCAATTAATATCAGAGACAATGGATATTTTTTCAGCTCATGATGAACAACGAAGTTCAAGAGTGGCAAGTATTGCAGATGATACCATAAATTGCTACAAACAAATCTATCGAGAAAAAAAGGCCGTGAGAATTCAACAAACTTAATTAACTTTTAATTAACCAAATCCAGTCGACAGCAATGGTCACCGATTCATCTTCCAGTTCGGAATAAAAAAATATTTATCATATACATTATACAAATTAATTACATCATACTTTTGTTTGACTAATTTTATTTATTACAACGAACTAATGATTATTTTTTAAAATTTTAATCACAATGTGTTTCAATTTGATTCAATTTTCACACTTTTCATGATATGTATTATTTATTTAGATGAAACTATGACAAGAAGTCCTATACCTCAATATGTAAGAGATAATTTCGATTTGCGTCTGTGTTCCTCGGTACCAATGAACAACACAAACCGAGGTCGTAGGGTACTTATATGAGTAATTAATTGAAGAGCTGCGGAAATTATTTTCTGAAACAATTTCACTATTTTCATCATTTATATAATAGGTATAAAATTATATATATATATATATATATATATATATATATATATATATATATATATATATATATAATGAAGAGTTTTAAGTCGTAAGTAGGTTTTAATTAACTTGATTGTTGAAAATTTCTTTACAATATCAGGATTAACGTTAGAAATCATTAATTAGTATTTTCATATATATTTATGTATATATATATAATATATGTATATATATATATATATATATATATATATATATATATATATATATATATATATATGGGTGGAATAGTAAGTTCGGGTATTCATAACTGATATTGGAGTTGTTCGAAACGTTTTCAATATAATTAACAGCGGTAATACTTGTTCGAGACGAGCTACTTTAAGTTTTAATTATAGCTCGAGGGCGAAATAATTTCATTTGTTAACAAAAGTAAGCAAAAGCAGTGATACTCGAAGTTAATTAAGAAAATTCATATCGCGAATGGGTAACTTGTTAATTGATTCTAACGTAACGGGAAAAGAAAACGGATTTATTTCAGATATTTGTACTACAGACCAAAAGTTTCTCTCGGTTGTGGCTCGCTGCTTCTTTTCAAATTTTTCTCGTTACGTATTCAAATAAAATAACAGCATTGTTCACGGAATATGCATGGAGCATCGCCGTTGTTTCATTCGTCGACGTTGTCGACTTATTATTTTACATTGAATTGAATTCTTCAATTTCGTCCGCTTTGTGTACTATACATGTATACAGATCGGCTCGCAATCGTATTTACAGCTCTGTGCAATATTAATCAGGATAAAATATTTGCTGCAAATTGACGGATGCCTTCGATGTAACGAGATGTTGTTTTTTATTTATTTTTGTAAATACAATCCTCTTAAGTATTCTTTTCATATAGACGAAATGAAATGTATTTACTTTAAACAATTAAATTTTGTTTTCTCTCTGTTTAATATTTATGAAGTTAAGATATAATTACAGAGAAGATATAATTCACTTTAAACAAGATGAAACAAATCCATGAAACCAGAAAATGTATTTTAATTTGTTTAAGAATTATTTTACAATGAAAACTCACTAATTAGAAAAGCAGAGTACACAAAAATAGTAACAGTAACTATAGATATATTCATTTGATTCTTTTAGAAATCATTCTCAAATATCTGATATATACATATATATATATATATATATATATATATATATATATACATATATACATACATACATATATATATATATATTCATATATATATATATATACATATATATATATACATTTACACAAATCACGTATGTAAGTTAATTGATAATTATTTAAATGAAACATCTATTTAATTAAAATTATAATTGTATTGGATAAATGGTCTTGTGGGGTCGGTTTGATATTTAAAGTTAAGGCGGTGCCTTTACCGTTGCCGGTAGTTACCCACGATTTCTTAATTACTAGTAGTGAATGGAATTTGAATTTTTTTCGATTGTCTTTAAATGTCTGTGACGCCCGGGAAAAAATTTTCAAAAATCATACCATTAGTTTCTCTCACCACTTATTAAATATTAGCCTGAGTGTGTAGTCTGAATATTTCTGATCGAACCTCGTCAGTAAATAATTAACTAATGAACATTTTTGATTAAAAAATAAGTGTGATTTGTGGAAGAATGAAAATTCATTTACAAACATTTCCTATTTTATTATTGTAAACATTTTGATATTTAACTAATTATTAGACTATTTTAATTGGTTATCTATAGTTTTTTTTAAAGAAAATAATATCATATTATTTATAATACCTTATTTAATTAACAAGTATAATTTTTCAAAAAAAATATTACACTTTAAATAGACATTTGTAAACATTATGAATAATTTTGGATTGTTCACAACAGTATATCAGACAACTTCATATATATATATATAAATTTACACAAATCACGTATGTAAGTTAATTGATAATTATTTAAATGAAACATCTATTTAATTAAAATTATAATTGTATGATGTTGTTCTCTTGTGATGCCGTTCATATTTTGTACTGATGCTCTTTGTCTTTTTGGAGCATCAAGTATCTGTTCTCCACTATTAATAATATGATTTAAATATGATTTAATAATAAAATTTATTAAATATGATTTTTTTTAATACTTTCATGTTGAAACCTACATTGAATCACTATATATATATATATAGGTAGATAGATAAATAGAGAGAGAGAGAACATAAATCGCTTATAAAATTAATATGAAACTAGTTTCAGCGTGTATGCTATCCTAAAATAAATGCATAAATCGCATTTTACATGCGATTTATGTTCTCTCTCTATCTCTCTCTCTCTCTATATATATATAAAGGGTATAAATTTAGGTTTCCACATGAACGTATTAAACAAAATTGTAAAAATTAAAAAAAATCATATTATTTTTTAATTTTCTTGATTTTTTTAATACTTTCATGTAGAAGCCTAAACTGAATCATCCTATTTATGAATTCGGCCGCTGTTTATAATTTTAAATAAAAATCGACACTATTTATGTTCAGTATCTGCTTGTGTACGATGTCACTTTGATTTTTGTATATATTTAAATTTTCAACAATGTTTAATTTTATTATTTTTTTCTCAATTTTTATTATTTCTATTGTATTATTTATGCTGTATTAGTTATGTCCTGTTTCTAAGATATGTTTAACTAATATTGAATTGAATTATTATCTTTCTATATATGAAAAATAATTCCATCGTAAAATTTCAATAAAACATTTTTTTTATTCGGTTAAACCCCCTCTTCGTAACGTTGCTCCCCTTCTACACTCTAAAAGTAGCACGTTAACCATTTTCATACCAATCATCAATTATTGGCTGATGGATACCGCGTGGTCTCTGTTCTGATAGGTTGACAACAGTCACATGTTTGTATCTTTCTTACGGTGTATAATGAAACTGGGTATACGATTTCAGTGTAAAAATCATAAGAAATTTATTGAAAATATTATATTCACTGAAGCTTTAGAGTAAAAAAAAATGTTACACATTCGAACATTGTATTAGGTTGTTAATTTTTATAAACTTTTCCTATAGAAATTTTACGACTTACATTTTACGCAGATTATTTGTGCGTATAGTTTGTTAATTTCTATTATTTGTTAGGTGATAGCGAACGTAATCAAGTAGGAAGGGGCGGGGAGGGAGACAAAGCCCCTCCGAGGCCGACGAGCATAGCGAGGATTTTGATATTTAAAAAAACTTAAATACAGGTCAAGTATAGTGAAGATAATAAAAACTGAATAGAGGAACAAAATTAAAACATTAACAAAAACCTAAAAATGTATAAAAATTAAATATTAGAAGAAAGTAAAAAATAGTGATCCATTATTTTACGCTTCAAAATTATAAACCACAACCTATATAAAAATATTAACAAGTAGAACATAAATCTAACTTAAATTTTGTCAAATATTTAACATAAGGTGACATTCATGATGAAGCTAGTAGTGAAAAGCAGACACTAACTAATCGAAAAAGACCTTTTCACAGGTATAAAAATATACAATTATAATTTTATTTAACCATTTCACTACTAAGGCTAGTTATTGCCAGCACTCGCGAAATGATCTGTGTATATTAACGCCGACTATAGCCGTCAGGCGGCCTATTGGCAAATATTAGAAAAATATCATCCAAATCCGACATATCATCCCAATAGAGCAGGCGATAATTATCCCGTAAGGCTTACGGGAAGGCATTTTCCCTCGCTCTATATATCAGTAGGAAAGAACCGATTGGGAAAATGCGTCGTTTGTAAGAACGATAAGAGACGTGAATCAAGATACCAACGTGAAGATTATGTCAGCTTATGCGTCTTTCCTTATATATCGTACCCAATTACATTATTAATTTAATTGAATTGTGTTAATTATTATGACTTTTTTTTCATTAAAATTATTAAATATAAGGTTTAAAATAATGATAAAATACTTTTTTAAAAAAATATTGTTTTTATGTAAATTAGATTTTTATTTAGTAAGCCAGTAATGTATAATACTACCATAGAAATTACAAGTTAGAGAGTGTGAAGTAGCATACATCGATTGGGTTGAAAGTATCAATATAGCGGCAGTGCTTTGCGTCCAGTTTATCCGTAACGAAAGGGTTAAATAGGTTTGTTTCATTTGAAAAGTTAGCAACTAAATTAGAATACATACATTAGAAAAATTATATATCAGATATTTCTGAATGTTTCCCAAATATCTTTACTAGATTTAACTTTCATGTATTTGTTTTTATAAGGATTTTTCAAATCAAAAATTTATTGAAATAAGGTCAAAAGAATTCAAGTCCATGTTTCGAATTTAAACGGTTATGAAAATATTCACTCATCATTTACACATTTTTTAAAAAAAATTAACAGTGTTTTCTTGTGGTGAAATATGCCCAGAATATTAAAACAGTTCCGTGGAGCTTAGAGACCCGAAAACCTGTATTTTGCTGGAGGTGTTGTTGTTATCTTGCAATTTTGAAGCCATCCAGTGTTGATATTTACTGGTCTAATGTCTCCAGAGATGTGTTGGTTAACTCTGATAACTGGCACGTGGTAAAACTGGGTAGTAGATGGATATAATTACTCATGTTTCGAGAACATAGTGTATATAAATCAGTCCAGCTGGAATTGCTATTGTGTGATGGCATGGAAAAATTTGGACTGGAAAATTCTAAACTCAATAGAAAATTATACCCTTTTGCAGATAATATACCCCTAAAATGTCAATATTTAGAAATGTAACAGAAAAAAAATAGATCTATGTAGAAAGAAAAACATATGATGCACGATTAATAATTTAATAAACATTATAAAAATGGATATATTAACCACAATGAGCACATTGTTTTACAAAAATCGGTCATATAAAAATATAAAAAATACAGAGTGTTGAAAGTAGGAATATGTCTTTATTTTATGTACACAATTAGCCTAGTGGTAATTTAATTAAGAAGAAAATCTAGAAACTAAGAAACAAATTCCCTTATACAAGCTACCAATTGTATAAAAATCATGTATCATACTGAATGTAATGGAAAATAAAATTGTTGCAAAATTGAAATGAAGATAAAATAAATGATTGTATATTTTTTCCGTACAGAATAATAGCATATTTAATAAGTAAAGATTGCCAAATTATAGATATTATTTTGTATTAAAATTTAATATTAAATCTACTGGAATGCACGTTTCATTTTTTTAAAATAAAAATTGTAAACTATATTTAACAATACTTATCTTTTTAATAAACTGCATATATTTATTATTTAAATTCATTACAGTTAGTAAAATATTAGGTTGGTAGGGAAATAGTTACGTTTTTTTTAGAATTCGAACCTTTATTTTTTTTAATGAAAGTATCATTTCATCGTATTCATGTTAATATTATTTTAAAGTGAATTTTTCGGTCTGTATTTTGGTAACACCGACTTTGGTTTTATTATTAATTTTGCTTCAAATTGGGATATTGAATTAAAGATGGAAAAGAAGCAAATAAGAGCAAGTTCTTGATGAATTCAAAACGGGTAGTAAAGTAACAGAAACTGTTCGTTAACCAAACGATGCTTTTAGTGTGGGTACTGTTAAGGAACGTACGGTGCAATGGTGCTTCCAAAAATTTTGTGCCGAGGACGAGAATCTCGAAGATGAAGAAGATCGCGGGAGTCCTTCTTCAGTTCAACGACCAACTGAAGGCGTTAATTGAATCAGAACCACACGCAACAATTCGAGAGTCTGTACAAAAGTTAGGCTTTAGTCCAGTAGTTATGAACTACTTAAAACAACTAGAAAAATCAAAAAAGAAAAAATGTATATGAATTTGACAATAATAAACCGCACCGCGGCGTTGAAGGTCCTTCTTCAGTTCATAACGACCGACTGAAGGCGTTAGTTAAATCAGAACAACGCACAACAATTCGAGAACTTGCATAGGAGTTAAGCGTTAGTCATCCAACAGTTCTGGATTACAAACAGAAAATTGAATACGAATTTGAAGGTCATAAAGCGTAATTATTTTTATATTACAAATATTATTACTAATATGGAATTAAAAAAAAAATCAATAATAATAATCTAATCTTCATCTTTTTAAATTCTTAGGAGTTTATAACAAAAATAATGGGAATACAGTTAGAAATTTTATATAAAACTATAGATTAAGAACTGTAAATATGAATAATTATATTTTCGAAGAAAACTATTAAATGTAATCACAGATACATCTAATTATAAAAATCTGTCGAGTCAAATGCCAATTATTTCAATCGACAAACTTAAACTTCAACGCTTTTGATTCAAATTCAATTTTAAGTTAGAAATTTCATATACTACAAAATAATAATCCTATTTCAATAATAAGACTTGTACTGATGTAAAGTTATTTACAACGACGGTATACAGAGTTTATAATATACTCGGAGTCAAGTAGATTTTAAAGTTTTACGCTCTTAACTTTTCTTTAATTCCCTAATTAAATATACAGAATGTTACCACAATAAAACTTAAATACGATGGTTTCTTACAAAATCCCCGTAGAAAATGAATATTTTACCATCAATTGAATATTAAGCTTTTAAGTAAGATCGAATTAAGCGTCTCAGAAGAACAAAAGCGATACGATTTTCTGGATTATACAGAAAGACAAAAAATAAGGAAGTGCAACAACAAGATACTAAATTTTGCCTCGAGATATTATATATATATATATATATATATATATATATATATAATATATATATATATATATATATATATATATATATATATATATATATAATATAGTTTGATATCAGCTTATACGTCTACGATCCGGTAAATGTATTATACAAAAAGGCACCGTCGTCGACGTGTTGTGTAGATTCCCCGGTTATTCCGTCGTTCCTATTTTTAGCGGAATCGCGTAAACGGAAAAAAGCTATAGAGGTGCCGAAGGAGTGAGATCGAATACGTGTGTGTGTGTTTGTATGTATATGTGCGATCATCCTTGAACCACTTTAAGAGACACGGCGGCGCCGTACGTCGCCCAGCTCTCGGCTATCGCATGAATCAGTCACCGCGTTTTCAAGTTCCATCCAACGGGGGCGATCCTCCCTCTACCATACTATCCACTCCTCCTTACGCACGGTCCTTTAGTCGGCTGTCGCAATCTATCACACCATTCACCGGTCACGGCCATACGAAATGCTTTATGCGAAATGCCAGGCGTGTGATCTGGAAACTTGTGTATCCGACGAGGGGATAGTTTGGCGTGTCTCAAATGCACACGTCTACACACATACACAAGGTGTGTGTGTATACATATATATATATATATATATATATATATATATATATATATATATATATATATCTGATCGAATAATTTTTGAAATTTTATTACTTAAGATATGAACGTCGAACTGTATTAAATATCAAATCGTGAATAATATTATAAATCTAGCTAAATAACGTACTTGTAAATTTATGATTCCGATGAAAATTCAATCGTTGTCCTTTTGCTCGACATGTCTCTCGGGAATAGAATATCAAATAGATTGAAATTTACGGACTTATTGCAATGCCGTTTCGAAGACTAGAATACTAACACTGTACAAACATCAGTTAAACTAAATACGAATTATATTCTTGTTGTATAAATTATTTTTTACAAATATGAAGTGATCGCTGTAAAAAATTCAGTAAAAATAATGAATACAAATTTAATTGAACGTATTGTTTCTATAAATGAATAAATATTAAAAAGAATTTGTGTTTTAGGTTATTTTACAATGTTTTTTGAAGAAAAAAATGAGGACAAAACATGCCAGATTAATGTTGTTTTATTATAGTGTTAGCCAGACAGAAAGAGATCAGTGGCAGCGCTAAATTAATGTATTATACTTTAATACATTTATACAAAAAGTAAAATCAAGTACTGGGTTATATTTGCTTAGCTTATTAGAAAGTTTATAATATTTTCGAAAAATTAAACATAAAATATGTACCGATATACCATGTAGCAATGAACATCATTATATTAGGTCGGTAGGAAAAAAATTGCGGTTTTTTTTTTGAATTTGAATGTTATAAACCGCAATTATTTTTCTAGCAACATAATAGAAATTCCATATTTCGTATACTAATTATATTTCATACACACTTATAATAATAATTAGATACATTTGGCATATTAACAGTCGATTAGTTGTTATACCATTGGATAATGACGCTTAAATATAGAAAGAACTAGATTGTGATAATTTGATAAGGGCTAAGACCTAGACGTTTTCAACATTCAAATATAATACACTTTATCTCAAGTGTAGCACGTTTATATATATATATATATATATATATATATATATATATATATATATATATATATAAATATATTCACACGTTTGCAGTAGTTTTTATGCTTTACATCATTGTTATATATTCAAAATAGATGTAACTAGTGATAAAATCTTAATACGAACAGTGGATTTACATGATAAAACAAGTGACAGATGGACTCGGAGCGGTTAAAACTTAAATATTTTCATTAGTCCAGGTATTTTTATAAACACATTTAATTTTATTAAATTATCTATACTCTTCTGTCTATAACCTCTACTTATACTACAAAATGTGTTTTATACATTCATTTAAAAAATGTAAAAATGTTTAATGGATTATAAAGTAATGGAAAATGTTCTTTTTTTTGAAAACTATTTTATATTTTGATTTAATTAATACAATCAGTTAAGATTTGATATGGTCAAGATAAAAAAATCTCTTCTCATAAAATGTTTACAAATTTCTAATCAAGACATATCTAGACAGGACATGTCTGGTCAGAACATGTCTGGCAAGGACATTCTAGGTAAGAAAAGGTCAATCCACAGTCAGTGCAATCTACAGTCAGATTAGACTACAGTCTGGTCTATCCAAAGTCGTCAATCCACAGTTAAGTCGATACGATAAGATAATTGAACCAAGAAAATTCATAGTCCGGCCAATTCACAGAACGCTGAATACCACCAGCTAAATCCACAGTCAGATCAGTCTATAATCACGATTGTCCACAGTCAGGTTAGCTACAATTAGATAAGATAATTGATTATCAAGTCAATTCATAGTTCGATCAATGCAGTATCAGGTTGATTTACAATCATGTGAATTAAGTTAAGTGAACTTCGATCAGTTTCGAAGAATGCTTTTAAAAAAATGTACATGGAACAAATTAAAATGTCGAAAAACTGTAGAAGAATTTATATATATATACATATATGTATGTGTGTGTGTGTGTCTGTGTGTATGCGTATATAAATTTATATACAGATAGGTACATACCTAGATAAATATAAAAATACTTGAATTTTGCTTTATAGGAACTTAAATGTCATAACATATTGTCTCTAATTTTGTTATTAATAAAGTTAATAACTGAAGAAAAAATAATTTATTTATTCATAATTGGAACTTCAATTTTTTGATACGAAACAGGTCGAATATTTGTGGACTAATTACATACATTCGCATACACATGCAATAATATATATATATACATATATATATATACATATATATATATATATATATATATATATATATACATTTATACATATATATATATATATATATATATATATATATATATATATATATACATCTCCGCATTTCGATCTATAAATATCTACATGTGTATAATTGAATAATTGGACGCGTATATATATGTTTGACAAAATGAGTTCATATTTCGAGTCAACGAACAATAAACAAAACAATAAACGCGTTACTTAATAATAAATCGGCTCGTGTTGGAAGAAGAAATATCAATGTGAGCATACAAACAGAAATATTAATCAATCAGAGATGAGACCGTTCTGATGATAAAAATCCTAATAAAATTACACCGCTTCCAAACTTCCAATCAGAAACGCCGGTCTCATATAATTGAAATCACTTTATCCAATTATAAATATAATAGTGGAAGCGAACCATTCTCTCTCGGCGCGCATTTCACGGATGCCTTCATATTAAAATGGACGGACGAACGACCGCGCTACATGCATGTGTGTGTGTGTGGATATATATATATATATATATATATATATACGAGCTCAGTCTGATAATGAATTAGAGTCAACAAGAGTGGAGGTTAATGGCCAAAAGATTAAAGTCAAGTGGATAGTTATGACATGTACCGCTGGTGCTCTGCACAAAGCTCAGTTCATATAAAATACCACTCGTCGTCGTTCCGACGACGACGATGAGTACACATGCATCGTGCGGATCCGTTGCCGTCGGTCTTATTCACTAATGGACACTTGTAACCCACTTGGCAGACTGGATAAGAGTAACCGTTTTAAATTAGGGCTGTACGAGGGACAACCGAACGGACAAACGTGGGTGGGTGGAACTAGTTTGTTATGTACAGAAGGGTAGATGGCGGAGAGTGTTCTCTCGATTCGATGCATTTCAATGAACGAAAAATTGTATTCATTGCTGACATGAAACGTTTTTGCTTTATTCTGTGTTGTTGAAACTTTTTTTTATAATTGAAAGAAACAGATAAATAAGTAATTAGGACAGATATAAATAATGAATTCGTAATATCACATAAATACAAAGAGAAAATTTGGTAAATTTTGAATCTTATATATATATATATATATATATATACAAATATATATATATATATATGTATATATATATATATATATATTATATATATATATATATATATATATATATATATATATATATATATATATATATATATATATATGTAAGTGTGTTTGTATGTATGCATGTATACATATAAATTCTAACAAAATAATAGATTTTTGGAAATAATTAAAAAAGAATATAGCTAATCCATTAAAAGATTATATCCAGTGTATTATTTAAAACATAATACATTAGCATGGAATATAGTAATTTTTTTAATACCACAGTAATATATTTTATATTATATTCCAAATAATATAACGTACGCTCGTCTCGTGCATCAAAACATTTATTTTTATATAATAAGTTAAATGATTTATCTTCATTGCAAATTTATTTTCATATACATGAGAAGTGATAAGATTGTTAGCTTCGATTGTGATATAAGAAAATAGATATTGCTCATTATTCGAGAATCATGCGATTCAAAACAAGGAGAAGATTGAAATGATGATAAAACAGTTAAGCTCACGTTACCCTGCAACGATATAATGAATAAATTAATGAGGAATAGTGTCCTAATGATATTAATTATTTTTTATTGAACAGAACGCAATAATATAGAATTAAATCTACCGAAGAGTATTTTTGTAATATTTATTAATAAATTATTGTTGTTTCTGTTCGAATTTGTAGGTAAAATATCACTGTTACTTAATTATTTATACAAATATAGGTTTCAATCTTTTTTGTTGTGGTATGGGATTATTATTTATTACAAATAATATTACTTATACTATTTATAATAGAAATTTATAAGAGTTTAAATTTTGTATAACAACAATTAAAGGTTCTAAAGTGAAAAAAGCCATATTCAAACTATCAAGACTTGAAAACAGTTTAGATAAGTGGTCTTCAAACTTTGTTGACTCACTCTTAAGATTATAATTTTTTTTATGGAACCTCTACCATCTCCAGAAAACTCAAGATGCATACTCCACCAGTTTTGAAAATCAGCCATCTTACATGACCAAATTTTATTATTTGCATCTGATTAAGTAGGGTCGTAAAATGTATTCATACATAAAGTTTTAATGCCTAATAATAGGTATTTATAGAAATAGAAGAAATTATTATAGATTAACTATTTTGAATTTTGAATTTTTCGGCTTTTTTTCGAAAATTCTTTTGCATTATGACTGACTCATAGAACCCCTGAATAGGTTACGTGGAACCTCAAGGTTCCACGAAACAGTATGAAGAACATTGGTGTAGATGAATGGGAACTAAATTATATCATGATTAAGTTTGATATCTAATTTAAACAAATCAGAGCTCTTCGTTTCAAACATCATTTGTAGATAGGATACTCGAACTGAAATGTATAAAGACTTTAGGTGAGAAAATTTAGAGGAGAGAAAAAATCTTGAACGTGTGATATTTAAATTATTCGCGAGTTATCCATCATGGGTAGAATTTAATTCAGGAATAATTTTTCTATTTTTTTATATAGAGAGAATGATCATCATGCGTTTAAATCTGACAATTATAAAGCGAATGGGTGGATAAATTTTTTATATAATAATTTTTCATAAAATTTTCATATAAATTGTTACCTGTCGAATGAATTACATCTGTGTATGTTAAATCTACTAATAATAAAATCTTATAAATGTAAATTGAACAGAATAATCAGTAAAAAAATAAAGTATGATTGTTTTTATCCCCACTTCCATACTTGCTATTCTATAATTTATATTTGTTGTTGAGTATTTATAATTTTATTAACATAATATTATATATATATATATATATATATATACATTTATACGGTCATTTTTCAAGACAAATCCAATTTAACATCCGGGGATTTTTATAGGTGGAGTTCTATAAAATTAGTTATAGAATACAGGCTACGTGTACGGTCTTTTATCGACCTGTCAGGTTTATCAATTAAAGTCGACCAATTTTGTCAAGTTTCGATCAGACATTTTAACCTATAAACAGATAATCCAGAGATATAATAGACTTTGTAAAAATCCAGTCCAATTCTGTGCAAGTGAACAGAGTATGGTCCTATCAACTGACTCTATGATTGTCAGGAAGTAAATATTTACTAAAATTTTTCAATAAAGTAATGTGTACATAAACGTGCATGTAGTTGCAATTTTGTACTTGTGGATCTACAGAACAGTAATATTCTAAAAAGAATATTGTTTTTAGAGAGATTAATATTTCATAGTATATTTGTGAAACAAGCTCGTTATAAACGCAAGTATCTGTATGGAAATATTCATGAACAAAAATCCATGTGAATATTGAATTAATATAGCTTCTAACTCGTTCATCTATATTCGTTACTACAAAGTTTAACTATGTGTGTATATATATATATATATATTAGGTTGTCCCGAAATATTTATGATTTTGTTTTCTGAATCTAACATTAATTTTTTTCAATAAAAATATCATTTCATTATGTTCATGATAATATCATTTTAAAGTCTGTATTTTGGGAACACCGACTTTGGTTTTATTATTAATTTTGTTCAGATTTGGTACCTGAATTCAATATGGAAAAAAAGAAAATAAGACAATTTTTATATGAATTCAAAACGGATGGTAAAGAAGCAAAAATTGTTTGCAAACGATGCTTTTAGAGTGGGTACTGATAAGGAACGTACAGTGTAAATGGTGGTTCCAAAAATTTCGTACTGGGAATGAGATATTTGAAGAAGAAAGTCGCGGGCATCTTTCTTCAATTCATAACGACTAATTGAAGAAGTTTGATGAATGAAAAACACACAATAATTCGAGAACTTACACACAAGTTAGGCGTTAGATGTCTAAGAGTTCTGAACCATTTAAGACCGATTAAATTAAAAAATGTATATGAATTTAAAGATCATAAACCGCAATTATTTTTCTACCAAGCATATATATATATATATATATATATATATATATATATATATATATTAGTTATAAATATTGAGTGCATAAAAGTGTAACATTTTAATGTCTAAGCCACAAGAATGTCATAAAAATGATAATAAATTAATCTATAAATATGAAACATAATTATAATTTATGGCGAAAAATTTTTATAATTGAAAATGAAATAACATTTGCTTAATAGAATTTACAAGTAAATCTTAAAACTGAAGTTTTATAAAATAAGAGTGTAATTTAAATATTTAATAAAATGAAAATTAATTACTTTAATGAAAGTACTGCGAATATTTTAAATAGTCGATCATATTCTCTACATTCAAACATTTATATTGAAAGTCTACAATTATATTTGTATTTTTTATCTATTAAATACATAAGTTGTAAGGTTTTAAAAATATTAATTATGAAAAAAGTATAGGATGATTCAATTTAGGCTTTCACATGGAAGTAAGTTAAAAGGAAGCGCAGGGGTTAAGAAAATTCATGTTATTTCTTATTAAGTATTTTAGTTTAACTCAATCAACGAGTTTTTCTTTTAATTTCTTCACTTCATATTTTCGTGTGGAAGCCTAAGTTGAATCACATTATATTATTAAAAAGATATGTTTATGGAAATAAAATCAATAGTTTTTTAGAAAAAAATATACATTTAATTGTATTCTAATAGGAAAAACTTTTACATAAGAAAATTTCACGTATTTCGGTATTCTTCTTTCATTTACAAATTTAAACTTTCTAATTTTATTTCACATACTGCATAAAAGAAAATGGTGCGGTACATATGAAAAGAAATTTATCAAGATATAAAACATGTTTATATTATTTTTCTAGATGATTTATTTTCGTTGTGTTAAATACAAACATTCATTAATTATTTATGAATTAGATAATAATAGTAATATTTATAGAGTTTAAAAGTATGTTTAATTTTAAAAATAATTGATTGATAAGCATTTAATATTAACTTAAATAGAAAAAATCTCAAATAAATGAAACTCATTCACAGTTCAATAACACATTCGTGTATGTATTTTTTTTAACAACTCAATCATAAATCATTTAAATTTTATAATCATTTATTATACATTCCGCACATGCGACTGTCTCAACAATGTGCGAAACGTTGTAACGAGTTTCGAATACGTTCACCGTTGAATGAAATCGGTTGTCGCTGACGCACAGCGTCAAAACCGTTTTCATCATCCTGCAACGCCACAAGCAATTTCACGCGTGAAGAATCCAGTCCGGCCAGAATTCACCGCCTTATCATTGACGAAATTACCACTAGGCGTCGTCGTGTCGTCGTCAGCGTCATCCAGATGGAAATCAGTTACGGTTCCGTGCACCATGTATGCACGCATGGGACTGGATTTCCTCCACCGAGCAGTTGCTTAACAGAAACGCGCGACATTTGACGGTCTTCGCGTACGTTTGGCAGTGTCGTCGGTTCCACAAGTTCCTCCATCCACTGTTTCCATCTGCCGCACACTGATTTCACTCGTGTGGGTAGCTCTGCGTGTATGTGCGCGGAGATGGTTGTATGTATTATATACCCTTTTATAGACTAACGAAATGTGCCACTAAGTGATTTTCACCTCTTCGAACACTGGTGTCAATTTAAATAACGGATGGTGGAATCCTCTGTAAGTGACACTTTTAAAACCTACTGTATAAAGAAGCTTCCTCATCCATTTTACCGACGTTCACTTATATATTTTGATCATCTTCTTTTGCATTGTACACAGATATAAAAGTACACAAACACACGCATATACACACCTATGCACACATATATATATATATATATATATATATATATATATATATATATATATATATATATATATTATATATATATATATATCATGTATATGCTTTAGCAAATATTTTTACAAAGAAATCCTTTTTTTTACTCTACAAATCATAAAAAAATGTTCTGATTAAAAATGTACAATAAATAATTTTTGACTGTTAGTTATGGGCATTTGATTTATGATGGTATCATCCTCAGAGTAGTAAGCTATTGAAATATATTTCTTTATACCATGATCTTTTTCTGTACTTTGGCACTCAGTGGATGATAGAATCGTTATCAAAAAGTATTAACAAAAATATTTACTAAGATTAAAAATATTTACTAAGATTTAAAAATAAATACTTCCACCTAATTTTCTGTCGTGTTATGGGCGAATATTACAAAAAAAGCTCTCGACCTTTAAGAGTTAATATCACTATGTAACAGTTCAATATTTCTGACACTAATTAAATTTATGATTATTAATGAATACTTTTCGCCCTATAAAACTACAAAAAAACTACATTTATCTATTAATTGACTTATAAATATTAACATAGATATTAAAATAAAAAAAAATAAAATATACTTAATATGAACAACTTATAAAACTATATTTGACAATTATTTATGTAAATTTATTTACAACTGATTATACTCTAAATGAGATTAAAAAAGCGTTATGGTTTTGTTAGATCTTCTATTCAGAAAAAAATTCTTATATATGGCATTATCACTAGATATATTAGGTTGGTAGAAAAATAATTACGGTTCATGACTTTCAAATTAATATACATTTTTCTAATTTTTTGTTTTTTCTACTTGTCTAAGTGGTTCAGAAGAGTTGGATGACTAACGCCTAACTTATGTGCAGGTTCTCGAATTGTTATGCTTGGCTCTGATTCAACTAATGCTTTCAGTTGGCCGTTATGAAGTGAAGAAGGACGCCCGCAACCTTCTTCATCTTCAAGATTCTCACCACCAGGACGACATTTTTGGAACCACCATTGCACCGTAAGTTCCTTAACAGTACCCATACCAAAAGCATCGTTTAGTTAACGAGCAGTTTCTGATGCTTTACCGTCCATTTTGAACCCATACAAAAATTTTTCTTCTTTTCCATCTTCAATTTAATAGACCAATTTGAAACAAAATTAAAAATAAAACCAAAGTTAATATTACCAAAATGGAGATCAAAAATGTACTTTAGAAATGATATTTACATGAACACGATGAAATGATAATTTCATTGAAAAAAATAAGGTTAGAATTCAGAAAACGAAAACCACAATTATTTTCCTACCAACTTAATATATTACATCTATGACTAGCCAGATAAACGAATTTTTTTATATTAAAAAGTTGGAAAAACACTTTTCTACTGGTGAATATAATATTTATTAACTGATCGAATCGATTCACCATCCATGAAATATGGTAAAAAATAATATATTTATGACACAAAATACAAACAGTAATCAATAATCGAACAATTTTACAACAAAAAAGATTTTTGAAATACAAGACGAGATAAAAGCAATGGTCCTCTAACGAAGGACATTAATCTATTTCAACATATCGTTAGACTTATAAAAAATATATATATCTCATATTGTATCTCCACGCTAAATATTTCCTTCTTTTATTTGTTACAAATAAACACTTTAATTATTTTAGTAAATTTTGTTTTTCCATGTTCATTATTTTGAAAAATAACATCCACGAATAACATAAATAGACACAATGTTTATGAAATGTTATTTATGTCGAATATCTATTTAAAATATAAAAAATAGTCCACGTAAACAGATCAATAACAAAACTGATTTATAACATAATATCGTCTATTTTTCTCCGGCTTCTTCTGTGACACAAAATTGATATATTTTTAATATCTTCATATGAATTATATATATATATATATATATATATATATATATATATACTGATATAGATAGATATATGTTTAGCGCACGTATATATGAATTATGTTTGCCTCTCGATGGAAAATCGTATCACATGTACATGTTCGCATACTGCGGGCTGAATCAATATTTTCTGAGGTTATGTTACACAAAGAGGGAATATATATATATATATATATATATATATATATATATATGTGCGTGTGTGTGTGTGTATGTGTTTAATTGTTAGGTTAATTATCAAACTGTGCGATTATTAATTTGAAACGTGTGTTTACGGAGTTGATCAAATACCGCAGCCGATATGTGTTCACATGTTCATTCATGATTCTTTTTCGTGCTATTTACTTTATGAACTGACACCCATACGGTACCCTCATGCGTATATTCAAAGTGTGGTCTCGATTCGACCACTTTTTCATGAACAGTCTGTGTGTAATTGGTTTTTGTGCTTTTTACAATTAAAAAAAAAACGAATGTTTACTTTTGTAAAAGTATGAATACTGAAAATGTACATCTTGTTTCAAATATAAAACATGTAAAATATGTTACAACATAAAGAATTAAATATAATAAAGAACGCGTACGTTTACAGTAGACGGCGCTAATGACTAGCTGTCGAAACGCTCTAAAACCCCAATAACCAACCGACCTTTACAGTAGAAATAAAATCATTTAGAATATAAATGTATACAATGAATTAACCCTTTGTATTTGCATTTTTAAAAAGAAATAATGTATACAAAATGGCTATTTAAATTGAAAGGACTTACGAAAAGTCACACATTTTTTTGCAACAAAATAAACTTCATTTTATTTCCAAAATATTGTTTTATTATAGGACCCGGATGTCTTCGGATAGGAGAGTGTTGTATTTATTTTAATAAGTTTCGCAACAAAATGATAAGTGTTTGAAAACTGATAGTGTTTTTTGCAGTTCTCGAGACAGATTCGTGATTGACTGATAGGGTTTTCTGCAGTTCACAAGTCAGATTTGTGATTCATGCACAAAGGGTTAATACGCAAATAATGAATTTAAAAATGACGTCTTGATAGTTTTCGTCATTTCTGATCAGCTATATTTCTTTTCACTACTAATTTCTATCTTATTGTTGACTTAAGGAGTTTAGTCCATTCTCAAGTTTAGTCTCTGCTTGAAGAGGACATACGTGCCGAAACTAGTAGTGAATAACAGAAACTCAGATGATCAAAAAAAAACTAATATTATCAGAATAGAACATTTACGCAATCACAAGGTAAAAATAAAATTTTAATTTGAATTTAAACCTTACATAAATAACAGATCTATTATTGTAACGTTTGATATATATTTAGAGATTATTGATTTAAACAGGGTGTTGTTTACATCCCTTCCTATTCAACATTTATCAGGAATATTCACTGAAAGAAAGGGAAAATAAATGTGGAAGAATGAGTGTCTTAACAAATAAAGAGTTACTTATTGAATCACAACTTCTTCGATGATTAATTGACCGAAATTCAAAACATCTCTACTACAGAATATGTGATTTACAAATAAATATATTTATGTAAAGTTTAAAAATATTAGGTTGGAAGAAAAATAAATGCGGTTTATGATCTTCGAATTGATTTAATTTTTTCTCTTTTGATTTTCATAACTGTTTTAAGTGGTCCAGAACTGATGGATGACTAACACCTAACTTTTGTGCAAGCTCTGGAATTTTTGTGAGTGGTTCTAATGTAACTAATGTCTTCAGTTTGTCGTTATGAACTAAAGAAGGAAGCTCATGACCTTCTTCATCTTCAAAGCTTGAGTAGTTATTCGAGTATCCACGAGCAGTTTCTATTGATTTACCATCCGTTTTGAACTTATGCAAGAAATTGATCTTATTTGTTTTTTTACAACATCAATTCAATAACTCAATTTGAAGCAAAATTAATAATAAAACCAATGTCGATGCTATTAAAATATAGATCAAAAAATGGATTTTAAAATGATATTTACATGAACACAATGAAGTGATACTTTCATTGAAAAAAATTAAGTTTAGAATTCAGAAAAAAAGGCAATTCTTTTCCTACCAATCCTATATTAATAAAAAGATTACATCATCATTGGTGTTAACTATAAAAAAGCTATTATCAAATAATAATATAAAGATACTTAAGTACATTTTCAATTTCACACATTAACTTTTCACTCTACCATAAAACAAAATTAATTTCTGGTACAGAAATAATTCTTTAACCCTAGCTTTTTTATTTTATATTACATTTACATATTTTTTATTTTATATTTTGTTTTATTGTATTTTATATTAGGTTTTAGTATGTGTTGTTTTTAAAAAAAAACAAGCTATCTATTGTTAAATTAATAATTTTACTTCACCTACCTCATGTACTAAATTGTGACACTAAGCCATTATTTTATCTTATTCGATCTTAATTATCAGGATGATTTTTTCTTATTTGATCTTTCAGTTTCGGTTTTATTTATACTAATTTACTGATAAAGGAATGAGAAATAGTACTTTGTGTTTAATAAATAAATATAATTGTCTTTTCTAAACTAAGATGATTTACTCAAGTATTATTTACAAAAATATATCATTTTTATCTGTTGATGTTAATTATCAATATTTTTTTCGTGGCTTTTTAGCCAAAATATTCGTAGAAATTTGTTCTACTTAAGTGCTCAACAATTTTGACATTCAGTCTCTTTTCTTTCATTACATTTAATTCAAATGTTTTTATTATACTAGTACTTTAATTTATCATCTACTGAAATTAATATTTATTATTTTTCTGAATTGTTTAATAAATTTCATCAACTTGTTTGTTTCCATTCACAATTTATTTTTTTATCGTTTAAAATAATCAAATCAAGAAATGAACACTATCTTACACTTTTTATTTTTGATACTTTGAGAAATATCCTCCAAAACTAAATCAATCCCGATAAGAAAATAAAGACACATTTTAACGATTGTTAGAAGAGTTCTTTCTTTTAATGATTATTATGCGTTCAGTGGACGAAAAAATGTATAAAAAAATTTAACAAAATATTTTTTTAGGAATTAGTAGACAAAAATATGTAAATATAAAAATAATAATTACTAATTCGAATCACTATTGAATACAAATGAATATAATTTTCGGCACTGTTATTTCAAAATGTTTTGCTTATTAAATTGAATCGCTTGTTTTGGGTAAAGTGCAATAACAAAGTGGATGAATATATTTGTGGCTGAATAGCTATTAATATAATATGCACTTTGCAACACTTGCATGATGTGGAAATTTATTCGAAAATTTCGCTCATTTACAACACAAAGTGATGTGGGGTAAACGTATTTTATATTATTGTAATTGCAACGTATCATGTGATCAATACTGGAACAATTATTTTAATTAAATTATTTTATAAATCTCTAATTACATAAGTTCAAAAATGTCACATAAATGGATGACAAATTTAATAAAATTATTTTTTTATAAATAATTGGGCATTGATTATGATCATATTTCAATGAAACAGGATAAATTATTACATCTATATATATATATATATATATATATATATATATATATATATATATATATATATATATATTACATCTATGTAGTTTTCATACTCACAAAAGATTAAAATAATATAAAAGAAAAAAACAAGATATAACATGGATCAAAGTTAAGGAATGTGTAATTCGTACGACGAAGTCGTATAAAAATATATTTTATAAAACCGATTTTTCATATATAATTTATATACTGTTAAAATTGAAGTTCGTTAATAAAGTTAAAAAGCCGCAAGGTTCTTCGGCGACGCGATATTTTTATCTAAAAACTTTTCTGTTTCTCTACAATTTCCTAGTGAATATTTTATTAATTAATTTGAAGATTTTAAAAAAAGGATACTAAAATTTTAATTCTTTATCAGTTAAGCTGAAATTGAGTACAATTTAATAAAAAAAATATATTGGATAAAAGATCAGAAGTTCACAGAACTGAATAAAAAAAAATACTAAAACACTTCAAAAATATCAAGTGTTTAGATATCAAATATAAATTTAAATATTACTTTTATAGGACTTGAACTCTTATTTTCTCAATAACATTATGACGATATTCGACACTGTGATAAGAGAATTTAGATTAAACCTTGAAAGAACTCAAATATATCTTCTTCAAATGTCTCCCTTCACGTCGTTATAAAACTTTTGAGAGTATACAACTTTGACACCGATGTGACAGTGGAGAAATATTTTTTCCAGTGGTTGCGAATACGTTTTAAACTCTACGTTACAGGGATGATAATACTTTTATGCCAATGAACAAGTGTATATATGAGTGTAGCACCAAATATTCTCGGCTTAGATAAGAATGGATGTAAATAAAAAATACAGACTTTACTATTTTTCTATATAATTCCTTTTAACTTCAATTTATTTTCTACAGCACTTAATTATCTTCTATACCCTTATAAAAAATCTTCCATTTTTATATTAAAATGATCAGAACCGTTGTTTTCAGCGCATTATCATGATTAGAACACTGTCCACATAAATCTTTTTTTCAATTAATCAAAAAGCTGATAATCACTTGGATCCACGTCTGGATTGCAGGGTGGGTGATCAGGTTCTTGGAAGCCACACTTCTGAATAGCGGCTTGAAAAACAGTATCGGTGTGAACTGGTGCATTATTGTGCAACTAGCGCACTTATTTTGTTAGGTTTCCAAGTCGATTTTCTCGAATATCATCCCGGAGCTTATGTAACAATGTTGCATAATATAGGTCATTAACAGTGATATTGCGCTCCTTAAAATCTATTAACAAAATGTTCTTGAAATCACAAAAAAATGTCGTAATGATCTTTTTTGTAGATTGAGAAACTTTAACTTTATTTGAGAGTGGTTCACCTGTTCGCCGCTATTCCATGATTTCTCTTTTAGACATAGGATCATAGTAAAGGATCATTGTTCTTCTACAAGTGTAACGGAATCGAGCGCGAGCACTTCCACAGGGCGACCGAGACACGATTCATCTTCCAGTGACTCTTCTTCTAACGGAAATCTCTTAACCCATTCTTTTACCGTAGAGTATGAAAGGGAAGCTTGCCCGTATAACAATCTAATCGTTGTTTTATTTATCGTGGTGTAATTCTTTATTTTCTCCGAAACTTTATTACCGCATGATATTCCATTTCTGTCATGTGTGACATTATTACTATTATCGCTGTCACTGTACGACTAATCAAGTTACAGCCTTGAAATATTTACTAGTCGCTACCAAGACATGGATTTACTACACTGCACAGACTCGCCATGCGTGCGCATGCGCAAACATGTTAGGCCGAGAATATTTGACGCGCCCTCGTATATTAACACGTTAGCGGACAAGACGGCTATAGCCGTCTTGTGCTCTAAGAGCTTCAAGGACAAAACGGTTGCAGCCGCTCTAGTTGTACTGTTGAATCATGACATTGTGTATCACAATGAGCCACTGTTTTCTTTTCAGTATCTCAGGAAATAGATAATACATATCAATTATCACAAAGATATCGCTGAGGTTTGGTATAGGTATTGTAGTCAGTTTTCAATTGTTTCAATAAAAATATATATACGTACTTAACAACATTATTTTTAAATAGTCAAATGAATCAACTATTGTCATGTGTGTTTTGTAGAAGAAACCATTAAACGGCTGCAACCGTCTTGTCCCAGTTTGCAGAAATCCGTGATCTGCTGAGCCATGACGGCTGTGGCCTTCTGTTTTTTTTTACAAAAAAAATAATAACAATATAGGGATGCTAATTGATATAAAAAAAATATCTACATATTTTCAAATGTTATCTAAATTCATGAAACACTTGTGAGTTTTTACACACGATTTCAATCTAATAAAGTGCCAGCGAACGTGTTAGAGAAGAGTTTTTTGAAATCAAATATAAAACACACACACACACACACATATATATATATATATATATATATATGTAAGTAGAAAAAATATGGAGGATTGACGAAGAACGTCATGCGAAAAAGTTGAAAACGATCATTTTAATCAAAAACAGGGGAAGATGCTGTGAAGGTTCTAGGATGTTAACCGTCATGACCTAAAGGGAATCGTTTTCGAATCATATTTTACATTTTTAGTCTACACGTCAAATATGCGTTTACACAGACATCAAAACTACATTATAAATCATATTCAACATTATTGTAAATAAATTTCCTTTCAATCTGATTGAAACGGCGATAGAGAAACAGATACGTGTATATACGTGCTACAAAGTGTTTTATCTGTTTTATTTAATCAAAAAGTGACAAAATGTAGGAATGTTTCAATTGAAATGGAACAGAATTCATGTATATTAATTGTGTTCAGTCATCTTTATTCTTAATGCTTTGAATTTTTCTTCCTATTTATATTTTTACCTCAATATTGAAGATGAAAAATTATATTCAAAATATTTTGTATGCCTTATATATATATATATATATATGTATTTATATAATATATATATATATATAAATATAAACAAATTGTTATATAACGCATAAATAGTAAAGGGAACTGTACTTTTACTATAAACTAATAAATTGTGTAATAATGCAACAAATTACTGAAATCAACATTTTATTTATTTTATTATTCATAAGTTCTTTTGTAAAATTTAGTGTACTATTAAAACAACCGAATCTGGTAATATATTAATACATTTATTTATATTATGAGCGTAAAGACAAAAAAATATATCAACTATAAATAAAAAAAATACTTGAAAGAACTAAATTTGATTACGATATGTTGAATACAAACAGACAGATTTAATAGAAATAAGTGACATTAAATATATTTTAATATCTCTATGTTTATACATAATTCTTCTTTTTATGAAGAAGAATTATTCGAAAGTGAATTTAATATTAGTCCGGAACAAAAATCAAAAGGAAATGAATAAAAACGAAAGCTGTAAATAATTCACTAATGTACTTTTATATTAAGTTTTTAGAGAAATATTTTAACGTAAAATAATTGTAGAGATATATTCTACATCTCTTTCTCTAAAGGCTAATACCGATTTGGAACGACTATTTAGTGCTTATCTTTTTTTAATTATTGTAAATACCCATAAAAATAAATTGTATCATTTAAAAAAATTGTTGTAATGTTTTCTGGCGTTAAAATAAAGATTTGCAAGGCAACTCGTCTCGTTCGTTAAATTAAACACATCAAATACAACTTACTGGGGTTAAACTAACAATAATCTGTTTGTCAATGTGGGATCAAAAACTAGAATATAAAATATTTACTCAATAAAAGGTGTTTTTGTTTTCACAATAATTTCTAAAAATGCTCATAACCTACAACCAAAAACTATCATTTTTAATTGTTACTTATGAGAAACTGAGTGAAGATTCCGCCATCTACAGTGTGCCAAGGTAATGAAAAATCTGATTTTTCAGATCTGATTTGTCTGCACTTTGGACCTCCAAAAATGATGAGATCGTCATCAAATATCTATGAGGAAAAATATAAAATGGTCGATAATGTTTACCGAATATTTTTGATCAGAAAAAAATTGTATAGTATATAGGTTGGAAAAAGAATTAATTTGTGAAAATACTTTGTCTCATTTCTAATAAAATTAAAAAAGAAATAGAAAATTAAACGAATCGTTCATAAAATCTACATTTCAATAAGATGCTGCATTATTTAACTTCTATTTCATAAATTATCATTATTTCCGTCTCACAAATTACAGAACAATCTTTACGCACAAAAGTAAACAATGAGATAATATCTAATACACAAACTGAAACGATTTCTATATAAAAATGGAAATCGTTAAAGAACAAAACATGACAAATAAAAAGAAAAGATTGAAGTGTGATGAAAAAAATAATTCATTTATAAAAGACACTTTAAACATCGTGCCAGAACTGAATTCTGTTCCATTTCCCATTTATTATATGATTTTGTATTATAATCAATTATATAAATAAATAATTGCAAACACTCTACATTCTGCTTATTTGCATGGTTTCTTGCATATGTGTTTATTCCATGTTTAGTCTATCACTAAAGATAGATTAAACTATACACACATATATTCTAATACTTATTCTGTATGAATAATCAATTTAATTTCCTAAAAATACGTCTAAACAAAAAAAATATTACTAAGCCCATATGGTTCTACTTTGAATTCGATGTAGTTTTTTTATCGTTGTATTGTGAAGGTGAAAACACTAATATGTTTTGTTAATTATTATTTATAAATTTAATTATTAAATAAATTTGTTCATTAAATGTTCAATTGCCTGATCAAAACTATATACATACATATATATATATATATATATATATATATATATATATATATATACACACACACACATATACACATACCATTAAACAAATATCAGAAAATACATAAAAAAGTATTTTAAAATTAATTATCTTACCCAAAATACATCACATTTGAGATCACTGACCTGAAAGGAATAAAACGAAATTATTATAAATCTTAAATAATTTAGTAAAGTTAAATAACCATAATAATAGTGAATTATTTCTCTAGCATTATAATTAGTTTTATGATGATTTTTAGACATTTGAAAGAATTACATTTATTTATTCTTTAACAACAAATCTGCTGCTTTTATGATAAAGACAAGATTACTCAAATAGTATTTGAAAAAGGTTATAAAAAATAATGGAAAATATTTAATTTACTGAATAAGTATTATATTTTCATAATATATACAGACAACATATGTCTCTATAATTAACAATTGGTCGTGTTCCGTCACTTTTATTCGTGTTTTGATTGGATGATGATATTAAGTAATCTACTTTCTAATTGGTCGGTCTTCGCTAATCACTTTGCTTCTTCGTTAATCGTTTCGGATCTGTGACGATGTATGATTAATCGTCTTTGCTTCTTCGCTGATCGCTTCAATTTTGTGAAGTTTTATGATTCATCGTCTTCGCTTTTTCGTTGATCGCTTTATTAAATATCGGTTCTATGGTAAGGTATGATTTACCTTGTATACATTTACTGATCTTCGCTGATGTAAATAGCGTGTATCTTAAGTATATAACGATGTACATAAGCGTTTATACGAGGGTCATTTGATAAATATGGCAAAAAGGAAAAATAAACACTGTTTTTTCGAAAAAATCGATTTTATTTCTCAACATAGCCTCCATTGAGAGTTGTACACTTAGTCTAGTGAGTTTCCCTTTTTTTCATCTCATCGGAAATGTAGCTGTTCTCAAAATCTTCAAAATCTATATATCGATATCTCCATTCATTCGATGAGAATTTTTTCCCATCATGCTAAATTTTCAAGTTTGGGAGAAAGAAGTCGCACGGGGCCAAGTTCTGAGAATAAGGTGGATAAGGAATTAATTTGAAATCTAATTCGTGCAATTTTGCTATTGCGACTGTCAATTTGTGGGATGGCGCGTTGTCCAGGTGAAAGAGCACTTTTGGGTCAATATTGGTCGTTTTTGTTTCAGCTCTTCTTTCAAACGATCCAATAATATCGCATAATAGGTTCCTGTTATCGTTTTTCTTTTCATTAAATAGTCGATCAGGATAACTTCTTTGGAATCATAAAAAACAGTAGTTATCACCTTCCCAACCGATAAAACGGTCTTCGTTTTCTTCAGAGCACTTTCACAATTCGTTATCCACTGCTTTGACTGATGATTTGATTCAGGTGTATAGTTGTGGATTCACGTTTCACCCACGGTGACGAAGCGACGCAAAAAGACCTGCAGACTGCGATTAAATATCGCCAAGCACTGCATTGAAATGTCTTTTCGTATGTGTTTTGGTCGATAGTCAATAATCTTGGCACCCATTACGCACGCAGCTTTTTCATATGTATTTTTTCCTCCAGGATATTGTGCCCTTATTCAGTTGAGATGCTTACGGTCTCAGAAATCTCGTACATTTTCACTCGGTGGTCTTCCATAACCCTAATATGGATTTTTCAACAATATGCGTCGTGGTGACCTCAACTGGGTGTCCAGAGTGCGTTTCATCTTCAGTGAATGTTCGGCCAGGTTTAAACTCATTTATTCAGAAATAAACAGTCTTCAACGCTAGTGCAGAGTCCCCATAAACTTCATTCAACTCTGCTTTAATCTGGGTGGCCACCCACTTTTTCAAATAAAAATATTTTATCACTACACGGAACTCGTTTTTTCATTTTTTGCGGCAAATGCTACAATGCTCGCTTCAAACATCTGTAGAACATGAACAACGTGTCACTTCTGATTAAAATTTCCCCTATGCTAGTTTGAAGAGGGAAACTTGATAGCCTCGACGTTATCAAATGAATGGTACCGCTTTCATATAAATTTACCAATCTTATCAAACGACCCTCGTATATTTAAGATAGTTGACAAAAAATATATAACGTTTCAGAGGAAAGTATACAACAACGTCTATAAGAAAAGTATGTATGTACAATAAATCATGTCATTAATTCTGATTTATGTGTTTTCCTGAGTGCTATAAATTAAAATTTACCCTGAGTGAAGGTAGTTCTTATCTCAGTAATCTCTCTATAATTAAAACATGGGTCTAAGAAAATTAACGACTGAAGAATGTAACGCGCATAATCTCTTATCGTAACGTAAGCGCTTATCTCTTTATCGGTTTACATTTCCCAGGGGAGGAGAGCGATAGTGATTGGGTAGTCTCCCCGCACGAGGGTCGGCGACCGAAAAAAGCAGTGTGCAGAGCCCCCTGGATATTTTTATAAAGAAAAATTGGATAGACATTTACCGTCTCTTTTAAAATGGTGTTTATTTTATTAACTAAACATTCATCCTATAAAAATACAAATATTTCTTCTACTCGAAACTTTAAAAAAATTTTTTTTATAAAATTAAATCAATGTACAAACGTACTTCAAACGAATTTATTGACAACATTCAATTTTATAAAATAAAAGTCGTAATGGTCGCAGTTAAGTGCTGCAATCAAATTTGAATCAATATACCGCAAGTTGAAATTCTTTACTTTTCAAACACAATCAATTTCATTAACATACAAATTGTTTAATCGATCACTTTATTACATCCGATATTGATAAAATCTAAATATAATACGAATGACGAAAAACTATAACGTAAGAACCGTCGATAACATCAAGAAATAATAGCGTTGTTGATTTCGGACAGAAGTAGGAAAAAAGTATCTCGATGTGATTCTTGAAACGGTACCATACGTTTTGTACAAATCCACGGTAAGCAAAAACACACCAATAAACGTGTCTCCATGTAATCCCTGCCACTAATGTAACACACACATACATACGCACGCATCTATACATTTATATATATATACACAGATACATACATTCGACACAGGTCAGACTGTTGAGTAGCCGTCAATATTGAACTTGTGACCGTTGTGTATTCTGACAAAACATTCTCGCCACACACAGTCACACACATAGATATCATCTTTAACTCCCACCGCCCTGCACAATGTCATTTCTGTCGTGCCGATGACATCACAGATATTTCGCCGTTTTCCGTGTACCACTGAGTACGTCGTCACCGTGGCGGGACGAACGGACTAACAGACGGGCGGGCGGGGGTTCATAAATACGTGTACACATACTCGTATCGTCCTTCCGTGAGGGTTATTTCACGGCGTGTGATTTTTCACGTTCTCGTTGCGGATTCAAGACATGCGCTCGTCAATCTTCTTCGCATGCTGAAGAGAATTTCTTACGAATATGTTATTTTGTCGTTTGGATATATTTTATATAACGGACGGATTTCATTCAGTCATGCGGCTGAATGTTAAAAAATATGTACCGTATTTACTGTAAAGAAAATGTTTTCGTGTCGAGAGAAATGCATTCAAACAAACAAATACATACACATCTATACACACTGTTTGTACGAGTTGTATGCATACAGCACTGCTGAGAAGTCTTCGGTCATCTTTAAAATTGTATTCACTTTATAACAATTTATATATCATGTAGTGTTTGTAAATGGTTGAATTAATGTATAAGGAATTGAGTTTTTATTGATTAGTAAAAAATTGATCAATTTTTCATTTACAACTGACAATCGTTTAGAATTGAGATGGAGTATAAAGAGTTACACTAATACAGATTAGTGTGCGTCATGGAATATTCAGATGATGCAGAAGTTATCAATGAGTCACTTTTCTCATTCGATGTAATTCTCTGATTCTTTTGAAATATAAAATGGATGAGCTTAACAGAATTTTCCATGCGTAATGGGGATGGTCTTCCCGAACATGCTTCATAAAATACATTTCAACCATCTTTTCTTACACATTTATTGAAACACCCTCTTTTGTACAATACATCATCAATGTATTGTCACCACATTTTTAATTATAATTTTTCACCTTAAATTAAAATATTAGGTTGAAAGAAAAATAATTGCGGTTTATGACATTCAAATCCATATACATTTTTGTATTTTTTGATTTTTCTAGCTGTTTTAAGTGGTCCAAAAAGTATACATTGATTTGTATACAAAGTAGCTTTAATTTTCTTATACATTTTTAAAAGAGAAAATGTCTTTTTAAAGTGGTCAAGGAATTATGTACACAACTATACATATATATATATATATATATATATATATATATATATATATATATATATATACATACATGAGATTGTGTGCGAATGTGATCCTGCTTATATTCGCAGGATATATTTTTGGTACGCGAGCGTCGTTTGCTTTTTGTTGTACGAGCGGAGAGACGATCTGACGGCCGTATAAATGTTTTCAGTGCGGCGGGTCGGTAAGTCGATCGAAATGCTAAATCACGTTTTCGTTTCGTATTTTTTTCCTTTTGTACTTTTCAGCTTTACGTCGTCGAAAAAGTGACTGCTTATGTTGAATATCGATTCGGATTAGTTTCTTTTTTTCCAGGACGGATATTGTATACTTCTGAATGAGTTCGGTTATTACTATTATTATTTGAAGAGTTTCACGTATTGAAATTTGAAAGGTTAGTCAGACAATTTGAATAAAATGTAATCGTTCACTTGAACATTTTCATTTGGTTTAGTATTAGTTTTTACTAGTTTATATGAATTTTTTCGTTATCACATATCTTAATAATTTATTGTTAAGAATTATTAAATGTGTTTCCAGTTAAAAATGTTAATGATATAAATTATTAAAAATTAATAAATATTTCCATAACTGGATTATTTAATTACCTATACATCAAAACGTTCAACTAACGATTATTAATCATTTTTGATTGTTTCTTATGCTCATTTCGATGACAATGCAATCATTCTCAAAGTACTAAGAAAATAAATATCATTCTTATAAAATAAATTTATTTGTTGACAATTTAACTGTTTAAGATAGGAATGCGACTGAAAAAATGTAATAGTATTAGGATTAAATGAAAAATTTACACAAAAATAAATTAGATGGTACTAAAAGGGCAAATATATTAAATATCAATTTATGTTTATGTTGAATGATTAAATGATATCAATTTAAATACATGTTTACTCTCTTAACGAATATCATACGAATTGTCACACTGTTAGCACACATCTCTTTACAGTGGCGTACTCAGAATTTAATCTTGGGGGAAGAGGGCAGTTTAATGTATAATTTTTATTTTAATGTGAAGTCAATAAAATTCATTACAGGTGATTATAAAAAAATATTTAAAGAATAAAATTCAGTTTTCTTTTTACAAAGCTCTTGAATTACTTCAGTCACGGTTACATTAATTTCTCTGTATATATATATATATATATATATATATATACATATATACATCAATGAAATTTATATATATATATATATATATATATATATATATATATATATATATGACATTTGTAGTGTCAATTCATTTCTAAAGCCGAAAATTCCATGATATTATGTGTCAAGAGCATCAATACCTATTTTAAATAATCATTTTTATATTAGTCTAACACAAAGAAGGGTTAATAATTTGCAATGCAATTTTTATAGCGTGTTGAAAATTAGCACTTGTGTATATAACGCCTGTTGATGTGTGATATAGTGGCAATTTAAAAAGTTAGAAAACTCATCATCTTTCTTACATAATGCAATAAAACTGACACCAGACCTAATTATGTAAGATGTATTGTGTGTTGTTACAGAGATGAGATTTTGAAGAAGCAAATTAATTAACTAACACACGCAGCACGTTTAAATGTCGTCGCAAGTAAGATGAAAAGGAGAGGAGAATTACTCGTAGTTCGATACCTATATTATGAGTATGCCTAATTTTGAATATAATTCAAAAAAGCCTCTTTCAAAAAAAAATTTAATAATTACATGCAGAAATATTTATTAATTACATTTCATTTAGTTAAACTATTTTGACTCGAATAAATTATAGCAAATATAAGTATATGCAAAAAATATTATTTTAGTTTAGTAGTTATAAGATTTAAGTTAAATATATAAATATATTATATAAAGTGTTACTGAAAATGAATAAAATAATGAATATACAGTTGTTTACAAATACAATTTTTTTTTGCAGATTTGCAAACAGGGGAAAAAATGTAAAGATGCATTCAAGAAGAAGAGAATACTTCTTCCACATATAGGATTACACTAAGGTCATGTTTCTACATAATCTCCCCTAACAAAGCTTAACAGTTGCTTGTTTCGGGGTAAGAGCTGTTCTCAGGTAGATATTAAAGTCTTTAACATCTACTTGAGAATGGAACTTGTACCAGAACTAGTAGTGGAGAACAGACATTTAGCTAATCTAAAAAGACGATGATCAGGAGGACAACGTATCTATTAATAGCAATATATTTAGTTTAGTAATTATTATCATTTTAAAGTCATAATACAAAAAATGAATAAACTTATGAATTTGACAAACACAACTCATCTTGTAATAATATAGTTATCAGTATTGTGGCTATATTTACTTTCACAAATGAATGTTTTTCATATTCCAAAAATTGCAATCAATATATCCTAAAAAAATCAATAAATGATTATTGATCAATGTTGATTACCACTTATGCGCTTTCGATGACGATACCATCACAATCAGGACATTTCTAAACTCTTTTGAAGTAAAAATTTAATGAAAATATTTTCAGTGGTAATTATAAATCAAGAGAGAAAGAGTTAATAACTAATTGCATGATGTTGAAATAAGCTTTTTAGAGTATGAGAAAGTTTTAAAAAATTGTAGAAGTGAATAGAAAGACAATAATTAGGGTAGTAAAATTATTTTTATTTTTTAACATAATCTCCCTTAAATTCAATACATTTTATCTAAAGTTGTTATAGTGCCGTTATTCTGGTGTTAATGTGCAATTTTCTAAGCTTTTTAAAACAGGCATTTACTTTGGCTATAATCTGCTCATTTGTGTTAAATCTGCTCCAACAAGAAATATGTTCAGTTGTGGAAAGAGATGTAAGTCGGAGAGGACCATATCTGGTAAATATGGGGTATAAGGAAACAATTCGAAGCCAAGAGAATGGATTTTGGCCGCTGTTTATATCGATTAATGAGACTGAGTGTTGTCCTGATGAAACAGCATTTCTTTGAGTTATTTTTTGGGTCGTTTTTCAACATTGGTGAATCGTAACTTGTCCAATAAGGAACAATAATAAGCGATGTTAATTGTATTTCCCTTTTTCAAATAATTCATCAAAAAAATTCCCCATGCATCTCAAAAAACTGAAGCCATGACTTTGCCAAATTTGAATTTTTCGACGGCCTGTCTCTTTTCTTAGTCTACTGTTTAGATTACTCTTTGGAGTCTGGTATGTGAATGTGACTTCAAATCTCATCAGTGGTCATAAGCCGACACAAAAATCTGTTTACATTACGTTGCATCATTGCTAAGCAATCTTTTGAAATTTGGTATCGTTTGGGTTTTTGGTCCACAGCCAGTATTCTTGGTACCCATCTCGTAGACAATTTTGACGTGCCCAAATTTTCAGTTAAAATGAACTGTATGCTGCTATTTGATATGACCAAAGCCTCTGCTATTTCGTGCACCCTCACTCGTTGATAAATCAACACCATATCCTGCACTTTATTAACATTTTCTGCAGCAACTGACGTTGAAGGCCTACCACTGTGGGGATTATCTTCGATGGATGTTTCTGTATCTTATAAATTCAGCACCCCATTTTGCCACTGTATCACACGTTGAAGAGGAGCCACCGTTACACTACGCATCTTTTCAACAATTTAAAGGGCAATCATATCAATAAAAAACTAAAAATTTAATAACCGCATAATGTTTCAATTTATCTATTTCACAAAAATAGCGACACACGTCTTATTTAGATTGCTGTAAAAGCTAAACTAAGAGATGTTTTGCGGTTAAATTGTTACAGACCATTAATAAACGATGCCACTTCAAGAAAAAAAAATATTTTTAAGTTTCTCCAACGCTATCTATATGTCACTTCTACGAATTTTTTAAACCCCCTCTTATACATTAATTTATAAATATTTAATTTATTATTAATTTAATATAATGACATAAAATTTTACTTTATTAACTAGAAAAATTGTAAAGGTATTTATATGTGTGTGTATATATATATATATATATATATATATATATATATATTCAATTTCATATAACGTCGATCTGTTTATATTTATTTAAAATAATAAATAACTTTATTTATCCAAATTACACTGACGTTTATTCAAAATAAAACATAACATCATCTCTAATGATACGATTTATTAATCACCTCGACATTCATCCGTTGACATATTTTTTCTTATTTCCAACATGAATATCTATTAATATAAACAGTACTCAATGTATATATATATATATATACATATATATATATATATATATATATATATATATACTTTTTTTGTCCACAAAACTCTGGAAGTTCGAATACGAAAACAATAGTTTATAGAAAACAAAACAAGTCAGCTGCACGAGAAACATTAATTAGAGATCGAAGATTGATGAACGTGTCGCAGTGTACGAGAAAAACATTTTCGGAAACACTGCTGCGATTGGCAAACCGTTAACGGGGATGTACGGACGAAGGAACGGATGGACCGGAGCTGACGTTAATGCGAATGAATTAACAAACACGTTGACAGAATAACCCGGAATTGTTACTTTCTAAGTATTTTAGAATGAATCCTTAAATGTCAGGATAACAAATTATATATATATATATATATATATATATATATATATAAAGAGAGAGAGAGAGCAATATAATCAATACATCTTTGAAATTTACATGAAAAATAAAATTATTGAACACAAATTAGAAAATTACATTAATCTTAATTTTTTAATAAATAATAACATTATAAATGAATATTAATAATAATTCACTTAATAATGATAAAAATGATCAATATTTGATTATGATCTGGGTTTATTTTTTTTGAAGAATTTCAGAAATTCAGTTAAACTTGAGAAAAATATCTTTATGTATAAAAAGTCAAGGCATTGATTTATTAAATACTTGTATTTTAATCTGTACTAACATATTCGCTTGAGTTTAATTTTCCAATATGGAGACAAAATATAAATCAATCTCCAACTCAATTTTCAGATTCCTTTAAGCTAGCAATCTTTTAAATGTATAAGAAATATAAGCAACCCTAATTTACGGATGGATATTGAAACCATCCTAGATTGAAGCACATGGTACGCGAATTGGTATAATAACACCATCTTATTGTGTCTGGCGTTCTTTGGACCATATCTCTGATGGCTGGTGGTTATTGAGGTTTTAGGGCGCTTCGATAGCTAAGGTCATTCTCACCTGAAGACAAATTATAATTAAAAAACACACCCCGCTTGCGCACTGGTGTTAGAATCATCCTTTAATTCGAAACGCTACTGTATGAGTGCCAGACGCTTAAAAATATTCCATTAAAACCATATTTATCTTAATGAGAGATAAAAATATTGATGAAGTATCATATGAAGTGTCGGTTTATGACCACTGATCAGACTTGTATTCACATTCACATACCAGATTCGAAAGAACAAGCGAAACAGTGGACTAAAAAAGAGACAGAAACACATAAGAAGGAAATAAACTAATAAAATATTTAATATTGATTGGACACACATCTTTTGGTACATCTTGAATCCAATATCTACCTCCAGCCTATACTTGTTCAGCTTTTCCATCTATACATCAAGTTTCAATCATTATCATTGCTCATGAATCTCTTGTCTAACACCCAGTATGTCAGAATAGAGTGCGGCTACATAAATTAACCAGCACACCTAGTCATGAAAATAGTAGCCAAAATACATAATTATTTTAATACTGTTGCTAAAATCAATGTTCTGTCTGTATAAATAGTGCATTTGTGTGTATATGAGCTGTATTTTAAATTTATTACATAGAAAAAACATTTTCTATTTGAAATTTAAATGTAATTAAATCGTTTTTTTTATAAAAAGAGATATATTCAATATGAAGAGCTTTTTTTTGATGTTTCATCAATAATATTATGATGATATATGCAACGAAGTTTTCAATATTGTGAGTGCACGGTATGACGTCGACGTGTAGAGGAAAAAAAATGTTATGTTTACAAATATTACGTGGTTATATATATATATATATATATATATATGTATGCATGCATGCACGTACTATATATGCTGCTGTTCCATATACTGGCACAGCTGAGGTTTTTACGAACATGATAAACATTAATTTCACTCTGCGTGGCGAAGAATGCCTTTACAAATATTTAAAGTACGAAATGGTGTACGCTGAAAGCAAAGCGCATTGTTACATAAGAATGGGAAAAAGGTTTCCCACTGTGTGAGTGATATTAAAATATTTTCTAATTTATGAACTCCGACAGAGAATGTACGGGATGCAAGGAAATTTAATAAAGTCCATTATTATTACACGGACTAATATGATTATTATTATTATACCATCATTAAATATACACATACATACAGTTTTATACTTTTGCATATACAAAACACACACACATACATATATATATATATATATATAATTAAAAATTTAGAAATTTTATGCTTCACTCATTTTAATTTCTTATCGGTTTGAATCAGTAATCTAGTTAAGAAGGCGTAAAAAATTAATATCTTTAATAATTTGTTTGTTCTTTATATGAATTACTGTCTGACATACATCTATATATATATATATATATATATATATATATATATATATATATACATATATACATCTGTTCTCTGTGCGCCCGTGCAACGAGTGTAAAGAATGTTTCTGTTAAATGGTGCATTCTTAACAATAAGATGTGAATATAAAAGTACAAGATACAAGTCATTTACGTATAATTTCTGGACATTCAAATCAATGGCTCCCCTTTCAATAATTATTTCTCACTTTCTTAAAAGAATAAGAAACGTTCTGGTCAAAAATGTACAATAATTGATGTTTGTTAGTTTACACCGTTAAATCTCAATTAGGATAAAGATAATTGCTTTTTATTTTATTATTTATTCCATTGAATGACTTAAAATACATACAGGTCAATAATATATATATATATATATCTTAATAAAAAAAAGAACAAGTCATAATAATCAAGTCCACCAAAGGATTATTTTTTTAAGTCACAAAAAATATCATTTTTTTTCTGGTCAAATAGTTAAATAAATCATTATTAATAATATTTTATTGTTGTTTATGCGCATTTGACTCAGTTCTATTTTAAAAATCACCGAGATAAAGGTTAGAAGATGCTTAAGGGTACGTTGACAACTAAGATTATTAGCGCCCGAACACAAACACAAAATAAAAGCACAGTCCATTTTCATGCTCGCATTCGTATCATCTCTTAATTAAAACGTTAAATATTTGAGTACCAAACGCTATAAGCAAGTTATTTAAAACTCAGAGAGTGTTATCATACATATATAGAAGGAGGAAGGATCTAGAATGGTAAAATATCTAATAGTGATTGGATAAAACTTCTAAGTAGAATAGATAAGAGGTAAAAGCTCTTTAAATCAAGAACACATTTATAACACTGTGATCTGATAATTCGCCACGCTAAAAAAATCAATTACGAAAACTACTGCAAGTCTCGAATGAAATTTCGGGCGCTAATGACCTTAGCTGTCGATGCGCCCTCGAACCCTAATAACCAACCAACCATCTAATGAAATTACTTTTGATACGAACTGAATAGTGGTCAACTGAACTGATATCCACAGCATATCATGTCACTAGTTTCTCCCTTCTTTTACCAAGTATTGAGTTATGATAATAATGATATTGGAATGTGGATTTTTTTTAACAAATATCATATTGTGTCATAATATAAATATTCAATAAAAATTACAAAGAAATATTTTTTGATGTTTGAACTTCTTTAAAATCAGATTCTCCACAATTTACAACCTAAACGCTCATAAGAACTGTTTTCATAAAAGTATTTTTGACTTTTGACATGAATATGCGTTTTTCACATTAATAAATATCAAAGAACGTTTCCAAAATTCCTTTATTTTAGGAGATTCTTTCTAGAAATTGCTGATATCTACAATAAAATGATATATTTCTCTCTCTCCCCCTCTATATATATACATATATATATATATATATATATATATATATATATATATATATATATATATATATATATATATATATATATGTATATGTATATGCATGTATTAAGTTGGTAGAAAAATAATAGCGGTTTCTGACCTTCAAGTTAATATATATATTATACTCTTTTTTGATTTTCTTAGCTATTTTAAGTGGACTAAAACTATTGGATTACTAACGCCTAACTTCTATGCAAGCTTTTAAATTGTTGTGCGTGCTTCTGATTCAACTAACACCTTCAGTTGGTCATTATGCACTGAAGAAAGACGCCCGCGACCTTCTTCATCTTCAAGGCTCTTGTCACCAGCATGAAATTTTTGGAACCGCCATTGCACCGTACGTTACTTAACAGTACCCACACTAAAAGCGAAGTTAGTTACGAGCAGTCTCTGTTGCTTTAAAACCCTTTTTGATATCATACAAAAAATTGCTCTTATTTGCTTCTTTTCATCTTTAATTCAATAGTCTAATTTGAAGTAACATTAATAATAAAACCAAAGTCGATATGACCAAAAATGCACTTTAAAATCATATTAAAATGAACACGACGAAATGACACTTTCATTGAAAAAAATTAAGGCCAGAATTCACAAAACTAAACCAGCAATTATTTTCCAACCAACCCAATACGTACATATAATTACTTCTGTTAAAATTTTGACCAATTCGATTTAAAAATAGAAAATAATATTGCCAGGAGTTTAATTTTATTTAATACAAAATGCCAACAAATTTCTCAACACCGAATAAGCAACGAGTTTCAGAATCGCCTGTTCTGTTCATTTAAAATTCATTCGAGAAATGTTTATTTCAAGTGAAAAATGAAAAAAAAACGCCGTTAATGAAATAAACTCGTAACTTTTCGAATACTAATCTCTTCTTCCACCAGCAGTAATTATTCCACGTTTCTCTTAATTAATTTATCGTCCAACCACTCCTGTATTTATTTTCTCAATATATATATATATATATATATATATATATGTATGTATATATATATATATATATATATATATATATATATATATATATAAATCGTCATGAAAAACATTTCTAAGAGTAAAATAAATAAACAGACACGTATGCAGACGTTTGAAAAAAAAACAGTGAAACAGAAACACAAGAGGATAAAATCCCCGTGGCGGCTGCATCTCTGACGAACAATAACGTATCGGTATTATTCAAACGCTGGCTATTATTTGAAAGTAAAATTTTTTTTTACAAAACAACTTGACATTTTTCATTCGAACGCTCAGCATATAAATTCGTCAGCGTGAGATGTGTAACACGAAATTAATTCAGTATGTAAATAGCGTTGTTTACCGGATTAAATTAGCGTACGCCGTTTTGATAAAGAGGAGTGCTTATATGACAAACAGTTTAGATGTGTGCGGCGGTGGCGGAAGCGTGCGGTACGACGGACGACAATATTGGCGGAACCGACGGGGCGTCCGCCGTTCTCTTGTGTGTTCTCTGCACAGTGAAGACAGTCGCGCGCCTCTACACACGCTCGTCCGGATTTTTATCCAGGATTTACGACGTGCGGTCGAAACGTCGTTGCTGCTTTATCGGATTTTTCAGTTTTCAGCAATCCGATCCGATATTTCCACACGTACGGTTCATAAGTATCGTTCGCTGTTTTCCTCATCCATTCTTTCACACAGTGTCTGCCCTGCGTATAAATATTTTCCGAGCATACTTCGACGACACTCATTCGAGAATGTTCTGTCCTCCCGCACAATACAAACAGAAACTTAATGGATTTTCGATTAGACAAAACCTTTGATTAACATAAGGATTCGTTACGCGTCCAGATTAATAATTTTCAGGACGGATTTAAAACGGCACGTTGAATACTCGTACTCGGCTTGTAGCTTTAATTATTGCTTAAAACACACTATGCATACGAAACACGCGTCGCTGTTTTGTTTGTTTCAACAAAATTAAATGGTAGTTTTAGTCACATTAAAGTGTAAGGAGAATTAATGCGTTACTCTAACAATTTTAATGATAAAATCGATCACAAATAGTATAAAACGGAATGTATCTGATAAATAAATAATAATAAAGTTTCAACATATTAAGTTTATTTTTTTTAAAAAAAAAAACAGGAGACTCTTCCCCCTACTCGTTACGCTCGCCAATCGCTGGAGGCCTCTGTCACCGCTCGTTTCTCGTTAAGTGTCAACAATTTTAAAATGAAAAACAGAATAAATATGTTATGTAATGAATTTTTTTTCATTTTAAATGAAACCGTGAATATAGTAAAATTGGAAAAAAACTTACTGTATTTATTATAAACTTATTCTAAATTTTCTGTGTACACGATATTCGTAATTGATTTGTGTTCTTCTGAACGGGGGTAAAGTGATGAGAACCCGTGTTTGACAAGAAAACACAATTTTTTTGAGCAAATGCTTTTTTTATTTTTCAAGATAATCTCCCTTCCTTTTTTATTTATTTTTATCTCTTCCGAATAGTACTGTTTGTCAAACTCCTCAAAATAGGCAAATTTACAGCAGTCATAACTTTTAAATTTGATACAAATCTTTTACCTCTGAGTCATTCATTCAAGTTTAGAAACAAGGAAGAGTAACACGGTGCCACATCTGAAGAATATGGTGACAATGGAAGCAATTCGTAGTAAAATTCAAGCAATTTTGATGTCGAAATTGCTGATTTGTATGCCTATGCATTGTCTTGATGGAAGAGTATTTAAGAGTAACTTCTTTTTACATTTTCTAGATATTCTGTTATTTTTTTAAAAAAGAATCAATGAAATTGTTATCAGTAATTATTAATTGAACATTTTTGTACCTTGTGGAGTGAAATGCTTTATTTATAAAAGATATTTACTCATTTTTTAAAATTATCAAGTTTACAATTTAAACTGATAAGTGAATATTCACATTTATTTTTATAAGTAATAATTTATTGACTGGATTAATGAAGAAGAAATTAATTACAAAAATATTACAAAACTGTATCTTATTATAGAATTAATGAAAGACATTACTGAAGCATTTTTTTGGAATAATAACGATTTAAACTTTATGTATAAAAATAGCGTGTCGTGAAAAAGTTTATCGAAAAATGTAATCAAACAAAGCGGTTTGTTAAGTGTTTTTTTAATATAATAATAACAAAATAAGTGAACTGTTATTAAGATCTTTATTAGAGCAATTAGTAGATATTGTAGTTTACATTTCATGTAATATAAAACGAATAAAAAAATCTGTTCGTGTCGTATAGCGCATGTATTTTAATTTTAGTGATTATAAAAGTTTATTAAAACGAAAGAAAAATATATTATCAAATAAATATTAATAATAACGAAAGAAACCGGATATCATATGAACGGTCGTTAGAAAAAAAATTGCACTAGCAGTTTTATATTAATAAATAATTCTATATGATTTTTTTTTTTTAAAAAAAACAATCTACGTCATACTTCGATTCTTTTGAAATCATTTACAAAAAATTAAAACAGAACAATGATACCTTTTCACATGACAATACGATTTTTTCTCGTATTTATTTCGTTCAATTAATCTCGGAACACAGGATGTGGAACAGTGCACGTGATGCCTCTTTTAACGCTGATCTTGTTCAAAATCTCTTTGATTGAAAACAATGCACACGATTTATCAGTTTCCAAGAACCGTGTCGTGAACAACACGTGGCCCCCGCTGTGTATTATTTTAATATAAAATAAATACCTCTTCGAATAATAAATTATGTATACTACTGACATACAAAGGCATGTTGAGCGTTAAATATATTCCATTTAATTTGTACATGCATATATATGTAGATACAAATATTTGCTCATATATATATATATATATATATATATATATATATATATATATATATATATATATATACACACGCACAAGGAAACTCGGTTAGTACAGTTAAAATTGTTAAAATCAATTTTTGAAATGTTAATAATGTCATTGTTTTTCAAACCTAATATGTGTTAGAATACATTTGGTTATTAATGATTTATATATGTATTCATTTCATTTTTTCTCCAGTTTTTCATTTTATTCATTTGGTTAACCTTATTAATGCAGGTGCTAATGATCTTAACTGTCGACACACTCCTAAAGTCCAAATAACTATCTATCCTCATTTATACTTATGCTATACAAATCACGCCACAAATGTGTTACGGCTATAATGTGTTCAAATTTTCTTCAATATTTCTACATCTGCCAAGATGAATGGATTTTTAAATTTAAATTAAAAGTTTCTTTAGTGTATAGAAAAGACATATATGTAGATTTTTTTGAAACATATAAATATTAGCTAAATATAAAACTGATAGAGTTAACGGGGTGCAAACTCCTGAGACAATAAATAATAAATAATTAATTGCCATTTTTCCTAAACTTTTATATTAATAATCTATAGTAGTATGGTATGTACCAATATTATTAAAATATTTTATATATAAACGGATAATTCATATTATCTTTTCAAACATCCATATGCATTATGTGACCAAATTGCTGTTTAAGGTGGGTCTACGGTTTTGGACAATCATTAAAAAAGATATGAAACTAAACAATTTTGTTAATTAAGACTTGATGAATGCAATAAAAATAAATTCTAGACAGGTGAAAGTGAGGTTCTGCACATTCAAAAACGTATGAAAAGTATTATATGTGGCTCTTATTATCGAAGAAGTTGTCCACCTCTGTTATAGAACTTCAAATCTTAAGTCATTTCTAACAATCAATCAGTTATTTAAAAGTGTGCAAATGTTGTGTTAATAAAATAAGACAAATACATGCAAGTGAAGATAACCATTTCAATAATAATAACAATGATTATATTGATCTTTCCCAGGTTGACTCTTTGCCTTACGATTTATTTTGGAGCAGGCGTGCCTGTCCAAACTATTTAATTTGACTACAGTGATGTGTGCGAAGGTCTTACAAGAAAAACTAAAATATTTTTGATTTGTATACTTCATGTTGAGTACTGTTATACATAGTACGAAAATGAGTTACAAAGTATGGAGTGGGAGTAGCCCGTCAAAGTTAAGTTTGACACAGAGATCTGATGCGGGAGATACTCATCATTTCCACACAAGAGGTTAAGGCTAATATTGTAGCATTTCCTAATTTTATAAATTTATAAGTAGTAAAAATTAATTGTGCCTTTTAATTGAACCGCTTGTAACTGTATCACATTAAAAAAATTCTCGTCGTTTTAGAATCTTGAAGTACTAACTTTAACATTTAAAAAGAAGTTCATATATTGGCCAAGCAGTTGGCTTATGCCAACTGCTTGGCCAAGATATATACTTTTACTATAAATTTACAAGATATCTACTATTTAGAAAGGTTCTCCTTCCTAAATAGTGTGAACGATAGAGTTCGAAAAGTAACATATTGAACACTGCACACTTTTCGGATTTAAATTAAAAAAAATGCTGCCGATGAGCCGATAATGATTCAGGTTTGGAGGAAGATATAGCGACTCATAAAATATGTAAAGAATGCTAAAAGAGTGGAATTTATCCGAAAATGTATTAATGACTTCATTGACATAAAGACATTATATTTTTTTGACAAGGGATCCATTACTTCACAATACCCTCATCCGAGTGATGAAGCAAACTTATATGGAGGATATTTTGTGGATTAAAATGTATTCTATTTTTTGGTAAATATTTATTTTCTATAAAAAAAGCACCGACTAATTTGTACACTTAATACAGGTGTCTCCAAAATTTCAGTGACATTAGATGTTTTGTTTTTTAAAAAAATGCTATGCTGGCATAAAGATATGTACTTCTGGTGCAAATTTAAATATTTGAAAGAAAAGTTAATTGGTATTTCGAATTTTCTGTAATTTATAAAGCGACCTTCCACACATGCGGAAAGGTTCATCGATATGAGTGACATAATTATCTCTGTAGTAAAATAATAAAAATTAGACCCTAAAATAGACTAAGAATTAAAATATTATTTTTAATAATAGATTAGAAAATCTAAGAAAATGACACTATACATTTTTAAAAAAAATTATAACTGAGTTAATGTCTTACAGCAAAAAATTAGTTTCAAGTCGATTTAAAATATTTTTAAGTCATACAATTTATCTGCAGATAAGTTTAAATTTAGCTCCATCCACTGTACATTTTCTTACAGACAACCCTGTATGTATTTGCACAAGGAAAGATTGAGAGATTACTGCTTGGGGCTCTGAGAGATCATCGATTCACGGACAACTTCCTTTTGTACGGGATACGAAGAGATAAGATGTCTTTGTGTACGAGACACACTGAGCTGAATAAGAAAAATATCTCGCCGTATTAGATCTGAGATTTTAATGGTTTAACGTATATCTTGCTATATTTAAATTTCCACCCTCACTCTGTATACTTTATATATATATATATATATATTATACAGTAAAGTAAAATTTAGATTAATGTTTACTTTGATGACACGAAATGAATATATTTTTTTGCGAGTTGCTACTGTGTTTGGTTGTATTATGATATCGTGACGGGATTTTTTCATTTTGTTACATTGATTTCTGTTGACATTTTTAACTCAATTTTTAAATGAGATTGATTTCTTTTATATACAATACGAACACACACACACACACACACATATATATATATATATATATATATATATATATAAAGGGATTGTCATTTATAATGATCATATTTATTGATCGATTACGATGGTAACAATTGTTTTGATATCTTAACAAAAATGAACAGTTTGTGGAGAGATTCTGTTCACGTTTAGAATATATAATATTCATCCATAGAATATCATTTTTCGACAGCAATTTAAATATTTCATATTTGAATCTATTTATAAACGATTCAAATCGATTAAATGATGTTTGACATAGCATTTTTATTTGTTATCTTCAATTCTTTTCACTGTTATCTCTTTTAGTGACATTGATTTTTGTATTTATAAAGAGGAAATAAATATATAAGAATCGTAATCGTAAAAAATATATATGATAAATATAAATAATAATACAGTACTGCATTTGGTATTTTCTGGGTTTGTGATTTTGAAATTATAGACAAACTGATACATTTTTTATGATTAATTTGTAATTATATTATTAACTTTAATAAGTCCTTTGCTATAACATATTATAAAATTTAAAATGTAAATATAGGAAAGATATTACATATTAAGGTATTAGATATTTTAAAATTTTTACAGTATGTCTCCTTGAATAAGATTAAACATCAAAGAAAGTAAATATATAATACCTATAGAAATATAAAATGTTAATTAGTGTTTCGAAGAAATTCTTAAAACATTATCAAATGTTTTTCTTGAGATATTCTTTAATTGATTACTCGTATTTTTCAGCTAGCAATCGTCATGAGAGTCTATTAAAGAGAAATTTCTGGCTTTTATCATTATTATGCAGTATACCGCACTCAGACAAGGAAAAAAAAGAAATAATCGTAACAAACTCTCATGGTTTCCAAAACCACTTAATGTTAGTACTTGTAGACCAGAAACGAAACAGATTTCTTCATTCAAGCGACGTCGTCCGAAACGGAAAGTTTGAATTCGGTAAAACTTTGTACTCGCAGTTCCTTCTTTCGAAGTCACGACGACCGTTACTTTTTCTTTTTTTTTTCTAGTTTCGAACCGACAGGAACGGTTTTAATGCCGCGTCGGTACGTTAATTCTCCGCGAAACTTTTTCATTACAGCTTAATACCTATTTTGTCCGTAATTAAAAAGCGGACGCCGGAATGTTTCCACAGTTACAGAGACGTCTCTTTAATTTATAACCGGGAAATTTAGAAAAAAAATCAGTGATTTTCAAATAATGAGAACGTAGGAGGATTAGAAAAGTGCGATCGGTAATTTTTCAGTTTTAATTGATTTCAAGCTTAATAAGAATATATAATTCCCAGAGCTTGTAGAAATTAATTAATTAATTGAGGTGTGTTCTGATAAAATTTTCTAACATTTTTCCATACATTAATTAAATATTACTCAATTGTAATTAATCAATACTTGATTATAAATTCAATAAGAAAACAGAATTTATTTATTAAGTCTGTATATATATATATATATTCAAATTACAACTCTTTTATAGATAATTTCAATTAGATAGTTGATGTATTTCTGTCTTGTTAGATAAAAAAATAAAATGAATAAATAAGCAAGAAACAATATTAATTACAATATATATATATATACATATCGATAGGTGGCTAGTCGGACCTTAGAGATGAATTTTAACAAAATAATTATATATAAAACGAATTAACATTTGAAGTTTTAGGGCGCGTCGATAACTGATCATTAATGTCCGTAATAATACACAAGAAAATCTGTAATTAAAAATATAAAATTGTGGGCAGTCGAAATTGTTACTACAAAAATTGATACTACAAAAGACAAGAAAAATTTGGTAAATAATAACTGAATAGCATAATTGGTTTTGCAGTCTTCAGAGTAGACTGATATTGCATGGTATTTTCTAAGAGAAAATTAATCCTTTTTTTTACAGTAAAAAATGGTGCAATAAGTTGAAATTATGTGCAAGTTCTGCCCTTAATTATTCCCGTATTCATACATTTAAGTACTAATTTGGAAACTGTGAAAGTGGACACATTAAAACTAAGAAGTTCATATTAGGAGTGTTAATTAAATTGATATCTCTAGAATAGTAACGTTTTTGATTTTTTTGTGGTACGTGTAATATAGATCCGTAATCATGGTGAGAAAAGGATTTGAAACAACCATAGAAGCAAGAAAATTAACAGTTTTCTTGCAGGAAAGCGGTAAATTTCTAAGGGAAATCGGCAAATTGGTCCAGAAAAGGTATACTACTGTGCAGTATAATACTAAAAAAATACAAAAGCGAAAACAGTGTTGAAAATTAACCTAGAAATATAGGGAGAAAAATAATGAGTGATCGGGATGAGCGTGACTTTTTGAAGGAAGTACGAAGTCATTTAATTAGTGTTCCTAAGCTTTCTGCCACTATTGGGAATACAACTGGTAAAAAACGTTAGAGCACTGTACCGTTAGTACAGCCTTAAGTAGATATGACTACAAGAACGGATTAACTAAAAGAAAACCATTTATTAGAAACATTAATACAAATAAGCCTAGAATTTGCTAAAAGGCATATAAACAAGGATATGGAGTTTTGGAATAAAGTTATTTTCACTGGAGAGAGCAAATTTGTCTTTTCGGTTGGAATGGAAAGCAAAAATTAGGGCGAAACCAAATAAAAGCTTGGACAAAGAAAATTTAACCGACGACTAAATACAGTGGAGGATCACTTAGTGTGGGGATGTTTTTCAATTTTTAGAGTTGAAAAACTACACTTTATTAAACGGAATCATGAATACAGGAAAATAAATTGACCTTTCAAAAAACAATTTAAGAAATAGTGCTGAAAATTTAATTTTTCTTTAATAAAAATTAAACGACTTTCAGTCATAGTATTTACAAAAAAACTAGACTCTTATTGAATAATTATGTCTTATTTATTATTATTTCGAGTTATATGTGGGTCGTTTAATAAATTTGTTAAATTTCTATGATATAGCGCCACCATTCATTTGGTAAAGTCACGGCGATCAAATGTCGCTTTTCAAATTAGCATAGGCAAAATTTCAGCCAGAAGCGATGCTTTGTTCACGTTCTACAAATGTTTTAAGCGAGCATTGTAGTAGTTGTCACAAAAATGAAAAAAAACGATAAGACCTTCTTGCATCGATTCGTCACCGTGGATGAAACATGGATCCACCACTACACACTTGAGTCGAAACAACAGTCAAAGCAGTGGACAATGACTGGTGAAAGTGCGCTGAAGAAGTTTGAGACCTTTTGTCGGGTGGTAAGGTGATGGTCACTGTTTTTTTTGGGATTCCTAAGGAATCATCCTAATTGACTACTTAACGAAGAAAAATACGATAACAGGAGTCTATTATGCAACATTACTGAATCGTTTGAAAGAAGATCTGTGCGACTTCTTACTCTTCCCAAACTTGAAAATTTAGCACGATGAGAAAAAATTCTAGTCGAATGAATGGAGATATCATGATCGCTGTCAATGCGTATTTTGTGGACTTTGAGAAAAGCTACTTTTCTGACAGAATGTAAGAAATGGAAACTCACAAAAAAGTGCTTTTTCATCAGGACAACGCACTGTCTCACAAATTGACCGTCACAATGACAAAATTGCATGAATTAGGCTTCGAATTGATTACTCATCCACTCTCTTCCTCGCATTTGGTTCCGTTCGACTCACAAACTTGATTTGGCTCTGTAGGAAAAAATTCTTGTCGAATGAAGATGTCATCGTAGACATCAATGCGTATTTTGCAAACTCGCTGGACTAAGTGTATAGTCTTTAATGGAGTCTATGTTAAGAAATAAAATCGATTTTTCACAAAACGGTGTTTAACTCACTTTTTTACCATGCTTATCAAACGACCCTTATACTTAGTATAATCTCACCAACGAATAAGTTTTTATTGAAGTTAAGTAAAACAATCGACGATTGAGTAACTGTAATAAAATTATTGAATGGATTAAAATTAAAAAAATCACATGTAGTGAGCAAAAAACAAACATTATCGAGTCGGCGTGACCAGAACTCGATTCAGGATTGAGCCGAGACCCAATGAGGTCCATCCGAAAAATAGCCGCGTGTGAAAAGATAACAGCCGACGGATTTATTCCAGCGTTTCGGCGCGAATGTTTACAGTAATTTAAATCGTTGTTTATCTTCAGAACGCAATTAAGAAAATCCGATATGAAGGGTGAATATTTTATATGTTTAATTAAATCTCTCGAACGATTTAAATGTAAATCGCGAACGATACGAACCCACGATCGATATGTTACGTATGTGCGTGCGAATTGGGGAAAAAACACTGACATGGTTTTGTTCACGATTGTTTGCATATAAGAATTTATTTCAGAAATACTAGACAGGTATTGTCTGAAAATTCGATCAATATATAAATACACACACACACACACATATATATATATATATATATATATATACACTCGTATTTATAAATATAAACATACAGTAACTTAAAATTATACAAAAGTTCATGGCATGTTTGGTAATACAATTTTCATAATTGTAAATGTAAATAAAAAAACTGATTTATTATACATGAAGCATTATTTGATTATATTTATTTTCAGTACTTGGCACAACTTACAAAAATCGTTTACATTCAAATAAAATACTATTTACTAACAAATATTAAGTAAAATATTAACAGCATAACTCTAGTAAGAGTTATGAATAAATAATTTACATGTTTATCATCACTTTCAATTACTAATAAATGTATAGAGTATGAGATCAATTTTATAAGAAATCATTTTACAATACTTTTCATGCTTTTTAAAGAATAAATAAGGTGCAACATATTTTGATAAATTTTCGTTTTTAAATTTTATTCAATGTTCCGTTACCGTCCTGCATTTTAAATATCTGGCTATAATTTAATTTAACATACTTAAGTATATACATTTTTATCAACTATATTGTAAAAAAATCGTTAATTAAATTAATTATAGTGATATTCAATAATATCTTTACACATGTTTTAAAATTATTTTCTTTATGAAAGTTTAATTCTCCTGTTTTGATGCTGTAAACTCAGCTTATTGCATGTTTTTATTTGAAAACTAGTATATAGCCGGTCGAAATTGACGAGAAAATAAAAAGAAACAAGGAAAGAAAAAACTGTTCACTTTTTTAATATAACATAATATATTTAAACATAAAAATATCTAAAAACGATGCTTAATAAATTAATTTTGAAACATATTGAGCTGACAAAGCAAACATTTCTTATCAACTTAGATATTCGTCACATTGTCCGCAGGACAAAGTGACGAATATCTATGTTGTGTATTATATAGAATATCCTTGTTTCTGTTACTCAGAGAACACTGATATTCCTTGTTATCTTCTACTATTCAGTATTATCAATAATGAGATTTAAAAAATAATGATAGAAACCGCAAATATTGCTTTATTCTCTCTCTTATTACAAAACTAGCCTCAACTCTGGTACGCATGCGTTGTTCAATAAATATCACTTTACTTATCGTTAAAAGTTTACTGTGAGGAAGTAGAGTGATCTTTTAAATTACACTTCTTTATTTTCTTGTAATACACTGTTGTATTGATACTAATCGGTAGTGTAAGGATTGAATTTAATCTTCAACTAATAATAAATACTTCTTTTATATATATATATATATATATATATATATATATATATATATATATATATATATATACTAAGTGTCTCTTACTCCTATTCACTTCGCACCTCTGGGCTCGATGCACTCGCCCATTTGTCAATTATAAGCATGTACATGTAATCGAATGAAACAACAAACATATTTGGGTATTATAGGAATCTCGTTCCAAAAAAATAAATCAACGTTGTGGATTTTTTTTAAATATTATGTATAATTTTAATTTTACATATATATATATATATATATATATATATATATATATATATATATATATATATATAGAGAGAGAGAGAGAGAGAGAGAGAGAAAAGAGAAATATTTTTGGGTACCATAGAAACCTCTCAAATAAATAAGTCGACGACATGGAATTTTTATTTTTAGTGAATAATTTGGTTTATATATATATATATATATATATATATATATATATATATATTTATATGTATATATACTCGTATATATATATATATATATATATATATACAAACACACACATACCTACATACATGTATTTCCATGTGCCATGGTATTAATTGCATACTAAAAGTCAATTATCTGTGTGTGAAGTGTTCCAACGACGAAATCTCAGTATATTATCGAACATTTGATTTAATCGAAAAACAAACTACACGATTATATTTTAACAAAATATGTATAATCGCTGTTTAATGATTTTCTGATGTAATTAATTTTCAACAATGAACTTGGCGCTCAACATTGAAACAGTATAAATACGTTCATTAAATGTTATCGTGTAATTCAAATACTAACAAATATTGACGAAGTGGAAAGTATTGTTTATGGAAATAATCATATAAGCGTGCACAAAACAAGCACATATATGTATATATACACACACTTATATATGGATATATACATATGTATATATATATATATAAATTAATTTTACATTAATAGGGATTTTGAAAAATTCAGTTAAGTTTAGATTAATCACATTTTTTAAACTTTTGGTAGGGTAAAATATAAAATTAGAAAACATATTTTAACTCTAGCATATATATATATATATATATATATATATATATATATATATAATATATATATATATATATATATATATATATACTTTTGTATTAAGAAGAAAAAACTCTGTAAAAGAACTACTAAATATTATTAAAAATACAGTTTCACTGAAGAATAAATGTGCAAAATTTTTTTTTTAATTTTTAAGCCATTCTATAGAGAAGGAAAGAAAGAAATTGCAAAGAGAAAGTGAGTAATCTCTAGCATGCATATACTTTTTGATATAAAAAGAAATAGAGATAGCGTTTCTATAGTTCTTGATAAGAAAATTTTAAATATAAAAAAATACTGTCTATTTATTACAGGTATTCAAAATGTATATATAATATATATATACATACATACACATATATATATATATATATTTATATTTATATATATGTGTGTGTGTGTGTTGTACATACATAATGATAAGTCTATCTATTGTGCAAACAATTTGAGATCTTTATAAACAAATTATAATATTTCAAACAAGGAATTATTCGTATCGAAGCGATTGTCTCTGGTGGTTCGCTCGTTCTCCAGTGTGACTGTAGACTAATAACATAAATCAGTGAATTTTAAATTAAGAAACTCCATTCATATAGGTTTAAAACGTATTTGTATTGTAATTAAAATTCATAATTTACTGCAAAATATTGGTAAGAAAATTTTATTACATAGTTTTTATTTTTTTAGAAATATTGATACCCACTTCTCTTAGGATCAATTTGGTAAGGTAAATTATTTTACTTAATTGTAGTATATCATGGTGATATTGTTTTTTTTTTTTTAATTCTTATACAAAACATCGTTTTTATTGTAATTTTTTTGTAAAGGTCATTCGTTCAAATCATAAAATACTTACAAATCCAAATAACTAGAATAACTCGACACGATTGCACTAAAATGTAAATATTTTTTTAACAGAATTTTCTGTCTGTATTATATTAATTAAACGAATTAAGTGATGCTATTTTTCTAACAATATATTTGTATCACAATACAGCTCTGATACTATATCTAAATTCTCTTTTACAAATGAACTCTTTTTTATCACTTATCACAAAAAGTTTTCCGTTTAAAAATATTCTATAAATTATATAAGATTCTCCTGTGTCTGTGAGTTCTGAAGATGATGAGCATCACAATGCACATAAGCAAAAATCAAACGATTAATAATGATTTATTGAACATTTTTGGTCACACATTTTTTTTTTTTTGATGTGTGAGGTGAAAATATAAAATAATTTGTAATAATATTCATATTTTTATAATAAATAATAGTATAAAAATCTTATTAAAACAGTACTAAGTAATATTCCATTATAATTTATATATATATATATAAATTATAATGGATATATATATATATATATATATATATATATATATAAATTATAAGGTCAGTAGGAAAATAATTATGATTTTTTTTATAAATCAGAAGATCATAATCCGCAATTATTTCGTCCTAATATATTCAAAAAAAAATTTTTTTTTATGAACTGAATTTTTACTTATGCATTGAAAGTGTTTATTATTAGTAAGAATAACAAGTTTACTCAAATAGACAGTTTGGGATACATTTTTAATACTGACCAAATACAAAAATCAGAAAAGAAAAAAAAGAAAAGAATATATACGATACATAAGATTTTTCAATTGTAAAAAACATGTACAGATCATTATCGACATAGATTTCCTAGTACGAATTTTCATTTAACACTAAAAAAAATCGAATTGTCCTCTGATATAAACATTAGTGAACAGTGTTAATTGCATTTCATTATTCAAATGTGTTTGTGATGAACTGCTTTTTCCATATATTTTTTCCGGCTGCGAAATGTACTAAACGTGTCCGCGCGGTACTTACGTACGTTACCGCCGAAAACTAAACAAGGGTGACGCGGGAAAAAATACACGAATATAATTTCACTCAAAAAAGGTGCATTGCAGTCGCAGCCGCGTTTATTATTTTGACGGGAGTTGCTGGTCATTTCTATAAACACCATTTCACAAACGCACCGCAGGCCTTTGCACACGTATATACAAGGGGCGATATATACGAGCACGGGGCAAGCTCGTATATATATATACATATATATATATATATATATATATATATATATATATAAATATATACATATATATATATATATATAAATATATATATATATATATATATATATATACATACATTATATATATATATATATATATATATATATATATATATATATATATATATATATATATAATTATAATGTGACATCATAAAATAGACACTAATTCCACAAAATTTATTTATTATTCGGCGAAAGTGAGACGTGCTAAGGCCGGCTCCACACATGCGGTTATTCGCCGAATACTGAGCAAAATTTAGCCGAACGCCAAATGTGTTAATAGAACGGCGAATACTAATGCTTAAGGGGATATATACCTTCTGAGCGGTAAAAAAAAATCGATTTTTTCATAAAACACATATTCGGACAGTAACCCTCAAAAATATTTTCACAAAATTTTATTGCGAAATTCGTTAAATTGCCAGACCTACAACCAAAATGTGTGGTGGTCGGATGTCCTGCCGTGCGACTTCTGGCATATTGCTTACGAATAAATATGAACACTAAACACTTTCACGGATTATTCTTGAATCAATGAAACCCATTTACTAAGATCTGAGATTGTAAAGTCTACTGGAGCGTTGCGAGGGAGGATTTGCACAAAATAACAATGAAAGTTTAAACTATTTCATATAGAAAATAGTACCGAATGAATTACACAGCGGTCTATCCGTAGTCTTGTGTATTCAACAAGGTATCGATGGCACTTTTAAAAATGATATAGATCTATTGTGGAAGGTTTGATCATCAGTGGGTCGAGAAAAACGGTTTCAGAAGGTCGACTTCTCTTGAACGCGACAGAGAAAGCTCGGAAAACGTGCAAAGCTCAAAGAAAGGAGGAAGAAGAAGCCTTTACTCAGAGAGAAGAAAAATTTTACGATTCATGCATCGATGATACTATGTAAGTTAATAGAAAAAAACATTAATTCACTAAAGAATTTAAGCGACATCTGGCTTTAAAATTTACTTGAAACCTTAAACGCATTTTTCTCGAAAATAAGTTTTCCAAATCCGTACCAGAAATGCCTCATCAAATACTTGCCCGATTTGCATGAAATTTTGTATCAATATTTCTTAGATCATCATCTAGTTTTTGATGTACAATCATTTTGATACTTGTATTATTCGATTTGTTAGTAACAAAATAGATGAAATTACAGAGCCGAAATTTCATTTTTCTTTCAAACAGCTGCCATTTTGAAAAAAATGACTATTTATACAAAAGGCTAAGTCATTAATTAGATTAGTCTATCTTTTTTAATTTTCAATTAAAACATTTTAATTTAGATGACATCTCCTGGAAATAAACCTGGTACCGTGAAGCGCTGCATCGATTAAGTCACTTCAATAATTGGTTACTACTTAGCGCGTGGAGCAAAACATCGATTTGAAAAAATATTAAAATAATCTACAGTGTATGCCTTTTAAAACGTATTTTTTAGTTTTGCAATGAAGCATTTTTCATGTGAAAAAAATTCATGAAAGTAGACTAGTTGTGAGGTCCCAAAAGGTATATATGCCTATTAAGGATATTTTACTGACCGGTCGATTGATTGATGGGCGAACTGGAAGAATCACGTTGAGAGCGTGCTAGGGGATGTGGATTTGGGATGTGTTTGAAGTCAGTCAGTGTATAAACAAGCGTCATCAACGTACGATCGACTGCATTGTGTGTGAATACAGTCAGCACAGAGTGTGTGAAAATGAAGTATTCTTTTAGTAACAAAATTGTTGTTATTCCCGTAAAAACTGTTGTGGACGTCAAGATAAGGGTCTTCCGGTTTTTTGAAATTTTTTTCCGGACTCCATCACTTCAAACTGTCCACTATACCCACTTCCTGAAACACAATTCTCCTGTCAAAACCGGTTTAAAAGCCTCGATTAAGACCCCGGACCAAACCCCAATTTCTATCCAACGCACAGTAAATACGGTGTCTAAACATGTAAAATTCACCACAATAAAATTATTTTTGATTTTGATTTTTGATTTTAGTCAAGAAAAGGGCAATTTTAGAATGAATCCTCACTTGATAAGGTGTTTGGTGTCAGGGAAGAAAAAAATCATTCCTCCTTGACATCTGAATTCAATACAATGCCCTCAAGCAAATGCTCGGTATTCGTTGTTCCCATTTGGTGTCGGTCTTTTGTCATGAATCAAAGGGAACGAGTATTCTGCATATTGTGAAAGAAGTACGTCGTTTACACATTTGGTGTATTTGTTCAATGCAGATATGCACATCTGGGCCGTTTATTATGAAATTTTAGTTATTGAATTTACATTTATATTTATTTACATACTTATTTATTTTCGAAATCTCATTAATAACTTGGAAATTCCAGTTTTAAAATTGATTTACTGTACGTAGAATTACATCTAAAGCAATTCAAAAGTAAGGAAAAACCCTTACCTTTATTCAAAAGGATTAAATCTCATAAACTTTCTTCTATTATTCAATATCATAAGATCCGAAAATATTTTAATTTATTGTTGTAAACTAATAGTTTACAACCTTTGATATTGTAACAAAAGAAATTTAAAGTGTGTAATACTTGGAACTGTAATTGCAATGCTTCTCTGAACTATATATAAATCGGCCACGTTAGCACTTAGTCATCCCGGTGTTTTGAAATTTTTTTCCGGGCAAAACAGACATTCATAGACAATAAAAAAATCTCAATAATACACCACACAATTTTACAATTTAGAACCGCGGATAAATACCGGCAACGGTAAAGGCACCGCAATAGCTGTTAAGTATCAACCGGCACCACAAGGCCATGGATATAACGTATTATCAATAAAATATTTTTGATTTGATTTATGCTCTTAGTGAATTAGTCGCCAGATATCAGTATTTTTAAACTATATATTAGGTAACCAAGAATGTTCTGTCACTGTTGTGACGTACAATAATTCCAAGAATTGTTTATCAGTAATATTAGTATGTGTTTTAAATGAATCTCGAACTGTTCACTTTAATTTAAAAAATAATTTTAACCCTTAAAAATGTCAGTGAAAAATAGTGTAGTACGTGTGTGTTTACTTTAGGAATTTAAGCTTGGGACTAACGCTGCAGAAACTGCAAAAAATTTGTACTACGTTTGGAAAAAATACAGTTACATCAAGGACGGCTCAGAGATAGTTTAAAAAAATTTCAATCGAGGATGAATCTATTAAAGACGAGACCGGATCAGATAGACCATCAAATATAAATATCGAGGATTTGGAGACAATGACTGAAACAAATTCCAGTTGAACGTGTCAACAGCTTGTATAATTGTTTAAAGTTAGTGACGAATCAGTACGGAAGCATTTACACAAAATAGGAAAGAGGTGGAAATTAAGTAAATGGGTACCACACGAATTAACTCCCAATAAAAAATTAGTGTCTTACAATCTGTACATCTCTTATTTCATGACTAAAATCAGAGAACTTTTTGAATCAAATTTTGACCACTGATAAAAAATGTATTAATAATTTTGAAGATTTAAATGTATTGCTTTCCCATAAAAATCATTTTCTATAAAATAAAGCACCGAACTAATTTGCATACCTAATAAAAGCAAAGAACTTACACTCTACAGTAAAGCATTGTGGAGATCATGAGATGATGTGGGGTTGTATGGCCAGTAGTGGTGTTTGTAATTTTCATTTTATTAAGTAATATCTCTATAAAGACATGTATTTAGACATTCTAAAATATAATACTGAAAAATTAGCCCTAAAAATACTTTCCAATATTATTACGATAACGATCCAAAACATACAGTAAGTGTTTTTCTACATATAACTGTGTATAAAAATACCGACACCATCTTAATATTATTGAACATTTATGATCACATTTAGAAAAGAAAATAACGCATCCATAGTATTTTAAACAAAAAGAACTTAAAATAAACTTTGTTGATCAACTGGAATAATATTCTAGAAAAACATCCACAAAGTGAAAGAATATTTGTTAGTGACTTGCTGATGTTCTTAAAATGGGATGAGGGTCTAACAGAATATTAAATATTATTTTTTTATAAAAATAGTCCTATTTTTATATTTTCTAAATGTGTACCATTTAAGCTGTGATATGATTTTTTTACATATTTTTACTTTAATATATTTTTTTATTACTGATTATTAAACTTTTCAATTCTTCTTTTTATAATTACAGGCTAAAATGTTAAATTTTCAAAAAGTAATTTTATTTTTAATCATAATTAATTTGTGAAGCTCCTAATTTTGATAAAATAACAAATAGATTAACTGTATTGTTTGAGATGTGAGTGAGTGTGCTTTCATAAAAATAAAAAAAAAACATAATTTTCGTTTATCTGAATTAAGATTTGTTTACTGTGTGAAGAATTACATTTTATTTATGTAATACTGCAGAAAATAATCAAATTTATTTTTTTTTAAATAAATACTAAATAAATTACTTCATTTTCAATCCCAAAGAAGTTTAGTATATCTAATCAATTTTAAAATTTATTAAACTTTTTAAAAAATAAGCAGTTAAAAATACGATCAAAGACTACCATTTAACAAATCTTAATTATACAAACAATTTAGCGTCGATTGAAAAAGATATTCGCACACATAAAAAATCTTTTCACTGTACTCAAACACATGCACATATATTGTATCATCAATCAATAAGCGTTTATCTAAAATATGTATAGAAGGTTTCCAGTGAACTTCCTATACGGAAACAACGATGTGCTTTTAAATATACCTTACTTACTTCCTTGGTTCCATTGACTATCATCAGTCTTTTTATATTCTCTTTCAATTTTCGATCCACTAACGACGGATAAAAGCTTTCGCATTCTACTATATTCATTTTCTTTTCAACAGTTTATTCATCTATTGTTGTATCTATTGCGCTTATTTGTACGCTTAAGAGATATATTTACACACGGATAAAAATATTGATGTATGTGTGTATACACACACACATATAATATTAGGCTGGTAGACAAATAATTGCGGTTTATGACCTTCAAATTTATATACATTTACAGCTATTTTACCAGTTTTAAGTGGTCCAGAACTTTTGGATGACAAATGCCTAATTTTTATGCAAGCTCTCGAATTGTTGTGAGGGGTTCTGATTCAATTAAAACCTTCAGTTGGTCGTTATGAACTGAAGAAGGATGACTGTAACCTTCATCTTCAAGGCCCTTGTCCCCAGGATGAAATTTTTAGAACCCCCATTGCACCGTACGTTTTTTAACAGTACCCACACCAAAAGCATCGTTTACGAGCAGTTCCTGCTTCTTTACCACCTGTTTTTAATTTGTTTCTTTTCAATCTTTAATTCAATAGCCCAATTTGAAGCAAAATTATTAATAAAACCAAAGTCGATGCTACAAAAATACACACCAAAAAATGCATTTTAAAGTGATATTAACATGAACACAACGAAACGTATAATTATTTTTCTGCCAATCTAATATATTAAATTATTATTACATTTTCAGAAATTGTCAATTTAAAAATTCTGTTTTATGTACCGACTACTTTTTTTTATAAAATATATTTTATTTAGTGTTCGCATCAAACACTGGACAAAAAATTTAAAATAATACTAATAAAAAGATCAACTATTCAAAAACAACTAAATTCTTATCACCCTATTTTAAATCATTTTTTTACAGAAATTGTTTCAAAAGAAATTCATAAGAACAGGTAAAAGGTCAAAATATTATTACATTTTCAGAAACTGTCAATTTTAAAATTCTGCTTCATATACGACTACTTTTTTTATAAAACATTTTATTTAGTGTTCGCATCAGACATTCAACAAAAATTTTAAAACAATACTAATGAAAAGATCAACTATTCAAAAACAACTAAATTCTTATCACTCTATTTTATATCATTTTTGTAGAGAAATAGATTTGAAAGTGCGTAAGATCATTAAAAATTCAATAATTTTGTTATTTTGTATATTTTTGAAAACTAGTTTATATTTACTTAGCTATTCACTAATTTCAATGCAAATAATGCTAATTTTTTAAATAATGATAAAAACAAACAACTTATTAAGTAAATATAGTTTATATTAAAATTAAAAGTGTAATTAAAAAAAATCAGTGATTAACTGATAAAATGATATTGAATTATACAATAAAAATATTTTATACGTTTTTTCGCAGCAGCTATTCCTTTGATGTCACTGTTTTAACGTTATTAACTTCAAAGGTTAATGCAAAAAATTTACAGTCGAGTAAGAATTGATAAAGGAAGAATTTATAGAAGTTTGTATTGCGAATTTTATTAAAATTGTTAAGAATTTTATTGAATTTCATGCTGAAAGGTTTATTTAATGACCGCACGTAAAAGTTGAAATGAAATCGTATTGAAAACTTGTCAAAATATAATAAATTTAAAAGATTCACTATTGAAAAAGGTTCGATAATGTATTATGAAATATAAATATTATATAGTTTCCTAAGTATAAGTGTATTAAAAAAAAACTAGCTTCAGAAAACTTTTTTTTATATAAAAGCACTTTCATGAAACTTTGTGTAAAGAAAAACTTGTGAGATTAAAAATTACTGACATGCATTCATCTTTTTTTAAAGTGGGTTCTATTTTAAGTTGAATAATATATTGGATTAATTATTTTTTTTTAAATATATATATATTCTGAGGAATAGAAAAATACACTATGAAGTGAACAGAGAATCTCAAAATTGTGTACGATATGTAAATAACAGATTTTAACATCTATAAAACTGTAATTGATTGTATACTAGTTTTTTATATATATTTGTTAGAAAAAGCCGAAAGAAAAAACTCAGATTGTATGTTATATGTTCTACTGTTTATTGAACACTGTTCTAAAATATACCGAAAACAATTAATTAAGAAAATAATAATGAACGAGTCGTTATTTGTGGTAACATTTTCGATTTCAGTAGCAAAAATACCGTGTATAAAATACATATTTTATACATGCATGCGATTAATATTCAAGCTAAAAATTTATGAGGTCTGTAATATGCATACCAGACAGAAATAATTACATACATACCTACACATAACACATCCATACACACACATATGTGTATAAATATATATATATATATATATATATATATATAAAGATATATACATGCATACATTCATATAGTGTTACCTGGAAAACGAGTGTATAATTTCTAGTGGCGATTCTTTTGCTTAGCTATTTTAAAAATTCTTGTCAATACATATCAAAATTTCAACCAAAGAGTTATCCAATAATGACGCAATTTTTTAAGAAGTTATATTTCACAAATATCAAACTGACAGCTATATTTTTTTGGCATTTATTAAGTTTTGACATTGGAATTTTTATTTATGGCTTCGTATACAACAAAACAACACATTGAAATAATACAATTGTTATGAAAATGGTCGTTCTCTAAAAAATACATTTATTAAATTAGGTGATATTTATTCTCGACATATTGATCTATCTGAATCAACAATTCTTCGATTAGTGAATAAATTTGAAGAGACTGGACCGGTTAAAGATAAAGAAACAGCAACACGTGTCTGTAGTGCTCGTTCTGAAGAAACTATTGACTTGGTTCGTGAAAGTGTATCAGAAGAGCCAGGAATGTCTATTCCATGACGTTCTTCAGCAATTGGGTCTTTCACAGACGACTAAATGGCGTGTGTTGCATAGGGATTTCTAGCTGAAGGGTTATAAGGTTCAATTAATACAAGAATTGAAGCCAGCAGACCATTCACTACGTCGGAGATTTGTTAATTGGATACTGGAACAACAACACTGTTCTTCTGAAAAAGTCAATTTTAGCGATGAAGCTCATTTTGAACCCTCCAGTTACGTTAACAAGTAAAACTGCCGAATCTCGGGCGAAAAAATCTGAAGGTCATCATTGAAAAGCTACTGCATACAGAAATAGTGACTGTTTGGTCCAATGAAGTCATTTATCCTTACTTTTTTAAGAATCAGGCTGGTAAAGCGATTACTGTGAATGAAGAAGATACCGAAACATTCTAACTAATTTTTTGTAAGCAGAATTGGATGATATTGATCTAGAGGACATGTAATTCTAGTAGGACGATGTGACAAGCCGCACAGCTGGTGAAACAACTGATTTATAGACAACGAAATTTCCTGATTGCGTTATTTCCAAAAGTGAAAATATTAATTGGTGAGCGAGATGCTGCGAATTAACACTGCCAGACTACTTCCTTTGGAGATAGATTAAAGGACAGGCATACGTTAATAATCTTAAAACAATTTCCGACCTAAAAGATGAAATCCGAAGAGTAATTGGTGAGGTAGAGCCTCAGTTGTGTGGGGATGTTGTAAATTTTTTTAACAAAAAAATGATTACTTGTAAGAAAGCACACGGCGGTCACTTATATGATATTACTTTTCATTTATTTACAATAAAGTGCAAATTCTGTGTTTTATTTCAAATTAAAAAATTGTATCGTTATCGAAAACCATTGTACAACATTTACTAGCATTTATATACTTGATTCAAATTTCATTATCGTTACTATTAGAATTTATATTTAATTATTCATGAAGAAGACAATATTATTGACATGATCAACTGTAATTTAAAGGTATGCATCCACACCCTGTAAACACACCCTCACTCTTATCCCACTGTATATATAAAAGTGAATTTCAAATGATAATAAAGAAGAAACGTGGTGTAAAAGTCTTTTTAATACATTTATTTTTCTGATTTCTGTAAAAACCTTATGTTAACTATATATTAAATATGTCTTTTCTTCGTGAATAATTTTTATATGATGTTATCTTCACGTTGTTAACACTATCGACCGGAGGTTTTTACTATGAACAATGACTTGTTACCGGGAAAAGTTTCAAAAAATGAGAGAAAACAGAGTGTTTTCTTTAAAGTGTTATCTTTAAAACTAATTGCGATATTGATATGAAATTTGATTGAATTATTTATTAATAGAAATTATTTCACATAGGATGCCAATCGGCGTGCTTGATCATTAAAGTGTTAAGTTATGAATCAGAACACAAATTAGCTTTAGTTATTGTATTAAAAAATGTATTTCCAATCAAAAATACTAAAATATATAAAGAAATTTGAAAAGTTTACGATATGGCACGCAATTGTTGATGCATCGTCCAAAAATTTATTGCGTTTTATTGTCACACCTGTTTTATGAATAGATATGAAATATCATGTCGATCTATTAAAAATTTTCTGTAAATAGATGTTTAAATAAAACCAAGTCAATGTATTTTTAAAGTGAATAAAATTGAGCATCGTGCAGTGATATTTTTTTTATTAAAAAGATTTTCGAACAGCGGAAATTTTTAATGAGATGAAAAATCTGTTAGATGAGGGTGAATATTGACTTAAAAAAGACTGTAAAAAAATGGACTGCGGAATTTAAATGTGGTCGTACAACAAACTTACTTACATAGTTGATGCTTAGAAATTGCAATGACACCAAAAATCATCAATAAAGTTATATAATTTAGAAAGTGAAGAATTGATTAAAGGTGGTTGAAATTACTAAGGCTGTAAATATCACAGATGGATAAGAATTTCATATCTTAACCGAAGAATTCGGTATAAAAAAGCTATCGTCAAAGTGGGTGCCGCGTTTGCTGACAATTAAACAAAAACGCAACTAAATATAAATTTCTAATGAGCATGTGGACCATTTTATGAAAGATAAGACTGATTTTGTTTATCGATTTGTAACCACTGATCAATCTTGATTCCACCATTATACATTGAAAACAAAAAAGTAGTCAATACAATGGAAGCAAAATGAACTAAGGCAAAGCCCATTTTGTTTGTAAGAATAATTATGGCTTCTATTTTCAGCGATGCTAAGAAAATATTGTTGTTTGACTATCTTGCAAAGGGTATCTCCAGAGTATAACCCTAACTTTTTAAATCAACTGAACCAAATAGTTCACGGACAAAAAGACAGTTTAATAAAAAAAAACTCATTAAAAAATGCATGTGGTAACACAAGTGTACTTTCTATAGAAAAACTCATCGCTTTTAAGTAAGATTTGCTGTATTATCTACCGTAATCATTTAATTTTGCTGTGTCTAACTTCCATCTCTTCTTAAGTTAAAAAAATCCTTCATGATAAGCGAGTTTCTTCAAATGATTAATAGACTTATTTAAATTTTAAAGTTGATATATTCATACAAAACATATTTCAAGTCCTCTTAATCTTCCATTCGAAAATTTTGAAGTGAAATTATCAGACTTATATTATTTATGCCCATCATAGCATGAACAACAGAACGTACCTTTCAAATTTTAATTAAATTATTAAAGCACACATTTATTCTAATGTCAAAGAATATTTATATAGAAAATTATGAAAATGTTACATTTTACTCTTTTATGTAAATCGCATATTTTGCTCTGCTTATTTACACTTTAAAGGCGATAGATCCATATGAAAAAAATATTTTCATTTCTGTTATTCTACATCTACAATTTTATACTTATGCTCAAAACTAATAATTTATTTGAAATGAAGAAAGTAATTGGAATTTGAAAGCAAATTTAAGTATCAATTTGCATTTCATATACTATTTTTCAGTCCACTTAATTTATATATACATATACTCATCAATCACAAATCATCTGCTTTTAATTGTCGAATGTAATTCCATCTTTGATTAGTGGATTGAAACTATTGAAGTTTCCGCGAATTGGAATGATTGAGTGTGTGTATGTGCACACACACACACATGCACACAAACATATATATATATATATATATAATTTCATTTAAATATTTACATTTTTACAATTGTTCTATAAATATAAAACTGTACAAGCTAACATACCGAATGCATATATCTCTCTATTGTGATATGTTCTGTCAGCACTATTGTTTTCCTAGAATCTGCTCGGCAAATATTGTGAATTGAAAGGACAGTACCGGATAAATGTATGTGCATATATATATATATATATATATATAAATAAAGGTATATGCATGCAAGTCATTTACCACGAATAAAACATAATTATAACAAAATTCTTTAGAAAACAAAGTAAAATTTTTGGAAAATAAATTCAACATAAATCAGTTTAAGATTATTTTAGACAACCAAGATTAAACAATTCTATATCAAAAATTAAACTAACGTTACTTAATTTTTTTTTGTACATGGTTTAGTTTGTAAGTTTAGTTAGATGGTGGGGTTCAATTTATAAAAGAACACATTAGTCTTAAACTTTATTTGTTTTTATATTATTTTTTTATATATTATCTTTTAGCAACCACATATTTAAATTTTATCGCTAGAAACTATAATTAAGATTTTATTTTTTCATTAGATAGTTATATTTTTCAATAATACAGCAATGGTTTATATATACCAGTGCTGTTAGTTATATAAAAATACTTTTATCTACCGATCTGCCTATTTACTTATCTACCTACCTTTTATCTACCTTATATACCTTCAGTAAACATAAAAGAATTCCTGATACGGATTGCTTTTGAGTCACACATGGAAAATATATTTAATTATGTTGATTGTTCTTCATACGTTTAGGGTGACATTTAAATTTATAAAGATTAAAAACGTAAAAGTTATAAATATATAGTTGAGAGTTAAGCAGCGTTTTAGATCTATCTTTAACACTATCCAATTCAATTCATTCAAAAATAACCAAAACTGTTTCTCGTTTCTTCTAAAATAGTTATAAAACTATCACTGATTGACGCATATGAGCACGTTAATGTATTATGCTAAACTCTTTGCAATCATTCAATTTTTAGTATATAAAAGAACAAATCGATATTAGTCTTTATCTGTTCTTTTAAAATAGCATGTTAATTTTTGTAAATTTCTAAATTTTTTTAAAATTTAATCTCATACCTTTATTTTCGATTTTATCATTTCAATTGTATTATTTATGCCGTTAATCAAATACGGAACATTAGCAATATAAGTAACACACTGAAAAAAATAACAACTGAAATTGAAGATATAAAAATAAATATGTGGAGATCTGTCCAATAGTGTTATGTTTTCTTTCTAAATCAATCAATAATTTCTCTGCTTATATTTATTAGTACATAATAAAATATATAATAGATTCTCTTTGTTCCAGGAATTGTTTTATGTTAATTTGTTAGTTACAACAATATTACATACATACATACATACATACATACATACATACATACATACATATATATAGAGAGAGAGAGAGAGAGATCATGTGTACTTTTTTGACCAACAAACTTTTGTACTCTCTACTTTTCTAATTATGCACTCTTTTTGAATTTTAAATACTTTTTAAATTTTTATACATAAACAAAATAGAAACTATTCATTTATCCTGCATGATATCATGCTCTTAAAACTCTACATTTCAACCGATGGCAGAGAAGTTTCACGTCTGACAAGTATGTTACACGCATCCTTTTTTCTCACATTTTTTTCTTTATAATTTTGAATTTATAAAAATAAACATAGCAGGTATTGAAAATCAAAGTATATATATATGTATGTATATATATATACATATAATTAGCAACCTCTATCAATCCATTACTGAATAAAAACCCCTCATGATTTTCCATTTTGTACGGTTTAATGATATATATATATATATATATATATACATTCACACACACACATGTACACATACACGTGTGTATATATGTATGAACCAGTAAACAATCAATGTATTTTTCATATTTCCATCCAATTTCAATTCGAATACGTTATTCATAAAGAAAATAAATTACAAAAACACCGACAGCAATTAGTAGGAAAGTAGTGAGGTCGGATGTAGGAAGAAGGAGGTACAAGTCAAAGGGAAAAAATAAATTTTCGTCTGTAATAAAAACAACCAGACTGCAAGATATGCTAAATATGTTTCATTTACATGTCAAAAACGGCATCGCGCTCAGAAATTTATTCCGAAGGCGTGACCGAAATGTAAATTACAGAAACAGAAGTCAATCACGAAGCAATAAAATCGAAGAGAACGAGCATCAAAAGTAAAACGAAGACTTAATTTTAGTGCCGAGACGATGACGCCGATGACGACGAAGACGACGGTGTTGCTGTTACTTTGTCGGCTTTCATTCACGCTGAAACATTACTGAAATTAAATTTCCTTATTTCGACGGAAGTAATAAGAACGACGGTGCGACGCGGCAACGACGGCGACGCTACGGAGTGTTCCTGTAGACGTAGTGCACATCCGTCGTTGTTTTTAGCGAAGAACTTTTTCCAGAGTTAACTTAATATGACAACTTCGTAATTGTTCCGGCAAACGTACTAATAGGCCCAGCAGTTGAGATAACGTGACGGAAAGGACGGGACGCGGGTTGTCTTTTTATGAATTAGAACGAGCGGTGCAAGAACTACAAAAAGTTTGTACGTCGGCGCGCGTACCGTTCCGAGATACTTTCACATCATACAAGTTAATAAAAGTTGATGTCTTTAGAAGTTGCTGCTATGATGATTTCACTTCTGAAATGAAGTAAACCGATTCCCTTAATTAAGCGCTTACCTAACTACTTGAACGAATTTCGCAAATAACACCATACAGGTAAATTGTTTCTTATTTTTAAATTTAATAATTGGCAAATACGTTCTGACAACTTTGACATAATTTCAGTACCGCAAAGAAAAACACTTTTGTATTTATTAAAATCAATAGTTAAAACAAGAATAAGAAATTACTTTTTTTTAAAAAAAAATAATATTCTATTCACATTATAACATTTTTCAGTAGTTAGATTTTAATATATATATATATATATATATATATATATATATATATATTGAATGCAACGTAACAGAAGATTCTGTAATATAATCAAATATTATTTTCATATATCTAAACTTTTCCTCATTCTCAATTTGACAATACATTCGTACTGATTCATCATTTTTTTGTAACCACTTACTTGAACTTGATCATTAGAAACTATATTTAAGAATTTATTTTTTTATTATATAGTTACTAGGAGGCTTCGCCCTCTGCTGGCTGCAGTTACAAACCGCCAGGTTCGCTGCGCTCGCCCACTTGTCAGTTATAAACCTAAACATGTAACCGAATGAAACAATAAACATATTTTTTTAAACTCATTTATGTCAATATAATTATTATCACATATATATCACAACGTAGTTGTTTTATATATATATATATATATATATATATATATATATATATAAAACTATATATATATATAAAACTATATATATATATATATATATGGCGATTCTACGAGATCGCCTAACAGGAGTATTGAAAGCCTGCGACTACCCGATTCGGTTTATACCTAAAAATTATCATGATTAGACTCGAGACAGGCACACAAGACTTGAACAAGACGTATTCAAACGAGGACTGAAATATTGTGTCAAATTAGTAAAAATGGACGAACACCGTTTTCCTCGTAAATTCTATGGCAGATTATTAAAACTAAACAACTCTGTAAACAATCTATCTAAATACAATTGGTGTACCCAAATTCAGAATACGCTAGATAAATACGGATTCTTGCGAAAATACAAAAATAAAAATTCATTTAATTATTGCGTTTTGAAATTTCCTCGTTCTTCTGAAGCACCTTGTACGTCATTCTAAACATGCATTTTAATTAGAATAACCTAAATAAAATAATTGTAGAATTCATGTAGAAAAATTAAGAGGAATGAAGAAATTTAACAGTTTTGATTCGTCTATTTAAATTATTTATAAAATATCCAGATGTTGAAATTTCCATGAAAAACCCATGGTCGAAATTTAATCGAAGAACAACTGCCATTTAACAATGATCATACATTTAAATTTAAATCAAATAGTAATAAAACGCAGGTACTTAAATTTTCAATTTTTCATAGAAACTCTTGTATTTGAAATTAACTGCACCTCTGCGTTTTCAAATTACTACATTAATCAATAAAACTATTTAAAAATAGATTAAAGAAATGAATAAATCAAAAATAACGCTATGTTCATTTTAGAAACTTTTCCATTCGATTTTTTTTCTAATCAGCTATACTTGTAAACATTATTATTAGATTAAATGAAAATATTCTTAAGTTTCAAAGTACACTAGGAAATATTTAAATATCAATTCTGCTAATTTTTTTATTAAATTAAGATCACACATATATATATATATATATATATATATATATATATATATATATCTTAATCTTATCTCCATGTTTTACAATATGTATCACAGTACGAATTCTGTTGGTACATTGTTCTGGTGGTCTCGTTCTTTTGGATCACCGAAGTGTCTCTGTTCGAGTGCTAAATTCGATATGTGTTCATTAAATAGATGTTCATGACTCAGACCTAGTCTTTAGATCTATTTAAAGGGTACACATGTCGAAACTAGTAATAAAGAATAAACACTCAAATAATTCAAAATGATGAAGACTACTAGAAGAATGTATTATTTTTATTTTAGTGATTAATATTTTATAATATCATGATAATATACTAAAGTTAAATTTGAAAAATTGAACTACTGAGTCTTAGTTGATTTTTTTATTTATATTAATTTAAGGTAATAATAAAATTGTATCTTGATATGAGTAGTGAAAAGAAATATAAAAAACGACAAAGTACATTTATTTTCTGTATAATATACAAATGATTATTTATAAATAGTAATTTATCGAATAAATTACACTTATTTTTGTGTTAAAAAAATTCCAAGTTGTTCTATAAATAACACCTACTCATCGTGGTCACTATTTTTATACATTCAATCTACTCAAACGATAATTCAATTCGAGCTACATATGTTTCAGCGTGTCAAGATCATCTGTTTCAATAACATCATTAATTCTGTTATTCAAATCGTTTATGTCGCCTACTTGAATTCAAGATGCACATTGCATCTGACTATTAACTCTGAAAAATAAAATTATATATGCCACTTTTATAAAAATTTATACTTTTAAAAGCGAAAGTATGATTAAGATGTTTTTAATATCTTCCTGTTTTCAAATGTGTAATTGTGCATATCCTTTTTATTGCACATAATGCAAATTTATTTTCATATTAAACTGTAAGCTTTTCAAGTTGACAATGAAAATTAGTGGAATAAATAGCAGTACACTGGAAAAAAAATTGTCATAATACATCTTTTTTGATTGAATTATATCAGATACTAGAGATTTGTCTTAGAGTAAAAATATTGGGTTGACCAATAGACTTTTTTAGTTGATACTATAAACAAATTGCTTTTTAAAAAAAAATAAATAGCGCTATACACAATCTTTTACTAAATACTAAAACTAGCTCTTACTAATTAGCAATAGTTAATGTGCTAATATATCTATTTGTAGTTATTAATTTATTCTTCATAAATTTAACAATTTAATAAACATGGTTAGACCTAGTAATACATCAGAAATATCTAACTAGCATATTTATACACATTTCAGTGGCGTTTCCATCATCTTTAGAATGGTACGAAAGAGAAAAAAGTAGATTTTCTGTACCTTAATGTTCTGAAAATGACAGCACTGCTATCAAAGTGCGCATAAAAAACACCATTAATGAAAAATAATGATTTATTAAACATTTTCGACCAGAAACATTTCTTTTATTTCGTGGAATGAAAAAAGAATTCATTTGTGAAAATGAATTTAGCCACATTGTGAAAACTGTATTACGATACCCATTATAGATACAAAAAACATGAGTTTAGTTAAAGATTAAAAGTTATTTTTCTTAACTTTATATCAAAAAACTAAAACAAATTATTTATAACTAAAGTAAATATAACCACCTGTAATATTTAATTTAAAATGTTTCAAGGAAAAAACTATAAAATACGTCGCCAATTTCAAACTGTTGGTTTTGGATTAAAGAGCACCGGTATTAAATTAAAATTACTAAAACTTAAACACAAAAACTGTCTCTATATGTTTTGAGGCCAAAATTCAAGAAATATGATAATAAATGGTTATTTTCGAAGGAAATTACAAACCCTCGAAGTAAACTTTAGTTTTCATATATTTTGAAGTTTAATTTTTCGAAAAATAATATTTAAATAATTTCAATTACAACATCTTTGAATTTTTACTTATTTAAGTTAAGGAGATTACTGACTAAAATTAATATGCAAAATTTTTTGTAATAAAAAACATACAAAGTGTAAAATGTGAATGTATAAAAACAAAGAAGGAAGTTAAGTATATCTTTGTTTTTATTTTTTCATCAATGACAGTTTTGAGTACCGAAATTAATTAAAACAACTATGAAAAGACTAACACTATATTCTAAAAAAAGTCTATGTAGTAGTTGGCAAGGTGTGAATGCAAAAATAAGATGAACAACTATCATGCGCTAGCATTAACTTGTCAGTCAATGTAATAAATGAATAGAATTGTTCAATAAAAAATATGATACGAAGATAGCAATATCTTTGTAAAATATGTGAAGGAGAAAGGGATAAAAATTCCTAACTAGAACTGTTGATCAATTGTATGCCCACACACGTTGTATGAAATCTGCGTTATTCTGGAAGAATACACTTAGTATGATGAATCAGATTAAGCTGTTTTTGAATATTGAATCATGAACTATTTATAAAACTGTACAGAATAAACTTATATTCGTTTAATGACAGCGAAAGTATTTAACAGTAATTAACGAGATTGTTTTTTAAATGAAATAAAAGCTCATTTTGATCAAATATCTGATGTATACTATCAGATAAATAGTATTATCTTTTATCAACGAATGTTATCTATGTTTATTACACAAGATAATCAGTAATAATTATATGACTGATTGTTAGTATCGTAAGTATGTTATCATAAATCAATAGTTAACCCATATATTTCATGAGTCAAATATGAATAAAGTTTACAATATTTTTAGTCAAATATTAATTTTTATAGAAACGTTTCATTAGTTTCTACATTTTTTTAATTAATAAATTTTAATAATTCATATTAAATCATAACGAATCGTTAAATAATTTTAAACATTGAATATAACTAGCCCTTTACAAAATTTTTAGAACATCTTATGCTTTCAATTCACTTCTTGTCTTTCTTAATAATTTGCAATAATTTTCTGTATCTTTAGAATTATAAACATTTTTTTATTATTTAGCAAAAATGACTTTCATGATTAGGAATGTCAACTATTTGTATATTTTTTAATTATAAAACATTTTACTATTCAATTCTACATGCCTCTTATTTAAGCCTCTGTAATTTTGAATATGCGAGCTTTTCATATTAATTCCATTCAAAAATGAACTTCATTAGAAACAGAAACACCTGCTACATTTATAAATTTAATTAGAGTTGCCATGTTTATTCGATGCTGTGCATCTGACAGCAATATGGTGATTTTCAATTAATTCCAAATACAGAAAACACTTTTATACACATACATTTGTACACATATGTGGATTGTATGTTCTCATCACAGGTGGATGGCGATTTATGCAAGAGATACAAATGTCACCAGACAACGGACATCACAGCGGTTACTATCACTGACGAGCCACATCATTGTTATTTCCATATTTTTATGGAAATTTACATTCACATTTTGATTAGCTTTCATAAACAGACATTAATAAATGAGTTAAAAATGGATCTAAAGATGAGCTGAAAATAGATTGGTCTTTCACCAAATTTTAACAGACTTTTGATAAAAAAAATTTATAATAAAACTATTATTATTTTTTTAACTTCAAAAATGGATTTTTATTAATATTTTATATACAGAAAGATGAAATTTAATAATATTTAAGTACTGATAAAAGTTTGATCTTGTAATTACAGTTAATTTATATTAAATTGTTCAATAAATCACGACCTTTTATGGAAATTTTATTAAATAAAACGAGACTAATAAAAAACACTAATCCGAAATACAAGTATCTTACTGATTCACTATGATTGAATTATTTTTCTATTACTATAATAATAAAACGTCATCCCGCCATGAAAATTTACAGGGTTTTTAAACATTTCTTTAACAAAATAATAGCGCATTCTCATGTTGAACTAAAGGGTCATTCAAGATGAGTTTCCATATGACAGTAGTGAATATTTTTCAAACATCAAAGTATTTGTTAATATTAAAGTAGCTTTTGTTGAGTAGAAGAAAAGTGTACAAAATTAATCATGAAGCAATACACGATGGAACAAAGCATTAGAATTATCGTAGCTTATTATGAAAATGGGAGTTAGAGAAAAAGTACATACTGTGTTCTACGTGAATATTTTGGTATACAAAATCGACGTTTTGAACGCACAATTTGAAATTTGATCAAGAAAATCGAACAGTTTAGGAATGAATACCACACTGAATTAATAACGTATATTAAAATTAAGTACGTAAAGCATTTGTGACAATTTGAAGTAGATAGAACTGTGTATAATGTACACAGGAAACGATTTGGAAGACCTTCCACATCTACAAGTCCCACGAGATGACAAGAGGTGATAAAAGTTTTCCGACAAACACCAAGAAAATCTGTTTGATAAGCTGCTCGCAAAAACCACAAATCTAGTGTGCATAAGATGGAAATACTATATTCGAAGATTAGAGCAGACTCTGGAAGAAGGAAATACTGTTTGTAGTGTTCAATTTTTGGAGTAGTATATAAGAAAATCTGCAACGGACGCTTCTTTGCGAATAAAATCGTTTGGAGTGTTGAGTCAATATTAAAGTTACAAGTAGATATCAGTACAACTGATATCTACAATTATTTATACTGGACAACCTAGAATCCATACGTTACTGAGAGATAAACCAGATAATTTACTAGGAATTAGAGTGTAGTGTGGATTATCATGTTTGTGTTTCATTAGACAATTCTTTTTTTATGCAACTGTTATTGTCCTCTCAAAAAATCCTGAATTATTTGAGAATGATGATGATGATAGTCCACAGTACGTAACCCCTTATTTTTATTGTTTACCACATATTTGAAACTTCGTGAGTGGCTTCATTTTGACGAGTCTACCACACTTTTCCTCTGCGAAAATTCTCGGTAACGCTGCGTTTTCAAATGCGTGATTCCGAAACATGTCAATTTTATAATGTTACATAATGCAATGACCACATACTTTTTTTGCAGTGAAATTGAAAGATAATTTGATAAAAAATACGAAACAAAACTTGACCTACAGAAACAATCCGGCGACCGATAAGTCTACCGCCTGCTACATGTCGAAATAACGAGGTTGTGTTTTGTGATTACCATAGGTTTAATTTTTGCAAGATTGTTTAATAAATAAATGTTGTTTTTAAGATAACCGGTATGGTGATTACCACGTGTCGGCCAAAAATCGCACGTGATAGATGTGTATATTTTATCATCGAATATTTCCGTGCCCGACAAAAATATTGCGCCGTATTGTCAGTTCGACAAAAAAACGCGTTTGAAAAACGTGAATCACGCGTTTGAAAACTCAGCATTACCGAGAATTTTCGCAGAGGAAAACTGCGATAGACTCGTCAAAATGAAGCCACTCACGAAGTTTCAAATATGTGGTAAACAATAAAAATAAGGGGTTACGTACTGTGGACTATGAGTTTGATGATTATTTTCCAACGAGGTGGGGTCTTTTCCCATTTTCATATTAAGGTTAAGGGTTATCTGGATTTAATTTTCCTACGCAAATAAATTGGACTAAGAAGCAGTGTTAAGGATCTTCCGCGTTCTAGAGATCTATTATCATCATTTTATTTATGGGATTAAAGATAAATTCTATGTCACAAAACCAACAACTATCGCTGAATTACAGCAAGTTATTGAAGCCAAATGTACAGCAATATAGATAAAATAAAGATAGATATAGATATATAAATAAAAGATATTATATTTTGGGGGATGCATATAATATTTTGGGATTATTATATTTTGGGGGATGCATGCACTTTAGATGTCAACAATTCTTGGATAAGAATTAAATACAATTTGAACATTTGCGTTCATATACATTTTCTTCTGACATTTGAAGTCGAACTTCTTTAGGTACGGCACGAGTCGAATTTTTGTGAAACAAAATCATGTGATAAACAAAATTAAGTGATGGTACGGACAGGAGTAGGTTCCGTGCAACGGTACGAGTCGAAACGCTGTGTTTTCTTCGCTAGACAATCATAAAATTGAATTTATAAAAATAAACATAGAAGTTATGGACAATAAAAAATTGTATACATTTTTTGAACAGTCTGTATATATAAATCGAGACGACTTATAATTAAAACTAACAGAATAAGAAAATATAACAAATCTATTATCAGATTTACACATACAACAAATTTATTCTAAAATAATTGATCTTAACATTTGTTAAGACAATTATACTTTTTTTTCATCTTCTAACATGTAACAGTAATCCTTTTCAACGTATAAATGTCGACTTAATCTGGCGATTTTCATTGATAATCACGTTTAGAATTTTGTATATTTTACACTATTTATGACAAGATCATTAAAACATAAAAGTTCTTGCAGAACAATTAATATGTTTACTAGAAAATACTAAGTTTTCGATACCAAATAAACAATGAAATGCAAGTAACTAATATATTTGATCTATGAAGTGTTTTAAATTTCCATCATGATAGTCTTCACAACGATACTTCGAAAAAAATACACCATTATCTTTAATAATTATTTATATGGACTTTATGATTTCAAACAAATGCTTTATGCGATTTTTTTAATATAATAAATATTTTCGAAAAAATATACAATGAATACTCACTGAATATTTTCAATAATCGTTAATGTTTAACACAAATTCCATAAACAAGATCCGTAGTAGATTGATTCTTAACAACATAAAAGACCTGGTGAATTATTGCTAATTCGTCTACACTAAGACTAGAAAGAACAAGGGTGAAAACTTTTCCTTTTTCTGTACGAGTTTATAGTTCTTTCAGCTGCTTCGATAATAAAGGAAATGTTTTTTTCGTCACTGGAGCAAACAGCGCGACTTGTCAATACGTTGATTCCGTAAACGTTGTTTAATTAAAGTAGTAAATTACATCACGAATAAAGTTTCGTACTTTTTGTATTCGGCAATGAATGTAGAATAATCGAAGATATTTTTCATAAATGTTTATTAAAAATATACAGTAATCTGCTTATATATATATATATACATATTAAATATGTATTTTAAAAAGTACACATGACTTATCTTAATTAATAATTCTGTTGAAAAAAATGTAATGACGAAAAAAGTACAAATACATTTTAAAAATATTAGCAGTTAGTTTTAGCTTCGTCTGAAATTTTATTAATATAAAACTTATAATGTTAAAGCTATTTACTTTATGAAATTAATTTGTCTGATCTAGAAAAATTTTTTTACTACTTTCTACCAATATTTTTCATGTAATTATAAGTATTAAACTAATGTTTCTGCATATTCAACATTTATATTGGCTCATCTCATAAGTAATGCGATATTTCCATGCAGGTGAAAATGGATGATGTAATACTCAGCAATTATTGCAATAACGTATCAGATACATATGCTGCTCAATTTTACATAATATTTTCTCAGTTTTATAGTAAAAGATTCACATTGATCACACAAATTTATAAGAAAAAGTATTAGTTATAATGGAAGTATCAAAACAGCATATTAGACATATTTTATTTTGGGAGTTTCGACAAGAGAACAACGTTACAACTGCAGTGGAAAAATTCTGGGAAGTTTATGGTTCAAATGCTAATAGTTTTAGTTGAGAACAAAGATGGTTTCAATGATTTCGGTCTGGAAATTAGATCATTGAAGATGAAATGTCAGGACGTTTTCAAGAGTTTTTGATGGTGAGATCCTGCGAATACTAGTGGAAAAAAAAAAAACAAAATTAACAGTAAAAGAATTGGCCACGAAACTCAAGTTAATGCATTCAGATTGAGAATGATTGATAAGGTTTATAAGTTGGGTGAGTGGATTCCGCACGAGTTATCTGACGTTAATTTAAAACAATGTCTGGATATTTGCACTTCTCATCTTTGCTGATTGTAAAATGATTCGTTGCTGAATAGAATTCTTACTGATGATAAAAATTTGATTATTTACAATATTAACGACAAAAACAATGAGTTCACTGCAAAGAAACATCATCTTCAACTGCGAAAAGAGAGCTTTTTACAAAAAAGTTTATACTACCTGTTTTGGTGAGATATGGAAGGAATTATTCATTACGAATATTGCCAGAGAACTTAAATAATGTAAATGGGAAAATCAACACCGAAGTATGAAGAAAAATATGTAATTTAACATTCATTTGTTTGTCTACAATTAGACTATGCAACTCACATAATTAATTATCTAATTTTTAATTAAATGAAGAAAAATAATTTGATAATTTAAATTGTATCAAAAAAAATCAGAAAAGTATTACTTTTATTTCCTCATAAATTACAAGCAATGATTTAAAAAAGATTTTAACTTTTGACAAGTATTTCGAAAACAAGAAAAAATCTTTAAAATAGATGATCTAGATCTTTAAGATAGATGATATTCTGGATATATAAGACTTAAATGACAAAATCGACAAACTAAACAGACTTCAAATAATTCGGATAGTACAAAATTAATAGACATGTTTTCCAAGCAGTAAATTAATAGATCCTATCACAATTACGAAAAAAACAAGGAAAGAAAGAGTGGATAGTTGAAACTATATAAACAAATATAATTAGAAATAAAAGCATAGATATAAAACCAATTTTCTAATTAAAAAGTTAGTTTTTTCTGTACCTCCGTGCTTTGAAGACAAATGAATTTCAATTAAAATTCACATAAATCAAAGTGTAAATGAATAATATAAATGTTAATAATCTATAAATAAGTATTAATAATCTTTAATCTAATTAGTGTTAATAATATATATATATATATATGTTAATAATCAATTGTTGAAACTTTTAATACCAAAAAAGTATGTGGTATACGAAGAATGATGCATATTAAAAAAATAGTTTTTTGTTTTTCAGCATATTTGCAAAATGTAAATTATATTTATTTTCTTAAAATACTCTACGGCAAAATAACGTCATTCTAAAAGTGTTTACTTTTCTAAAGTAAACATCGAAATCATAAACAAGCAAAAAGGTTTTAAAATATTACTAAAAAATATGAATAAAAGTGAATTCTATTACTTTCCGAACACTAAACATTTACTTATATTCAATCATCGCTATAAAATATAACTGTTTATATTTCACACTATCCATCTTTCAAAAAGACAATTTCAAATATTGATAGCTTACATACTTAAAATCAATATATATATATATATATACATAAAACATAAATTACATAAAAATTGATGAATGTTTTCAGATCTTTCAGACCAGCAAGAAATATAAAACATGAACAGATATGAACAAAAAAAGTACAAGACTGGAAGTGATCTTTAAGTTCGGTTCGTACAAACACACACACACATACACATACATATATATATATATATATATATATATATATATATATATATATATATATATATATATATATATATATATAAACTGTTTACCTCTGAATGTCTATATCTGTATATATGGGTGGGTATACGAGGAGAGGAGAAAAAAACAAGACGAGATCAATGATGGGTAAAGGAAATAGCAAGTGCTGTAGGAAGGAAATTACAAGTGTTTAAGAGGAAGTCATTAAATTCGCGAAGCGAATGAATACATTTAAAGTCAGAAAAGGTCACGTAATCAGGCTGCTGTATGTACTAGTGACGTTAGTGGATGGGTTATTAAGATGCGGAGTAATTACGGCTGAGTATATATATATATATATATATATATATATATATATATATATATATATATATATATATGCACACGCATACGCGTACAAATTTCATACATGAATAAATGAACTAAACATTCAGTAGAACATTACTTTAAAAATTATATTAATAAAATACGGTATGAAGTTTCATTCGGTACCAGTTGTTAAATTGTAATTTTATTTCAACTTTCCATCATTCCAGAAAAATATACAGAATTTCTGGTAATTACATTTAGATAATCAAAAAGAAAAATGGATGTTTATATAAATTGCTATAAATTGTGTTAAAAAATGAGTGTTCATCATTCTTGAGGCTAAAATTAAAACGGTAATCCCAATTTTAAGATTCAAACAAATAATGTAAGTCAGTGCTGTCAAATTCGTACATGAACACGGACCACCAAATTCAGTTTAAGAGATTCTGCGGAGCGCAGATAAAAAAGTCAACAAGAAGGTCTTTTATTTATATTTGAAAATAACTCATTTAAATTTTAGATATTTTTTTTCTTTAATGAATTTACAAAAATTAAAAAAAATACATTAATTTTAAGTATTATTATCAAATGTTACAACAAAAATCTAAATGAGAGAAATTACAATAAATATATCAGTGACCATCAAACAGCGATTTTTACAATATACTTCTATAATTTGTAAAGTTTTAAAAATGTATTTTATATTTTTTTTTAAATTCCATTTTATTACTTTAATAAAATTACCTTCAATCTTTGCAGGCCGCGTGTTTGATACCCCTGTTGTAGATGATTTAGATGCACATTCATCATATTTGCTAAAAGAATTATTCAATTTATCTCGAGAGTGTACAGTAGACTCAACCAGTATTCAAGATAATTTTAAACAGGTTTATCAGAAAAATACATCCTTGAAAATAATTTCAGTCAAAAAAACACCTACAATGATGAATATTATATTATGAACATATGAACATTATGAACAATAATCGATCAGAATATAAATGCAACAGTAAAGTGATTTATAGGATGATGATTGATTTATAGTAAGTGAATAGTGATTTGTGAGTAGTGATTGAGTGTATAGTGATGTATAATGAGTAATTTATATAATGTGAAAACTGGCATGCATACAATATCGTCCACAAAAGATAAGAATTTTTTGCAAATATGGTCAATCTATACCTTCTGATTAATTCGAAACGAATCTCTTGCAATAAATAGTGGTTTCCTTAACTTTTCACTGTCAACAAATAACGGTTTTGTTGATTGGATTACAATGCTAGGTAGATATTAAGTATGAATGTATATGAGGCAGAGCTAGGATGTATGAATACTCGAATGTAAGCGTCAATCGTGAGGAGGCAAGCAGAGGTGAACAAATTAAAGCTGTTGGGATCGCCTCGAGTTGACTTACACATTCGAGAATTTGTAGTTCATTGTTCATCTAGTTCATTGTAGTTCTTTTATGTTCATAGAGTCCAGAACGTGATGTCGAGTGTATTTATATAACCTTATTAAATAAATAGTGACTGTACATAAAATAAATACTGAATAGTTAAAATACAAATGTTTGAAATGACTGATTGGGAATTAGCTTTTGGATACGTGAGTTGGTATACATGTTAGACTTTTAATGTAATAAAGACACTAGTCCTATCAGAAAATTAAATAAAAGTACATTATAATTTTAGTAAAATACAAAACATCCATTAGTTATAAAAATTCATTCATTCTGGGTCTTTAAACTGAATTAATCAAAACTTCATTTTAAATTAAAATATTTTCTTGTCTCTTTGGGATTTTGAAATGCCAATATTAACATTTAAAAGCACTATATATTTTAGCCAAGCAATTGGTATAACCCCACAAAACAGTAGTGAATATAACAGCATCCGAAAAGAAACATATTAGACATTGCATACTTTTCACATTTCAGTTGAAAAAAGTGCTGCTGACGTCACGAGAATAATTTGTTCAATTTTGGGGAAAGTGTTGTGATGCATAAAATATGCAAAAACTGATTCATCACTGAAACTCATCCGAAAATGTATTGTCTTCATCGATTCAAATCAATCATATTTTTTTTACAAGGGATTCGTTAGTTACCCAACAGATAGAGCTAAATTATACAAAATAATGAAAGATATTTTACAGATTGAATTATATTTCACTTTCCCGTAAATATTCATTTCATATAAAAAAGGCACCGAATTAATTTGTATACTTAATATATACAGGATTGCGATTTAAATAGTAAAAGTAATTCTATAAAAACATTCATCTTTTTACTAAAAGAATTAAATAAAAACATGAATGACAAATAACATTCAGGATCCATTCTCAAAATTCCATACACCTTCACCAGCGCTCCACAGATAAAAAAATGTAATTGTACATTTACATTAATTTATTGATAAGAGAACATGGAACAGTGAAAAATAATTTTAATTTTCACTCTAATTTTCTTACTACGGATTTGTTAAATTTTTAAACGTTGATACAAGATTAATTAATATAATACTAAACGATTTTTAAATTAAAATGGAATTAATTAAAATTTAATTAATGACACTTTTGTATGAGAAGACGTGTGTTTATACATTTTAGAAATTCAATATCTTGCCGTTAATATTATTCGAAATTATGGAAAATCAGTAAATTGCACAGAATATTATGGTTGACTCGTAGTTCAAACACTGCAATTTTAAACATGTTATTACAGACTGTAAATTGCATGTTTCACTCTCTAGAATAGAGATATTCAACTTTGATGTAATTTGCAACTTTAGTGAAATTCACTGTGGAATTAGTTACAAAAAATAATTAAATTTGTAAAAAATCATATACTAAATGAATTATAAACAATAAGAGTATTATACAGTCCATGGTTTCTAATATAGGATCATTGATTTTTTCAGAATTTCTTCACAGGCTCATCAATTAAATCATTTTAGTGTAAGAAAGTATTTTACTTCTGGTCTAGACGAACCATTAATTAATTGTTATAAACTATTTGAAAGCTCAATGATAGCAATATTCTGTTAAGACTCTTTTTGAAATTTGAATAGAATTTAACTTTATTGATAACAAAATTAGTTACTAATAAACATATTTTAGTGTTTTATAGATTTTAATTTATAACATTACATTATTTTGAAAAAGCATAAAATAGCATTTCATAATTTCTACTATTATTAAAAAAATGGCATTATTTTAAACTATGAAGAATTTTATTCACGTCAGTCTCTTCAAAATAGAATGAAATAGCATCTTTTCTTGTCAATAAAAAATACTACCAATGATAAATTGATGAAAAACTTGAAATTCTTAGACAAATTGGGATGAGTTTAGGAAAAAATGAAAAACTGAAAGTTTCACCAATGATTTTTTTCATCTCACAAATCATAAATATTTTTATGGTCAAGCTAATAAATTATCACTAATCATTTTTAATTAGACAAGGATGACATTATCATCCACAAAAATTATTTGTCTATACCTTGGCTCTTAAAATATGTCAAATATATAAATTTACAATACAGTCTGTTACAGGGGCTAAATTAACTTTAAAAAATAAATATTTTTCTCACTCTAAGGATGATAATGACTATCAAATTTAATGTACATTTTTGACAACAATAAAAAATGATTCATTGAACTGTTTGACTAGAAAAATTTTTCGTAGTTTGAGGTGAAAAAATAATTCATTTATGAAAGTAAATTTAGTGTCCTAACTGTATTATAAAACATTACAAGTCTTCCATCCTAAAATTAACTTATTAAAAGTAACCCAATTTTCATATACAATAGAAAAATACGAGTAGAGAAATAGAGAATAGAAAAATATGAAAAATATTCAGTATATTTTTCTATATAATACAAATGAACCAAGAAGAATATTAATAAAAATAATTTTAGATTCTCAAATAAATTTTAGTGATCGTATTGTTCCAATAAAACTAATCAAATAAAGATTTAAAAACTGTCGTTGTGCAAAAAGGCTAAAACTGACAATATATTAAACATTCAAAGATTTAAATGATGCTATTGAATAATATCTGTGTATAACAAGAAGATTTATTAACATTTAATATCAGAATTTGTTTTAAAAACACCCTTGTTAGTTCTTCAGATTTTCCTTTCTGATAATTTTAGATTTTAAATGTTAATTGACAGGAGAAAACGAAAATCAAGAAAAAGTTAATCAGAATTGTACTATTTAAACAGTCAAATATCTTTTTTTTATAATAATATCAAGTCTGGAAAGACTATAAGGGTAGTTCATATCGTTGAAAATACCATGAGACGTGACCGAAATATAAAAGTTTTATAAGAAAATCACAATCTTAAATATTAGAGATTGATTTCTTGATCAAAAAAATATTCATGTACGACTTGTCGTAATGTTATAGGGAGAAATTATTTAAGAAAATCATGATAAATAAAAAAATAATTACTTATTTGTCAAATAACTTACTGACTTAAAGACGAGTTCATAAAAAGTGTAAATTCCAAGAAACTGATCACAAGTAAATATTTGTTGATTGAATAATCAATCAATACCAGACATCAAACCATTAACGTCGTCTACTCGCTAATTTCCGGCAATAAAATCTTTATCTAACTCGTTCATACATTTTATCCTTGCTCGCATTTTCCTAGGAACAGAACTCCTCCTCAAATGTGTTAAGTATTAGAGTTATCTAACAAAAACATGTACAACAATTTCCCCTGGTAAGGTTGATATCGTTTTTTTAGTAAAAATATTCATGACTGCTCTAGTCGCCAAATCAGTATCAAATAAATTATATCTATTTTATTGATTTTTTGAATATTATAAGATCTAAGATTCCATCTGTTGCATAACTCAAGTTTCACAACAAAAATAAGTTCCACGAAAGTAATTAATTCTATCTGAGAGAGAGAGAGAGAGTTTTGAACTTTACAAATACATTGTTCGGCTCGTAAAAAATATTTTTTCATATTAGAGAACACACAAAACGTTTCCGATTTCCTCTCATAAACGTTTCTACCTTGAAATCACTAACAAGTTATGTAAATGCAATTATATATATGAAAATGTGCACACGATGGCCGCGGTAAGAGCAAAACGAACCAAAAGCACAAACGACGTGAACTCCTTTTATCTGTTACATCAAAAAAAAGAAAGAACGGTGTGTGCGTTTTATCAAGAATTATATGTCGAGAAACGGAGTAATAAAATTAAAGGATTCGCGTGCGCGTGTATGTGTATTTTTTTCGGACGAGAACATACAAAGATATCATCATCAGTCTCTGTCAATCCGCAGTTAGATGAAGATACCTCGACCGGGTCTCCCTTTTCTTTTCAGTATCTTTCTGTCATAAAAGCGTACGGAAAATTTCCGAATTTATATATCTCTATCGTGTATTAAATTTATCTTCGTTTAAGCTCGTTTTTCTTTTCTTGTACAGATGAAAAGAAACTGTTATATGTTTATTTTCAGGATAACTAGTTATGTGAATCTGTGTTGTCTTCATTCTTTCAAATTCTCTTTTTTCTCCATTCAACTTTTTAAATTTGATTTCATTTGAGTTAATTTATCACAATTGGAATTTTATTGGAATAAATGACATCAATACAATTTATTTATCTGATTATTTCAAATCAACTTATTTGAAAAATGATTCGAAAAAATTTACAGACAAAAATATTACTTTTACTTTTTATATTTTTAAATCAAAGTTAACACTTTTTTTACTTTTAAATTACCTACAACAATATATAAAATAATATTTTTTAAAAGAAAACTTTCTTTATTTCAATGATGTTTGATATACATACTCATTTTATACTTTTTAAAGAATATCTTTTCAATAAAGTACTAAGATACATGAAATGAAAAACAAGTGGTGTAGCTAAATATTTGTAGATTTTTATAAAAAAATTGAAAATTAATTTTTAACTTTTGTATTCGATGGATATTTTTTTATTTTGTTTATACAAATAACCTCGAATTAAAAATTAAAATTTTCTAGTATTTAATAATGAATATTTAATATAGAAAACAAATGGTAAAAGTATTTCAAATTTTGAACTCAATGGTATTAAACATTGATTTCTTGAAGTAATGAATTCATAAATAATAGTTTGTCCTTGAACTCTATCACCTGACAGATTTGAAATTTATTTTATTGACATTTTCAATTTTATAAATATGTAATTAATTATTTTATTATAAATATGGCTAATAATAACACATTTCCATGAAACAAAAAGCATATTAATAAAAATTAATCGACTTGAGAATGTGTATATAGTATGGAATTCGAAAAAAACATCTTCTATTTGTAATTTCACCTTGGATTTGATACATTCCTAATAAGATTCGCTAACTTTTTCTTCACAGTGTATATTTTACCTAAATAGCAGTCTTTTGCTTTATTTTCTTGATAGATATTTGATATCAACTTTCTACATTCAACAGTTTGAATTTTTAATGCTTCTTCACTCATAAATGGAGAATATTTCGGGAAAGATTTTTTCAAAGATTTACTCTATTAGATCCAACAGAAAATCACAGCAACTATTTTTTTACAATAATTATTTAGTAGATATTCTCTGTTATACATCTCATGTCTGTGATTTAAAAAAAATATTTTGTATATGCTTTATTTTTTTACTCCACTCATGCTTTAGTTATATTCAATAACTACTTTGTATCATTTTATTGTGCACCTCGTTTTTCTGTCGATTTTCCAGGTTCAATCATATCAATATTAGTGTGAAAAGTTCTCAACATGTAAATTAGTTTTTCCATCTTAGTAATCATGCCAGTACTGAAAGCAGGATCAGCATTTCTGCGCTTCTAGGGAATCTTTTTGAAAAAAATTGTTATAAAATTTCTGTTATTTCTTATAGTTCTCAAAACATAATATCCAGACTAACAAAGTTTGTAAAATTTAATACCAAATTGTGTTCTTTTTTTGTACGTGAAACTGTCAGAAAAGTTCATTAAACTTTCCTTCACTAATAAAAGATATTTCAATAAGTAAGCATTTTTTGAAGAAGTTATATTTCCCATATATTAAACTGATAGCTGTACTTTTTTGATATTTAAGTTTTGACATTACCATTTTTAGTTATGGGTTCGTACACAACAAAACAACGCATTGAAATAATATAATTGTATTCTGAAAATGGTCGTTCTATAAAAAATATATTTTCTTAAATTAGGCGGTATTTATTTTCGACATACTCGTCCATTAAAAATAACAGTTTTTCGATTAGTGAGTAAATTTGGAAAGATTGAATAAGTTAAAGATAAAGAAACCCCAATACGTGTTCGTATTGTTCGTTCTGAAGAAAACATTGACATAGTTCGTGAAAGTGTATCAATAGAGCTAGGAATATCAATTTCACGGGGTTCACAGAAATTTAATCTTTCACAGATGACCATATAGTGTATTTTGCATAAGAATTTATTACTGAAGGCTTATAAGATTCGATTAACACAAAAATTGAAGCCAGCAGACCATTTATTGTATCAGATATTTGTTAACTGGATACCGGGACAACAACACGGTTTTTCTGATAGACCAATGAGGCTCATTTTGAACTATCTGGCTACGTTAACAAGAAAAACTACCGAATCTGAGGTGAAGAAAATCTGAGGTGAAGAAAATCCGAGGGTGATGAGAAGCCACTATGTATAGAAAAAGTGACTGTTTGATGCGCACTTTGTTTCGGTGGAGACATTGGTCCTTATTTTTTTGAGAATCAGTCTGATAAAGCGATTTCTGTGAATGGAGACAGATACAGAGACATGATAATCAATCCTCTGTGAGTAGAATTGAATGATACTGATCTGTAGGATATATGTTTCCAGCAGGACGGTGAAACAAGTCACACAGCTAACGTAACAATTAATTTATTGAATAAGAACTTTCTTGGTCGCATTATTTCCAGAAAGAGATATTAATTAGCCATCGAGATCTTACGATTCAACCTTTGGACTACTTTTTTTAAAGTTGCGTTAAAGGACAGGCGTACGCCAATAATTTTCAAACAATTTCCGATCTAAAAGATGAAATCCAAAGAATTGGTAAGATAGAGCCCCAGTTGTGTAGAAATGTTATTGAATTTTTTTACAAAAGATTGATTACTTGTAAGAGAGCACACAGAGATCACTTACAAGAAATTATTTTTCATTTATAAATGGCATACCTCCAACTATTATTTATAATAAAGAAACTTGAAATTTTAGCTCGAATTCTGTTTTATTTCAAATTAAAAAATTAAATTATATGCAATTTTATATGCTTATTGGAAAACCCAGTACATTTTCTCGAGAACAATATATTGTAAATCGTTTTCCAAAATGTTTGATAACATGTCTTATTTTTTATAAAAATAAGATCTATTTCAATTAATTTTAAATTTAAATTCTTATCGTAGTGGTTTCTGAACATGTTTTCAAAGTTAGAGTTGTGTAAACAAAGAGACTTTTATATACTGTAAATTGTTAGTATTCGAACATTTTTTTTTGTTTGATAAAATTGTAAAATTTATTCAAAAAAAAAAATTGTTTGATAAAACTAATTAATATATTTTTCTCTTAATCCCTTAACAATAACACAACCCATAAAAATATTCTTTTTATAAATATTTAATAAATAATAGATGTTTATTTCTGATCGTTGCTTATAGCGACAATTCAATAGTGATGTCATCATCAGAGTGTTAAGGTATAGAAATTCCAAAGCAAAAAGAAAAAGATTTGTCTGCCACTTAGCACTCTGCTGATGACAGCCATTGAAATGCATATAAACTACTCAGTAATTATTTATTCCACATTTATGTTCCAAGATTTTTGTGGTTTGTAGAGTAAGAAAATATCACTTGTATATATTACAAAAGTACCACACTGAAAATATCAATTAATTTAAAAGCAATTTTTCAAACGACTTTAAAAAATACTAAATAAATGGACATTCAAAATAACGGACAAAAATTAACTAAATCTATAAAAACTATAAATAAGAAAACATTAAAAAGCGTTCAAACTATAACAAGTTTAGACAACGTTCCTGTTATTATAATCTTTTTATTTTAAAATACTCGTTAGCAATAATTCGCAGTTAATCACTTTCCTCTTTTCATACTAATTTACGTATTTATATAGAATTACAATTTATTAATAACGTTATATTATAATTACAAATAACAATTAAACCGGCGTATTAGTATAATCGATTTGTCTCTTTTTGCTACATTGAACAATACATTTATTTCATAGATCATTTGTAATACATAACGGAGAGGACGATTATGTACGTATCGGTCGACCGTTTGTTACTGCAAAGGGTTGAGGATTGACTAATACACGCGCGATAATTGAAAATCAGTTCGGGAATAAATAGCGCCCGCAAAATAAAAAAAAAGTTCGGCCAGCATTAAAATCCAGTTATTAGCGAGATATAATCACGCAACAATATAGCCAATCATGTAAATCGGGCGGACCATAGTCCATTGTTCACTCTTAATATTGAACCATTTACAACATTATACTGCAGCAGCAGGTATTGTATATCAAGAACGACAGCGGGATAGGGGGGACAACGCCGCGTCCTGCCTCTGTATTATACATAGACGTAAATTGTACAGCAAATTGACGTTTCAAATGTAACAACAGAACCAAAGCAGGATTATTATTATTATTGTAGAAGTCAGTAACACATATAAATGTATATATATATATATATATATATATATATATATATATATATATATATATATATATATATATATATATGCTGATACAGGTTTATACACCTCTGTATAAATATGTATGTAGACACAGGTGCAAGCGAAGATATGCACTCCCACAAAAGGACCGTTTGGTACAGAGAGATGTTAATATTTAATTTCTCTTGATGCCACTTTGTCTGGACACGTTAATTATATTGTGACAGGCACTAAAGATTCGCGTCCGTCGGATACAAATGTGTTATTAAGAGAGCGGATTGTGGGATATTTTTGCGCGTGCGCACATACTGAAAGTACACTGTTTTTTAATTAAGTTTAAAAACGTGCATAATTACTGTTTTATATACTTATTTTTTTATTCAGAACACACGAGTATGTCGCGGAGATCGGAGCTAATGTTTCAGAGGTAATTGTGTGTACAGGAATTAAGAGGGTCCGTCGGGAGGAATGCGGCGTTGAGCATGGAGGAAATTGGTTAATATAATGTTGTTTTATTTTTTTTTTTCAAAAAAAAAAAACAATCATGAAGTTTGTGTTACAAATTATTTTACTTCTGAGAAATTAAATTTTATATTAAAACATGAGATAAAAGGAGGATGAGATAGTGGAATAACTACGTTACTATTAAATATTTTCTATTAACTATTAACCGTATCAAAAAAAAAATCACCCAAACCAAACAAGAAACATATTTCTTTGACTTCAACTGAATTCTGTTAACTTAGAGTAATAATATTCTGTTCAGTTTCAAGTTGAGTCATCTTTTCTACAGTTAGATGAAAAAACAATGAATTCTTAAGACTAGTAAAAATCTATTCTCACTTTCAAAGCACCAATATCGTAACGATAAGTATTTATAGAAATCAAATATAATTGAAAATCAAATATCAACATTGACATTGTTTATCACAATCAAGTCACGAATCTGTGACTGATTTCCTGGAAGAGTTAGAGTGAAATATTACCATTCAACTCTTCTTTTCGCTCCTTCATCATTTGATACACCTACAATTCTTTTGCAATATTAGAAAAAAAATCGTTGAATAATTAAAAAAGTATATCTGATTATTAAAATCATATGAACGTGATTGGCTTGTCTTTGATCAAAAGTAAAAAAAAGTGTCATGTACTAAAAAAAATAAAAAAGTGTGATATCTATAAGTGCGAAATATTTAATATTTTAAATAGAAGTAAATATGTACCTCTCTCTCTCTCTCTCTATATATATATATACACGAACTACATATTTGTTTCCATTTTAAATAATATATGCGTTTGATAGACATGTATGTAGGTGAAGGTACTCTAGACTTTACAAGATGATAAATGTGGATATTATTCAAATTAGAATGAATATATGTACGACTTACGCAATATTGGAAGAGAAACATTATCGATCCAGTAGTCGATCTTACCTGTAAACAACAAAACGAAAAATAAATTAGATTTATTATTAAAACGAAATACAAAATTCAAAGAAAAAAAGGTAAAAAAGGTAAAAAGGGATTAATATTTTTCCAAAATACAACTTATCTCTCTAATTAATTACTTACTCTAAATAAGAGTTCCGTATTTTTTGTATAGAGTTAATTAATTTTTTAAATTAAATTATTATTAAATTATTTCAAGGATATTTCAAAATAATTCTGATTAATATAATTTTTTAATTATAATTTGGTACTGTGAGGAAATCCACTTACACAAATTTATTTTTCACGTTTCTCTTATCAAAATGCTCAATAATTAATTCTTGTATATTTGAAAAAAAAAACATAAGTGTTTTGATAACAATGCCATATATACTCTGCCATATATATATACTCTTCAAAAAATAGTAGACACAATAAATCTAGAATAAGTATTTTTTTAACTGCAATGAAAACACTTATTTCACAGTTACATATTAAAAAAATAGTATTTTCGCATTAAAATGTGACATATCAAAAAAACACCCTCAATCAAATCAAACCAGATGGATGATTATCCAATTTGTCGTACTAGCCATCCAATGTCACGCTTCATCTAGTAATGTGTTCATTTCCATTTTACAAAAAGTACTCGAATGGCAAACCAACGGGGTGATATTTGAAATCAGAAAAAGTTTCATACGGTTTGTATCAAAATTACTACCCCTTTATAAAACAGAAAAAAAATTTAAGAGATAAAAAGATTACTTTTTGTTTAATCAGATAAAATTCAATCAAGTTACTCAGCTTATAAATATTTTTTATTGAAAAAAAATATTAATAGAAATCATTGATTCTGAAATTGATAAATAAATCTCACTAAAAAAATGATAATTTTTAAAATTCGAAAAATGTACAATTGAACTTCTAATCCAAGCTTGGAAAAAGTTTGTAGCTCGATAATACAAAAAGTTTAAATTAAAAAATTTAGATTCCATGAAGAATGTGATTCTAAAAATAAGATTCTATTAGAAACACTTCTTGGTATTTTGAAATCACTTTTTGATCACAAGTTAGACATCTATGAAATCATATTTTGTTTAAGAGATACAAATGAGAACAAAATTATTGTTTAACTTAAATTTGTAAGAATTTAAAATAGATTGAATTTTCTAGAGGGAAACAAGAAAAAAACAATGAAGATGTTAAACTGCTGGAATTGATAAAGAAGTATAAAATACCTCTCAATACAAATAGAGTATGGAAAACACCTATAAAATAATCTAAAAAAATAAAGACGCTACTAAAATATACAATACTGTTATAGAATGAGATGAATGGTATAATGTTAAATAAAATTTAAATCTATTTAAATCAAAAGTTATAAATTTGTTTATTTTAAAATCAATAAAAAATCTACATTTTAAAAAGATCTAACTCCACTTTAAATTTAATGATTTTTTGTTTTATTATTAATTACTACTTAAATAATTCATGCGTTTTTTATAAAACTGTATCTAAAAAAATCCGCTTGTATTTTTAATTTGTTAACTAAAGGATATATTAAAATGATTATTTAAGTCAATCAAAGCTTAATATGATTTCTTCGATCAGTAAAAACTGGAAATACATATATATATATATATATATATATATATATATATATATATATAAATACATATACAAAAACTTAGATATTTCTGAAACATCATGCTACAAAAAAAAAAAAAAAATATTTAGGTTATTCTAGAACTAGCATTTTTTTTAAAGTTGAAAAATATCTGATTTAAAAATTATCGAGCAATAATTTTACTGAGGGATAACATTTTATAATCAGTTTACATCACAACATTTTGTAAACTTCCCATTATTTCTCATATATTTTTCCCAATAAAATCACATTTGGTTTAATGGAACAGTTAATCATCATAATCGAGGATATTGATCATAATAATCAGCACTGACTACACAAATTTCACACGATTTGACCTCAAAAACTAAAAATAATAAGCGTACAAGCAGATTTTTTATAAAATTAATTAATGAGAATTTTTCTGCTAATATATTTGATAATACCTCTTTAAATATATTACAAATTTTAATTATATCAAGGGCTGCTACTATGATTTTTATTTTTCAAATTATGCTATAAATTAAAGGGTGTGTTCTATATATAATCTAATTAAAAACATACAGAAATTGGCAAGACTCTCAATGAAACCAATAAAACTTAATACTTATATCTAAATATATATTCCACACTAAACATTACATATATTGAGAGTTTCAAAAATCATTTGATAATTACATGGATCTAATAAATTTGATTATTAGTTAGATGTTAAAATCAAATGAATCCAACAAACCTTTCTCACTTTCACCCTCAACCTCAAAAACTAAATATAATGCGAGTACACGCAGATATTTTTATAAAATTAGTTATCGACTATGTTTCTGCTAATAAACTATTTTCACAAAAGTATGTCGATTGATTAATAAATTGTGTATATAAAATAAGAATAAATAAATAAAAATAAATTTTAACACTAGGATAGATAAATTAATTTTTCATTTTGATTACTTAAAAGTAAATTCAACCTATCTGCAAGTTGCTCATATAAAATAAAATACTTGAATACTTTTACTTGTCTTCAGTGTAACAAAATATTTCTTGTTTTATTTGGTGATACTTTAAAATCAGTATCAGGTGATTTAAAAAATCGTGGATAAATATTGATACAGCCATAGGAATAATAATAAAACCGTAAATATCACTTTGTACAAAAAAGATTATTTATTTATATAAAAAAATTATAGTATACAAAATCTGCAAGTAAGTTTAATTCTGTAATTTGTAAAATGGAGACGAGATAGCACTATGTCACCTTCAAACTTGTAACGTGTTTCTTATTCTATTCAGAACGAACATTAACATGACAGAGTTAGTTGTTGTCAAATAACCATTGAAAGAATAAATGCATGTTAGTTGGATATGCAATGAGAAACGAGAAGTGCACGTTGTATGGATTTGTTTTAACACATTGATGGATATGACTGCAGTAGTATTCGTGCTAGGCTGACATACGAGGAAAGATTAAACATTTTCTTAAATGAACTTGCAAATACTGAATAGTTTGTGATATTGGGATAAAACAAAAAATGAAAATAACCTCGAGTTCTCGCAGATGAACGCTTCAGAACAGTTACAACAGTATTATGAACAAATAGGTAAACTGTGTAGTAACAAATTGTTAATGCACATAAAGTAGTTTCATAAATCAATTATTTTTAGTTGTCAAATCATGTAACTCATCATTTTTATGTTGATCATTGTATGGAACAGACTTATGACACAACGACCAAACTCTTGGAAGATTTGTGTTACCGTGACGCCTAGTGCAGTTTTGGGTGTTTCACTATATCAGGGGTGTCAAACTGGCGGCCTGCGGGCCACATGCGGTCCCCGAGGTATTTTTTTGTGGCCCACGATGCTCTGAAATAAAATGAAAACAGAACAATATGTTACGACAATAAAAAACGAAAGATTGATGACGAGGGAAGAAAATTTCAAGAAAAGTGGGAGCTGAACTATTTTTGTGTGGAAATGGACAATAAAATTACATGCTTAATTTGCAAAGAATCAATTAGTGTCAGTACAGAATACAACATTAAAGAGCATTATAGTACTAATCACGAAGAACAATTTTCGTGCTTCGAAGGAAAAATAAGAGAAGAAAAATTAAAAACAATGAAGAATTCACTTAATAGCCAGCAAAAGTGTGCTTACAAAATTTATGAAAAGTAATGAATCAGTAACAAGAGCTAATTACGAAATAAGCTATCTATTAGGAAAACATTCAAAATCATTCACCGATGGTTCTTTAATCAAGGAATATATAATAAAAGCTGCTGAATTCGTTTGTCCAGAAAAGGTACAGTCATTTCGAAATATATCATTATAAAGAAATACGGCGGTAGATAGAATTACTGAAATGGCAGATAACGATAGTTCACAACTACAGGAAATATCTACCAAAGTCTAGTTCTTTTCAACTGCGATTGATGAAAGCACGGATGTGAGAGATGTTGCACAAGTTGCACTAAAGGATTTGTGTCAAGACTGACAGGAAAATTACAAGATGAATATCCAGATAAACCGAAAATCAGAACTTTCGATTGCCTTATTCACCAACAAGTTATCTGTTTAAAAATATTACAAATGGACGAAGTACTTAAAACAGTAACAAAGAAAGTTAACTTTATTTGATCTAGAGCACTTAACTATCACCAATTTACTTCGTTCCTTAAAGATTTAGAATCCGAATTCGAAGATCTTCCTTATTACACAGAAGTTCGTTGATTGTCCTGCCAAAAAGTCCTGAAGGGCTTCTATCTGCTTTTGGAGGAAATAATTGTATTTCTTGAAATGAAAGATGAAAAAAACGAAAATATGTCGATTATAAAAGATCCTTTGTGGGTAAAAGATCTGACATTTTTAACAGATATTACAGATCATCTAAATAGTCTTAATATTACATTGCAAGGCAAAGATTAATTAATAACGAATATGTACGATGCAATAGTAAGTTTTGTACAAAAACTGACTTTATTCAAACATCATCTACAAAAAAAACGTTTTGTCGTATTTTTCTACGTGTGAGCAGTTAAAAGCACAAAATCAAAGTTGCTCATTTTCACAATATTCTGGTAAAATTAAAGAAATCAAAAACAAATTCGATAAATATTATAATGATTTCAAAGAGTTACACAAATTTTTTTCTCTTTTTATTGGGCCTTTTTCTTTTGAAGTTGAAAATGCTCCCACTTCGATACAATTGGAATTAATTGATTTTCAGAATGATTCGGTTTTAAAAGACAAATATCGAGAAGTAGGAATTCCCAAAATATATTCTTATTTAGGTAAAAAAAATACTCGGAAATTAAAAAGTTTTCTTCACAAATTTTATGCTATTTTGGGAGTACATACTTGTGTGAGCAATTGTTTTCGTCCATGAAATTAAATAAAACGGCCTACAGATCAAGATTAACTGATAAATATCTATCTGCCATAATGAAGATTGTCTGTTCTCAGTCTTTGAATCCAGATATTGGAAAACTAGTAGGAGGAAAGCGCTGGTAAGTTTCCAGTAAAAAAATAATTTTAGTTTCATAAATACATTAAATTAAATAAATGTTTAAATAAAAGCAATTATATAGTAATTTTATAAATTATTAACCTAAATTCACTTAATTACATAATATGTTTTAATTATTCTATCCATATTCTTGAATCCTCGCTTCAAAATATAATTTTAAGAAAATTTGTAAATGTGATGTGGCCCGCGTGAATCTTGCATTAAATGGCCCGTGTTTTAACTGAATTTGACACACCTTTACTATATAATACTCATACTATATAAATATATACCTATACTAATACTATACAATAATGATATGAATTGCTCTACACTTCACTAGCGCCTCTATCAACTAGGGGAACACGTTCGACCCTCGTAAAGCATATGGAAAAAAAGTTTGTGTCATAGGCCTGGTATGGAAAAAAACTTTATACGTCGTTGACTAAAAAATATGAACTTCAATCTTGATAAGGATGATCTGAAGGACGATATTCGTTTAGACAAATGCCTGTCATAAAATATGATCAAATTAGTCACCATTGCTGATTTTTGTTTAAGTCAGATCTTCGACCAAATCAGAGTGCTACTGCAGAAACATTCGGAATTTCTAATGAAAGAGTAACCCATCCATATCATACACATTTTACGCTATACAAGAAAATGTTTAATAAATACAGATCACAGAAATGAAAGCCCAACTGTTTAATATTTGTTAGAAACACATGATGTGATATGAAACTGAAGACAATACTTTTTTCTGTTTAGTTAATGAAGATTAAACTTGGATGTATGACTATATTACTACCCTTAAGATAAGAGATAATCACTGGAGTACTGTCGTAAAACCAGATTCTTTCATCAGCATAATGAAAAAACGAATACACTTTAGAATTAATGTATTGAAAGTGGTGATGATTATGTTGAAAAACAACCTCGTTATCTTAATTATATCTAAAAAAAATAACAACATTAGATATTTTTTTTAATACGTTTTTATCTATAAATAGAAAGTATTGCATATTATTAGGTTGGTCTAAAAATAATTGCTGTTTTTAAACAACGAGTAAAAAGGCACATCATTTAAAAATTATATTTATTAATCAAAATAAAGACCATTGGCCTGCACACATTTCTTCCAACGGAAAACAAGTTTATTTATTCTTAAAAGATAGAATTATGGAGTCCTGGAATTAACAAATTCGTCGAAAGCGATTTGAGATGATGCTTAATCTTTGAAAACATTCTGTTGTAGAAAATTAATCAAATGTTTAAAAAAACGATAATCTGCCGGAGACAGATACGGAGAATAAGATGGATGAGGTATGGTTCCATAGCTCAGTTCATTTAATTTTTTTAAATTCATTTGTAAGACCTGTGATCAAGCGATGCCATGAAGAAGAATCGACTCTCTTCGATTAACTAATACTGGCCATAAACGACGTAACTTTTCATGTATTTTTTCAATTTCCTGATAATATTTTTCTGTTATTGTTTCGTCAGGATTTAAGAAGTTGCAGTTGAAGTTGCATGAATGATGTCACTTGCCGACTACCAAACAGTGACCATAATTTTTCTTCATGAAGCTTCTGTTTAGGAAACAGTTTCCTCTGGATCTATTTACTGTGATGAATGTTTCCGATTGTTGTAGAGAATCCACTTTTCATTATATGTAACAATGAGATAATAAAGGGATCATTTTTGTTATGCAAAAGAAACGCAGAGAAGATTTAGTATCGCAGAATTGCTCGTTTAGTTCATACGACACCCACTTATCCAGACTTTTTATTTCTCCAATTAGTCCCAATGTCGAACAACTGTTGAATGATCAACATTGAGTCTTCTATCAACTCTCGAATTGTTTTACGCGGGTCCACTTAAATAATGGTTCTTAAATCATTATTGTCTATTACTGAATGACGTCCACGACTCTCATCGACATGAAGAATTTCGTTTCCATTATGAAAATTTTGGAACCAGTGTTGGGCTTTTTGGCCAGAGTAAGTTCACTAATCGACTCTTCGCTAAAAACAAACTTGATATTTCGAGCAGTTTCTGTTGCTTTACGTCCCAATTTAAATTCGTGCAACAAAATCGCACGAATTTGCTTTTTTTATGACCAATTTAAGAAGTTTTATCCAACAATACTTCAGAATGAAAAAGACAATAGACAAACTGAAATCAGTAATTCTAATTTGATTGTTTACAATGATGCACCACATGATTAGAACAAAAGATAACGGTATCTAGAAAAATCGACGTCAAATTTAAAATGACCAAACCGCAATTATATTTGCACCAACCTAATAAAATCAGATTATTGACCTGGTCGGAAGTATCATTCGTCTTAGAGAAATGAATTTATCAAATAATTTATAGATAAGCAAAAATTCATGTGAAATTTGATCAATCATTAAAATAACGTGACAGAACAGTATGATTATTAACACTTCATAAAGAAGTTTTTTTTTAATATTTAACATTTTGATACATAAAAACCGCAGTATACATTTATCAAAACAAATATGTAAATAAATCTGAATACAAATAAAACCGCCAAAGGCTGCGTCGTTTCCGGAAATTAAAAACGAAAAGAAGACTGATTCGCAGGAAATAGTTATTATTCATATATTTTTGTGCATTATTTTACGTACAAATGTTGAATGTTATTTCGGTAATAGCAAAAAAATTTGAATAATGTTTCGTTGTAGCCTTGAACGTTAATTTACATTGTTTACGTATGCATACGTTTCACCTTGCATCCGCGGCGTCGTCGCCCCCGCAGGCAGGCGAAGTAACGAACGAAATGCTGTCTTGAGTAAACAAAAATATGTAATTGCCCTAAAACACTGCTAGCGTGACTTATTTGCTCGCTTCATGCACATGAACAATGTTAATGGCGTCATACGTGTACATACGACAAGGTGGTGTGGATAAGGTGGACGGAACGGGGTTGGTCGGAGGAAATAAGGAAGGTAACGTATGCATGCATTCGTACATACATATACGATATGAACGAGAAACGTAACGATCTTCGTCTCACACTGGAGTAACCGTGGCCGAGGGCACGCGGTGTACATAAATACAAAGTAACGTCGGAGAATAGTGGATTATATTTTAATGAAAGTTAATGTTTACAATTGTACACGAATTTATACTTAGAGTTATGTATGCGCTAGCTTTACATACGGTGTTTTATAGTAGCATCCACTTTGATTACCGTACGGTCGGTTGGTTGAAACGCGCACGCTACGAATTGGCGTCTCATGAAATTAGGACTTACACACACACACACATATATATATATATATATATATATATATATATATGACTAATATAATTTAGAAGAGTAATAAAAACGAAATGAAACCTTTACATTTCTTCGATATTAACCTAAAAAAAATTACAACAAATATGTATTATAACATATATAAAATAACAAAAAGTATACAATGTTTAAGACTACATCCAAATTTTACCTATAATCATATAAGATACATATTATGATGATTTATTACCTATGATAGCTATATTATACCTACATTATGAAGACCTATATTACTTACCTATATTATGAAGCTAAATATATTCTTTTAATCTCTCACTAACTCTTTTCATATTAAATACAGAATTTAGTCTTGAAGTTATATTAAAACGGACAATTTTGCATCAAATTTAACTACAATTTATCAGGAACTAAGAAGCAGTCACCGGAGCATAGCTGTGCTGTAATGCGAACTTTTAAACTTAGAACTACATCTGGGGCTGCATGGTAAATGAAAGCCATGAGTATTGTAAATTATATATTTATTTTGTTGATAGGTGGAATGAAGTCTTGAAATATGAGTAATGGACGATGATAGGAGAAGTATGAAATGTGGCGAGTGCATCTGAGTCGTTCCAAATCTCTCACAAAGATTATATATATATATATATATATATATACATACAGGATCCGCATAGAGTGGTTGATTCTTTGGATGATGCGAGTAGTCCAAACATATATCTCATGAAATTTAGAAATTGAAAGTTCTCATTAACCGTTAAGTCCAAGTTTAAATAGCTCACAAATATGATAGGAACGTCATGATATTCCTCATCGGCTAGGTATGGATTAAACTGACTATTGTTCGGTATATACAGTGAGGTAGTACGAGAGAAAGGATTGTATCTTTCGGAGCAGTATGATAGCTGACAACAGCTGACTATTAACTATACAAAATTGAATCAATTGATAAAATCGATCAGAGAAAATTTGTAATTTGTTAAATATTTTACAACAATAATTTAATTATTTTCGAAAAATATACGCGTTGATTTTTTTACTCACTCGAAAGATATTAAAATAACTATAATGATTCAAAATCACAAACATAAAACAGTTCACATCGTTCTAAACGTGACATATGCGTTTGAAATAAGTAATTACTTACGTCACAGTTCAATCAACTAATTACATATATTTTTCAAGAAGAAGAATTAGCTCCTTTTTATATTCTCATATCTGAAAAACATCATTAAAGATATCTACACAAATGTATACATTTAAAAATCAATTTAAAATGCTTAACATTTTTTTAAAAAACATTCGCGGTATTTTATTCATATCTCATTTCACGGAAATAATATTAACAATGTCATTTGGTTAAACGCACAGCGCCTTTGAACTTACCACAATATTCTTATACGGAATTTGACTTCCGCGCTGTCATATTACACTAATAAATATTTTATCAACATCATATACGTTCTTTAAGTTTGATCTCGATTAAATTTTATTAACTTGTTCTCATCACTTTGATCTCTCTACATCCTTAGTAATGGTTTTCATTACCAACATACGTGTCCTTATAATTTGACGTGCTCATTTAATCTATTAATAATCACGATAGAACGCGAACTTTCTTGCAGAATAAAAAAGTACAGAGAATATTTCGAAAATTAAAATAATCTGAATTATAAACACCGTTCAAGTACTAAAAGTTTATACGAAATTCGAAACTTGTTCATAACTTTATTATTGCTGATATATACGTACGTAAGTACATACATACATACCAGGCTTTAAAGTGAAATGTAGATACGGAGTATAGCAAGTGAAGTATATTACATTGTAGAAGAGCCGACACGACGGTCGAAATTAACATTTCCGAGAAAAAGTCGCGTGTGTTGAGTAAACGCTTAACGATTTAAATAAATTTCATACTACATAACTATACACATACAACTCTATCTCTCTTATTTACATAATTACATATACATATATATATATATATATATATATATATATAAAGTATGAAAATTAATTCGGTGCCTCTTTTATAGAAAAAAAAATTTACGGCAAAATTGAATACATTTCAATTCTTAAAATAACCCCCTATATGTCACATAATTTTGCTTCATCTCTCGGGTAAATCAGAAATCCCTTGCTGCAAAAAGATGGGTGTTTTGAATCTATGAAGTTATAATACATTTTGGGACCTCTTCCATTGTTTTAGCATTTTTTTTGCATGTTTTATGTGTCATAACATCTTCTCCCAAAGCTGAAAACATCATTTCCATGATTTAGGCAGCATTTTCTTCAATTGGAATGCGAAAAGTATTCAATGTCTAATATGCCGCTCTTAGAATACCATAATGTTCACTGCTATGAGTTTGGTAGAAAAAGAAAATTTTTTTTCTATATTCTAACCTTATTTTTCCAATGATAGTGTCATTTCATCGTACTATGTTAATATAATTTTAAAATGCATTTTCCGATCTGTACTTTGGTAAAATCGAGTTGGTTTTATCATGAATTTTGCTTCAAACTGGGCTCTTGAATTAATGATTGAAAAGAAGCAAATAAGAGCAATTTTTTGTATGAATTCAAAACGGGTGGTAAAGCACCAGAAACTGCCAGTAAACTAAAGGTTCATTTGGTATGGATGTTTTCTACTATACAATAACGTTAGAATAAAGTTACAGCACAATAATTTTTAAGATTTTTATCTATTTTTATAGAAAAAAATTAAAATACCATAACGCCATAATATGAACACAAATATTTTAATAATTAACAGTATAATTTTGTATGATATATCTTATGAAAGAAGCAAGCACTCACAGTCCCACATCACATTCCTGACATTCATAACGCAATCTTTGCCTCATCATTTCTTGCACATACAACACAGCACAATAAATGAGCCACTATAATGGTGTATCGTCAAAAAGAGGACCCAGTGAGAAGCCACCATAATGGCGTTTCGTTCAAAAAGATGACAAACGAAAGTCTCTACAGTGCCGTATAGTCACAAAAAAAAATTAACTAAAAGGTTAAGGAAAGTACAGTACAACGGTGATTCCAAAAATTTTGCGCTCATTACAAGAACTTTGAAGATGAAGGTCGAAGATGTCTTTCTTCAGTTCATAACGACCGACATTCAACTAATCGATGCTTTTGGTGTGAGTACTGTTAAGGAACGTACAGTGTAATGGTGGGTCTAAAAATTTCGTGCTGGGGACAAGAGCCTTCAAGTTGAAGGTCGCGGGCGTCCTTCTTCAGTTCATAACGATTAAATGAAGGAGTTAGTTGGATCAAAACCACGTACAACAATTCAAGATCTTGCACAAAAGTTAGGCGTTAGTCATTCAATAGTTTTGGACCATTTAAATCAGCTAGGAATGTCAACCCGCAATTATTTTTCTACCAACCTAATAATAATCTGTGAAGTTAAGCCAACTGCTGTTCCACGATACACAATGTTTTTAAATGTTAAAGTTGCTACTTCAAAATCCTAAGATGACTAGAAAATAATTTAAAACTGATTTATAATTGATTCAATTTAAATGCACCGAATTAATTTTTACATCTAATATATATATATATATATATATATATATATATGAGTATTCTTTGTTATAGAGTTTTTATTTTAATTCAAAATTTATCAAATTACATTTCTAAGTAAATAAAATTAAAGTATTTCAATATATATGCCTAAACGTATAGTAAGATTTTTCCAATTTTATTAAATAGTCACCAGATGCATACTTTAACAATATAATTCCTCTCCGAAATAATACTTGAAAAAAAAAATATAAAACTTAAAACCTTCAACGTATGATAAAAAACATATACGGTCTCCCCTATAACATGATCCATCGAAATATAAATATTCGAAAATCATTCCCAATCTATACAAAACACCTACGGATAAAATACCTATGTATGTAACGATATGATAATATTAAATGAATGACATTTCAATACCGAAATATAAATATTCAATGATGTTGACAGAAACATACCACAAATAGAGAAATGTGATGTGTTTATGTTGTTTAGATATTTGAATGACAGAAACGTGCATTCGATCGACTACGTCTGATGTGGTCTGAATAAAAGTCTGAATAAAAGTCGAGAGCGCGAGCTCTATCTCGAAATCTTCACAAAAAGTTCCTTTCGTTTCCGCTAATACCTTAATACTGAAATTGGCCCACTTTAATACTGAACGAGAGAACAACTTTTCACGTCGATTGCACGATATTCAATATCGACTGGCTACAAATTTATACAATTCACAATACAACACAAAGTACACAAATCACATAAATAATATTTGTACAACGGTTCTATGTACAAATTGATTGTTTTGTAATACGTTGATTTAAAAGCTTTGAACATATTTATATATTATATATATATATATATATATATATATTATATATATATATATATATATAATATATATATATATATATATATATATATTATATATATATATATATTATATATATATATATTATATATATATATATATATATATATATATTATATATATATATATATATATATATATATTATATATATATATATTATATATATATATATATACAATATATATATATATATATATATATATATATATATATATATATTATATACATATACATCATATATATATATATATATATAAACACAGAAATACTTATGTAAATTATAAATTAACTAAAGGGAGCAAAACAATTAGATATCCGTATTTACTATATTATTGGGTGTTGGAATTAATTCGTAGCATTTTCTTCATGAAAAATGATCGTTTATTTTAAATTAAATTAAAAAAAACATATCATTCAAAGTATTGTCCATCGTTAGTCACTACTTTTTCTCATCTTTCGGGCAGAAGACGAATACCACATCGGAAGAACTCCTCGTCTTTAGATGCAATCCACGAATCAACTCATTTTTTGCAATCTTCATAAGAAGTGAGTTTCTGCCCAGACAGGCCATGACTCATCGATCGAAACAAGTGGTAATCAGAAGGAGAAATTTCTGGAGAATACGGCGGGTGGGGTAGGACTTCCAATTTGAGCGTTTCCAAGTATGTTTTGACCGGTTTTGCGACGTGCGGACGAGCATTGTCGTGCTGCAAAATCATTTTGTCGTGTCTTTCAAAGTATTCCGGCTGTTTTTCCTTCATGCACGGCTCAAGCGTATCAATTGTAGTCGGTACCGATCCCCAGTGATGGTTTCATTCCTTTTAAGCAGCTCATAGTAGATCACACCCTTATGATTCCACCAAATACAGAGTATGAGCTTGGATCCATGGATATTTGGCTTCGCCGCTGGTGTTGATGGTTCGCCGGGCTAACCCATGACTTTCTGCGCTTGGGATTGTAATTGATCCACTTTTCATCGCCCGTGAATATTCGATAGAAAAATCTGTTCCTTTTCTCCTGTTCAAGTAGCAGTTCACAGGTAAAAAAATACCTTTCAACGTTCCTCGGTTTCAATTCGTATGGGACCCAATTTCCTTGTTTTTGGATCATTTCATGGCTTTAAGGGGTTTTCCTACCGTTGACAAGTCAACTCCCAACGATTCAGAAAATTCTTGAAGTGTTTGACATGGGTCTTCATTAAGCAATGCCTCCAATTCTTCATCGTCGAACTTTTTCGGTTGCCCAGGTCGTTCCTTGTCTTCAAAGTCGAAATCACCACTTTTTAAAACGTGCAAACAACTTCCGACACGTTTGCTCACCTAGAGCATGGTCACCATAAACTTTCACTAAAATACGGATGACTTTCGGCAGCACTTTTTGTCATGTTAAAGTAATGAAGTAAAACTCCCCGCAAAAACAATTTATACGGCACGAAATTCGACATATTCAATAAAGTACAAAGTGTTGTTATTTACGCTTCAACCAAATGACATATACTGAAACTAACGCCTAAGGACAGCTGTTTTACGGAGAATATTTGGCTAAAGGGAACAATGGAAGTATGTACTACCTACGCCTGGAATTAAACGCTACGAATTAATTCCAACACCCAATAATATATATATATATATATATATATACTTTTTTAATTATCTTCTTCAATTGAATTTTGTTAATTTTTGTTGTTGCACTCGTGTTCAGCTACGATTAGTTTCAATCCTTGTGAAATCCTTTCTGTTAGCTAGATGATAGTACTATAAACAACAGACGGCTCAAGGTCTAAAACCGGCCATAGAATCTATTATTTCAAAAAATAATTTAGTACTCATCAAAAAATTAAGTCGTTCTGTTAGTGCATCTTCAAAATTTGGAAATTACATGCAATGTGCTTTAAACGACTTTTTTAATATGAAAATACCTCTCATTTATGCTTTAATGTTTTATCAGACGTAAATTTAAATAATAAGTCAGTTATTTACTTGGATTTTAAAGTCTTTTCAGGTATAAATTTAATGAAAATCTCAGATTGGTCAGCATTAAAATCTTCACTTATCTTGCATACTTCTATTATTCAAATATTGATTAAATTCAGTTTAATCTTTCTGTTTGCTTGAAACGGGACTTTTGACCAGATAGTTGATTGGCTATTTGAGGTTTAAGGGCGCGTTAACAACTAAAATGATTAGCGTCCAAACACAAATACAAAGTAAAAATACACCCCGTCCATAGACTCATATTCGGATCATTCGTTCGAATTAAGGGTAATTCAAACGAGAAATGTCAGTGCCGAACTCTATATACAAATGATTTTGAATACTAATTCTGTCAGAGAGAGTTGAAATACATATGCGAAACGATTTGGATTAGTCAGGCACCTAACCTTGATTAGAAAAAGCATATAAATGAAATAAAAAGATCTACAACTCTTCAAGACAAAGACATATTTAAAACATTGTGATTTGATAAAAGTACTCTGATTTTTTCCTTTTCCGAGAAACTTTTGCACAAAATTTTTTTTAATGTTCTTACAATTGAGAAACCAGTAAACTCAACTACTGATATATTGGACTTTTAACAATTTTATCTATTTACAATTACAAGACTACTTATTACTTGCCTTTTATACTTAAGTAATTTCAATAGAAACTCATCTACACTTTGGCACTAATTAAATTTAATATCACATTTAATGAATCATGTAAAATTACTGTAAAAAAAACTGTTTTAATACTTGCTTAGATAAGCTATGTCACAGAAAATGTACAATTTCAATTTTACGGTCTATAAACACAATTAATCAATATAGTCTAAGACAGTGGTGTCAAACAAGCGGCGCTCGGGACGCATGCGGCCCTCCGTAAGACTTCAGAATGCGACCACTGTTCCAAAGCTCGAAGTTGATTTTATTAAATTAATAAAATGAAATTTTAAAAAATATATAAAATAAATTTTCAAAACGTTGCAAATTATAGAAGTATATTGTAAGGACCACTGTTTTATGGTCACCGTTCTATGCTAATGTTTTTTAATTTTTATAAATTCATTAAAAAGAAAATAAATGTAAAATTTAATTAAGTTATTTTCGAATAAAAACAAAAGACCTTTTTTCGCCCGCTAATTATTTTCGGAACGACTTTTTTGTCTGCAGCCTGCAGATTCTCTTAAACTGAATTTGGTGGCCCGTGTACACACATGAGATTGAGACCAGTGGTCTAAGAATATAATATATATTCTTATAATATAAGAATATATATATATATATATATATATATATATACCATATGTTATTTATATATATAATATATACAAATTATCAAGAAGTAAAGTTATATTTATTAATTAATAAATACATCTATTTAATAAGATTTTTACTAGAATATATAGCCCTATATAAAAAAAAATTAATAAATAAATTATTTTGTTATATATAAATAGAATCTTAAATAATTAAAAGCTATTATTAATTTATATATCATGTATTTAATAATTAATAAAATATTTCGATTTAATTAATACAAAATATACTTTATATATATATATATATAAATATTTAGTATATAAAATTAATTATAAATATATAAATATTAATAAAAAAAGTATTATTATTAATACTTAAATAAATTATATTAAATAAATTAATCATACATTAATTATCTATTAATATATTTTTAATTAATTATATAAATAAAAAAAATGAAGTTCCTGAAGAAATTCATTTGACAAATGCACTGTTATTATGAAATAAGTATCTTTTTATTTCTTATTCATTGTATCTTTCATTACATCGTTATAAGAAAGTTAGTCGCCATATCCAAAGTTGTTCGAAATGAATTCAATTGTTATATATATATATATATATATATATATATATATATATATATATATATAAATACTATTATTCTATCATTTTGCATTATTAAAAAAAATAATTCAAATATTTCAAGAAATCATGTTTGTAAATTTCCATACATCAATGAAGTTAACCTGTAAAATAAAAAAAAATATTTGCATGTCATATGTAATAGTACACGCAGAAAGAACACATTATATTAACAAACTGATTTTCTAAACTTATCTGTGATTAAACTATGTTATTAGGAGTAAAAATATATTCATTTAAATCGAATCAATCATTACTCTGTTTTCAATTAAAATATTTTCTTGTTATTTTAGAATTTTCAATCCAACCCTTAATATTTAAAAACATTATACATCTTAGCCAATCAATTAGCATAACCTCACAAAACAATATTGAACACGATGATGACCGAAGCAGCATATTAGGAATTGCACACTTTTCGCATTCCAGTTGAAAAAAATGCTGCAGAAGCCACGGTAATGATTTGTTCATCTTTGGGGGAAAGTATTGTGATATACAAAACATGCAAAGACTGCTAAAATAGTGGAATACGTTCGAAAACGCATTACGACTTCATCGACTTCAAGCCGCCATTTTTTTGATAAGAGATTCATTAGGACATTTGTAGCAAATTTTAAAAAATAATGGGGGATATTTTGAGAATAGAAATAAATTTCATTTTTCCATAAATGTCGATTTTCTATAAAAAAGGCACCTAATTAATTTGTACAGCAAATAATTTATTATAATTTTATAACATAACAGTAAGTATATAAAATATATTTGTACACGGCCTCTGTATTTAATATTCAGGCTAAAATACGGATAAGTAACAGCAATTAGATTAAGATTTAGTACTGTAAATATCAAAACACTGGTAGCAAGTTGCTTAAAAAGATATTTTTAAAATAGACAATAATTTCCCACTGAATTTCTTTATTATGTGAAAATTAATGTAATATTGATTCCGTTATACAACTTTAAAAAAGTTGGAGTCAACTAAAAGTTGTTTATTGTTGGAAATCTGATTCATTATTATTTAATTTAAGGAAATAAATTATTAAAGAAGTACATCTGAGTAGAACACATCTTGCGTTCAGAATTAATGCTGTATTCTATCTCAAACTATGATTCTGAATAAAATATGCTATACATAAACAAAAATGTTAACATATATATATATATATATATATATTATAATCAGATTTTAAAATTCCATTCACAAAGAAATCTAAATGAATAAAATTAATTATGGTTTAATAATCAATATGAATATATTTTGAAAGCGTTTATGCTTTGTGTGCTATTCTGCTTTACAGTTAGATATTTAAATACAGAAGAATAAAAATCGTGTTTTCATTAATTTACATAACATAAAAAAATTCCTCTATATTTTTTTAATTCAAGTATACATTTTTGCATGCTATGATTAAAATATGCGGTTTATATAAAAAAGAGAATGTGTTATATTTTGTATTGATTTTCCTTTTAAACATTGTTCAAAATTTACAAATAGTTCAAGATTAGAATTATTTACAGCTACCATAATTTCATTTAAATTTCAAAATTGTATTCCGTTGTTTATTTTAAGTATAGACATTATTAATATTGTACAGCGAGTGTCTGTCCAAAACTATAAGAAATATAATTTTTTTTCCATAGATCGGTCACGTTAGAAGTGTAAAGAAGCAAAACAAAGATGGTAAAATAAAATTTAATGTTTATGAATAACCAATTATTCCCGTAAGAAATTTGTTTCAGATATAGTCGATATATAATAGATATACTCCATAAAAGTATTAATATTAAGATGGTGGGAATATAATTGCGGTTTTTATTTTCAGACATTTAACCTGACTTTTTTTCAATGGAAGTATCATTTCACCGTATTCATGTTGATATCATTTTAAAGTGCAATTTTTAGTATGTATTTTTATAATATCGACTTTGGTTTTATTATTAATTTTGCTTCAAATTGGACTATTGAATTAAAGATGGAAAAATGCACACAAGAGTAATTTTTTGTTTGAATTCAAAATGAGTGGTACAGTAGCAACTGCAGCAAAAACTGCTCGTAAACTAAACGAAACTTTTGATATCGGTATTGTTAAGGAACGTACAATGGAATGGTTCCAAAAATGTCGTGCTGATGAAGAGAGCCTTGAAGATGAAGATCGCGGACGCCCTTTCTCAGTTCATAACGACCAACTGAAGGCGATAGTTTAATCAGAACCACCCACAACGATTCGAGAGCTTGCATAAAAATTAGGTGTTAGTCGTTCATCAGTTCTGGTCCACTTAAAACGACTTAAATTGAAAAACGTATATGAATTTAAAGGTCATAAACGGCAATTATTTTTCTACCAATCTAATATTTATACATGCTTAAATCGCATTTCATATGCTTGTTCAAACAATTTCCAAATTGACATAACCATAGCTTAGATAATTCGAGATAAAACAGTATTAATAACAATTTATTTTTATATTGAGGCCAAATTCATTTTCAGAAACGAATTGTTCACTCCCGTTTTATAAATATTTCTCAATCGGATCCTAACTCATCTTGATGCGAGGACGTCGAGTGATGTATGGATTAAAGAAATAATATTTAAAAATATTTTTATCCAAAAATAGAAATTGCAATTAAAAATAAATAATACTACTTCTTATATTTTTTGAAAATTAATATTTCTGAGAGAAAAATGTTTAGTAAAGCAACAAAAACGGATAGTTATTTGTTTCAAATGTTAACATGTAATTTGGTGGTAATAAGTGATAAAGCAGCAGAAACTGCTCGTAAACTAAACTATGATTTTGGTATGGGTACTGTTAAGGAACGTACAATGGTGGTTTCAAAATTTTCGTACTGGGGACGAGAGCCTTGAAGATGAAGTGCGCGGGAGTCCTTCTTCAGTTGATAACAACTAACTGAAGGAGTCAATTGAATCAAGAATCACGTACAACAATTTGAGAACTTGTATGAAAGTTAGGCGTTAGTCATTTAACAGTTCTGGATCACTTAAAACTGATATGAAAATCAGAAGACAAAAATGTATATGAATTTGAAGGTCATATACTGCAATTATTTTTCTACCAACTGAGTTAATACCATAATTTAGTATACAAAAGATTACGTAATACGCAATTTTCATTAGTGATGTAACACTTTTGTACCTTATAAAATAGTCAAATGATGGACTGAAAAATCAATTTGAAGTAATTTTGATACGTCTCATAAATTATAATTTAATCGGTATACAACTTTAGAAATTGTATGAGGGCGAACATAATGAAATTTCAATGTTTAAGTAAATATTAAATAATTTCAAGTCAAATATCTATAATATTCACTTATATAATAAGATGTTAAACATAATTATCACCATAATAATAAGTATAACTCTGAAAACTAAAAAGTTATTTTATGAATTTTATTCTTATTTCTTTTAAAACTGTTGGAACATTCACATAACTAATTGCTATTTATTCGAATGCTTCTTTCAAAACTTAATATGTCCTGTATCATCTTATTTAAAATAAGATATGAAGTAAGAACTATAATAATTATATTAAAATCAACAAAACTTTTAATTGAAATTTCGAAACCAGAATGAGTAGAAATTTTTTATTTTGGAGCTTTTCCAAAAAAGTTTGTTACGATTCTATGATGAAACAAAATTAGTCTGTAAAAAAATGATTCTTAGTCAAAATTCAGGTTGTACCAAATTCTTAGTTTTTTAAACAATATAGTTTAATAATATTTAGTATATTTCTTATAATTATATTCAGTATGTTTTTTATAATTATATTTAATATATTTTATGTTTATAATAAAAGATAATTGATTTAAATATATACATATTAATTAATTAATTAATCAAAAAGACAAAAATATAAATATATTTAAAAAAATGAGTGATACAGAAAAAGGTATGAACATTTCTAGAATAAAATTTTCTCAAAGTCTATCCAACATCGAGTGCATTTTATGCTTTTTCAAGAAATGTCAATGTCGGATTAAAATTGCATTTGCCATATAAATGAATAAAAAACTAGGACAAACATTGTCAAAGTCAGTTTAATGTTAAGTGAATCTTCTTTGAAATTTACTAACTGCAACAACGTTTCACTGTTCAGAACGAACGGTAAAAGAAATATTAAATTTTATTTAGTTCTAAAATTTTATCATTTTTATATTTAAGGAATATAAAATTTTTAATAAAGATTTACAAACAATACTTACACTGTTTTAAATCTTACTACTAATTTTCGCTACCACTTTTACATATAATTATTTGCTTTTTCAAAATTATCTTTATCAAAATCAACAAGATTAAAGATATCAAGTTATATAGTAACAATTATTTTTATATTTAGTTATAAATATTTCTAGATTTATTCTATTTTATATTTTAATATAAAAATATTCGTATATTTGACTAAAAGCGAATCTTAATCAAAATAGTACAGGCTTGTTTCAGAACGCACAATTATGTTAATAAATAAAAAAGAAAAAATATTCTAAATTTCCAATAAAATATTTTTCCACATTTCGATTTCAAATATGCTTTCAAAATTATTAAATAAATATATTTATTTCTTTATAAAAATGCTAATTTTATATTTAAATTAATATTAGTTACTACAATTATAATTGAATAAAATAGTATGGTTGACATAAGTCACTTATACGAGAAATTATAATAAAATTCTGATTGAATCAAGTTTAGTAATTATGCCTGATTAAATACATTCATATAAAAAATATATTCACATTTTTTCCTTTAATAAAAACTAATATTTAGGTAAAACTAATGTGTCAATTTTACATTCAATAAAGTCCTAAACAGATGCACTGATTAAACTAATTAACTGTTATTGAAAAATAAAAAGCTTCATTAACTCAAAATCGGACTCTCAGAAAAACATTGAATTAAACAGCTTACTGACCTACTGAATAGTACAGTTAACAGTATGTCAGAACTTCGAATCTGACCTTGTATTTTAAAAAGTATTGATTTCGAAGAAATATTCCATTGACTTCGATCTTGACAGTGCTATAAAATGAATAATAAATAAACATAACTCAAAGTCGTGATATATTAATCATTGTTTCGTGTTCGCCACTTGGATATAATCGTTTCAAATTCAATTCGCTCGTTCTGTTGAAGAAAACAGACAAATAGAAAATACAAAAAAGATACTACATACACATTTATAATATGTATATATGTATGTATATATATACACAAAGAGAATTTCATATGTTTCATTATACACGTAGTATTATATTTTAGATATAAAATATATAGTTTTTATTAAGTTTCACTATAATTGAGTCATAAATTAAGATTTTGCAATAAACAATTTATTTAATTTATAACATTCTATATCACTATTCACTGATCACAATACAGTTCTGATAATAAGATTAAATTAACTTTCAAGAATCAATTCTTTTTATGCCAGACATAGAAAAAGCATTTTTTTGATTAAAGTGCTAAATATTTCTTACGCCCATTTTCATGTCGATGCTATCATACTCATAGAGACAAGGTTCATAAAAACCTGTAATTATAATAATCTACATATGAATAAATAAGTGGTTCTTAATTCTAATCTCTTACAGTTTGAAAACAATATAGTTATATTGCATACAATTTAAAAATAATATAAACAGAATATTAGATGCAAGTTCTTCAGTGAGTATGTGAGTGTTTTATCTAGATCAAATATTCTAAATTGGTTGTAAGTTCAAAATATTGAAAATATATTAACTCAATCAAAAATATTTAATGACATTTACACTACTTCTAACATTAATTAGGCAGAAGTATTGTTTCTAAGTCACAAGAAATGTCAGATCAATGCTAGATTTACGTATACGCTATGTAAGTTAAATATTAAGGCCTCATATTATAAGGTATTTTACATATTCGTGAGCGTACACACAGTCCAAAGCGTACACACAGTCCAAAGCGTACACACAGTCCAAAGCGTCTATATAGTCCAAAGCGTCCACACATTACAAAACGTCCACATAGTACAAAGCGTCCACATAGTACAAAGCGTCCATATAGTCCAGTGTCCACATATTTCAAAGCGTCCACATATTTCAAAGCGTCAGCATATTTCAAAGCGTCCACATATTTCAAAGCGTCCACATATTTCAAAGCGTCCACATATTTCAAAGCGTCCACATATTTCAAAGCGTCCACATATTTCAAAGCGTCCACATATTTCAAAGCGTCCACATATTTCAAAGCGTCCACATATTTCAAAGCGTCCACATATTTCAAAGCGTCCACATATTTCAAAGCGTCCACATAGTACAAAGCGTCCACATAATACAGTGTCCACATAGTACAGTGTCCACATATTCCAAATAGTTCATATATTTCAAAGCGTCCACATATTTCAAAGCGTCCACATATTTCAAAGCGTCCACATATTTCAAAGCGTCCACATATTTCAAAGCGTCCACATATTTCAAAGCGTCCACATATTTCAAAGCGTCCACATATTTCAAAGCGTCCACATATTTCAAAGCGTCCACATATTGCAAAACGCCCACATAGTTCAAAGTGTCCAAATAGTCCAGTGTCCACATATTCCAACTGGTCCACATATTGCAAAAATTTCTGATATTACAAAGCGTCCACATATTACACATTCTTTTATATTACAAGCGTTATTTGGTTTAGTATAAAAGAAATATACAAAATAAACAATTTATGCGTGCTGCACATTAGCATAATGTTATGAAAGTTATTTATTAACGTTATGTATCTGTTATAAGTAAAAGTGGCTTTTTATAATATATCTTTGTTTAAAAAAAAGAATGAAATTAATGCTTCCTATTTTAATATATTTTTAGCTTAATTGTCATTATTAATATTATATAATCAATGTAAAAATATTTATTTTGTTTGCAACAATATGTTTTTTTATTAATGAAAGCAAAATTGTTTTTTTCTTTAAATATTAAGTATAAAATAACCGACGAACTAAAACATAGATCAACTAATATCTTCTAAAAAATATCGTGTCGGAAAATACTTATTAATATAATTAAAACAAAAAATAGACTTTTAGACCTTAAGTATATCTAGGATCCTAGAAAAACAATCTTGAACTGGTTAAAATAGAGAAAGCGTTGCACAGATTATTTTAACAGAAAAAGAAAAAAACTCGTCAAATTCTGGATTCCATGAAAATGATAGATAACTATAGTCTTATAAAATTCTACAGTACTTTCCTCTCAAAGATATCCGAAAAACACTATCCTATCAGCCCAATTTCGTTAATATCTATTTACAAATTTAGCTGAAAAAACTATAATTACATTAAAATAAGATAACATTTACGTGCAATAAACTGTAGTCTTATATTAAATTTTATTCCTACGGTACAGATTCCATAATAATATCTAATTTTTCGACTATATAAACGTTTTATATTAGTAATGATTCTCGAAAATATCAATGCTTTGATAGTATTTATAGTTCTGAGTTGTTTTTTCTCCTCGAGGTCACTATTTGAATATTTTCTACAAACGATTTCATCTTCCGACTACTTCAGGTAGATATGTACTGCTCTGCATATCAACCTGAAGATGTCAGAAGACGAATCTAGTTGTCGAAAATATTCAGATTGTGACCTCAAGGAGAAGAAAACTTTAAAATATCCAGGTACACAGGTATGAATCAAATTATATTCATAGTTCTGATTAAAAAACTAACTACTAGTTACTATATACTAGTTGTATACTTTTCATAGTATCAAACTTACCTCATACTTAAGTTATCGAGGTTTGGATGATTTAAATTGGAAATAGCAATGACTTACAAAAAGTCATTTTTCGGTCAGTCAGATCAAATGTCTGTAATTAAGAACTAAAACAATACTTTTAGTTGATCCATATATACAAGAGAAAACAATAGCAAAAGTATTAAATATATTATATTAAAAATATGAACGAAAATAAAAGTAGTAAATTAGCAAGAAAATTAGGGATTAATTGCTAATTAAAATGATAATGTTTTACAATTCTTAATCTATTTACCAAAGTGACTATTTTATTTAGATATTTATTTTTTTAATCAAATAGTATTAAAATATAAATCAATCGATAAAATTCAATAAGAATAGCAGTCTGTTAAGAAAACCCGATAACAAAATTAAAAACAAATCAAATACTTTCTCTAACGATTATCATTAAATAAACAGAACGATAACTGTGTACATAATTATTCTATTTAATTACATAAAGTAGATAACTGAAGGAAAAAAATATATTTATAACTCTTAGCTGGTATGGAGCATTTGAAAAATAATCACTAAAGTTCAGGCCGCTGTGCGTCAAAACGCCAGAGCAACACACAAGGTCGATTATGCAATTAATAACAGTCGGCCAGTCGGTTAATATAACATCCCGAAGATCGTTTAAACTCGCTTCATTTCACACGAATATCAATAAACGGTCGATTTGTAATTGTTACGATTTAAATGTGCCCTAAACAGAAACTAGGTCACTGGAATAAAAAATCAAACCGTTCTGGAAATCTCAACAAGGGAAAAAATACGGAAACCGGAAACCGGTTCGAACTTCTGAACGACGTACCTTATGTTCCTGTGCAGGAAATGAATGGGTCTGGATTCGAAACTGGTACAGTCAACGTTTCGTCACACTGATCGTTACAAAACACATACGGTGCACTGTGAATGTAGCACAATTGCGATGATGATAACGATGGTAAATAATGATGATAACGAACCACTTAACAACAATTAAAATTCCAACACTGGCGAATAACAAACACAGGACAACGCACAAGAATCAACCGACGGCTATGACGCAGAATACAACATGTATTTTATGTGCTTTGTATGTTGGTTGGGTGTTCGATGCCTATCGCGCGATCCGTGCACGCAGTCCGAATGCACCGAACCGACTGACTGTTGGAACAATTCGTCGGCTGATAACTGGAAGGGCAAAAGAGACGCATGTATATGTGAATAAAGATACGCGTACAGCGGCCGTCGCCGTTGTGCCTCAGTTATATCTCTATATGTGTTTCTGTGCCAGTGTGTGCACCTTGTGTGTGTGCGTCCACGCAACTATGTTATATAACTATACGACCGTGGCATGACGAAGACACCCGAACTTGCGGTAGGGCTAGTGTTTCATGTTCGATAAAATGTATTGTACACTATAGCCAGTTCGTATAAACCGTACGATGTTGTATTATTTATTTTGTGCACACAAAAAGAAATATTATAAAACTTATAATATCAATAGTCAGTTTTCACCGTACATTAGTATTCATTTAGATGATTACATCACACAATATGGCATATACATTTAAAAATCAATTCTTATTCATTCGTTTCTATTCAAACGTCAGAAAACTGTATTTGTTCAATTTTTATTATTATTATATTCTAAAACATGAAATGATATTTCAGTCAAGTGAAATTTTAAAATGTATAAGGCCTTATTCGTACGAGGGTTAAAAAAAATGTTGCGTTCAGCGTTAGCGCTTTTAAAACGCTCGCAAATATAGTATTTATATGCGCTTAAAAATCACTTCTTTTCATCATCTTCGGACGCATGAATTCAGAAGAGTTGTTGGCAATAGCTGTATGTATTTTAAGAAGGCGAAAAAAAAATGAAAAATTTCTGTGTGCATCCTAATGAATGATCGACGATTGTTGAAAGGACAGTTTGTGGCTATTTATGATGATTGAATGTTGTATCCGGATGATTTTCAACTACTCCAGTATGAAAATTGAAACATTTAATGAATTATAGAGAATTGTTTTCTAAGATATTTTCCAAATTTGGGATTATTTTTGAAATGACTTCCATCTACGTGACCTCCTTCAAAATTTTGTTTGAATAATTTGGTAAGCCTTTGTTATATAAGAGAGATCTCGATTCCACCTCCAAAATAAAACGTTCACTATCAAATACCGCCATTTTCGTAAACGCTGTCTGCCATTATCTGTTGTACTTGTAATTAGTACCGATGTGCAAGCAAGACTGACTGGCAAATGCGGTGTCATTCGGTGCTTTTTAAACGCCTATGCGAATGAAAACACCCTCTTACATATGTTCTATTTACTTCAATGCAAAATGCTCGGCGTTGGAAATGGATCAAGTTCTATATTTTTAGCGCGCGTTAAATAAACGCCGGCATGTCAAAAGAAACACTGAGTTTCATATGTTTTATTGAAAAAATGATAAAAGCGCGCGTTGATGCATTTTTTTAACGCTCGTCCGAATAAGGCCTAAGTGTTATGTAAAGTAGTAACCAAATATCACAAACGCTTTTTCGTTACGTAACCGGAAAGAAGATATAGCAAAGGAATATCATTCAATTCAAATAAAAACGGATATATATATATATATATATATATATATCTATATCAGGTAACCAAGAAAATTCTGTTGTTTTTGAATTGAGAAAAAAAACACTTGTGTATTTTTACATAAAATAATATTCATCAAAATATCCACCTTCGCATTGAACAACCCTTTCCCAGCGAGAAGATAATTTATAAATTCAATTTTTATAAAACTGATTATTTTTATTTTCAAAAAATGTAGACACCTCCATTTTTAATTCGTCTTCGTTATTAAACTGTTTACCACGAATACGATTGACCAAAGATAAAAATATGCTATAATCTGATGGAGATATGTCTGGAGAATACGCGGTATGGGAGAGGATCTCCCACCCTAAATTCATAATTTTTGTTCTGGTCTCTACTGTAACTTGTGGTCGTGCGTTATCTCGCAAAATAATACTTTTTTACGATTTACAAGTGCTGGCTGTTTTTGTTTTAATGAATCCTGTACTCGTTGGAGTTGTTCACTATAAATGTTTTCCGTGAGGGTTTGACCCACTCGTAGATATTCATGGTGAATAATTCCTTTTGAAGTCCACCAAACATAGAGAAGTTTTCGTTGTGTTAACTTTCCTTTAGGACTTTATGGGACATGATCACCTAATGAAAGCCAGTGGAGAGTATGTTTGTAGTTTGAATAAATAATCCATTTTTCATCAGTGGTCAAAATTTGATACAAAAAGTTCTCTGATTTTAATTATGAAATAAGATGTGTACAGATTGTAAGACGTGATAATGTGAAAAGTTTTAAAAAGTTTTCTGATTTTAGTCGTGAAATAAGAGATGTACAGATTGTAATGACCTGTAATTTAATATTGGGAGTTAATTGGTGTAGTACCCATTTACTTAATTTCCATCTCTTTCCTGTTTTGTGTAAATGCTTCCGTATTGTTTCGTCACTTACTTTGAACAATTCTGCAAGCTGTTGACACGTTCAACTGGAATTTGTTTCAATCATTGTCTCCGATTCCTCGATATTCATATTTAATGGTCTATCTGATCCGGTCTCGTCTTTAATGGATTCATCCCCGGTTGAAATTTTTAAATTACCTCTGAGCCGTTCTTGATGTAACTGTATTTTTTCCAAACGCAGTACAAATTTTTTGCAGTTTCTGTAGCGTTAATCCCAACCTTAAATTCATAAACACGCACGTATTACACTATTTTTCACAAACATTTTTAAGGGTTAGAATTATTTTTTAAATTAAAGTGAACAGTTCGAGATTCATTTGAACACATGCTAATATTACTGATAATCAATTCTTTGAATTTTGTCCGATAACAAGTGTAAATAATTCTTGTGATTATTGTACGTTGTAACAGTGTCAGAACTTTCGTGGTAACCTAATATATATATATATATATATATATATATATATATATATATATATATATATATATATATATATATATATATATATATATATATATATATATATATATATATATATATTACATCGAATGCACTTAAGCTTTTCAAAAAAAATATTTAATTACGGCAAAAATGTCACTTTCTCCATTTTTAAAAACGATGCTTGATGCGTTTACTTCGTCGTCCTGTCAAACCAGTACTGAACAACTTATTAATTTGAAGCTTCGAACATAAACACGTGAAGAATTAAATCATGCAACACTATCAAAATACTGAGTATAGTCGTGCCATGTATATGTGAGGCATGGAACTTTTCATCCTAACCTCATAAAAAATTAAATATGTAGCAAATTTGAAAAATTATTATTTATGAATCTTATACATACACTAATCAATGATTAATATTGAAGCTATTTGTTTAAAATAAATTCTTTTAAGAAATTCCTTAAACTATGTTTAAGAATAACAAGACGAAGATTAATAATAAATAAATAAATATATATATATATATATATATGTATATATATATATATATATATATATATATATATATAAGTTATAGTTTCTGAATGTAATATATCAATATTATTTTATAATTACTAATGTATATGCAAACATGTACTGTTTATGTATTTAGATGAACTTTAAACTTCAAAGACAAACATTCAATAAATTGTGAAGATACTCTTATCATTTGCGATAAATGATATTTGTAATCGACGAGTGCAAGGCATCTAAAGGACACTATAAAGAGGGATACTTAAAATAATTATAACATAATATATAAATTGTGTCATATTATTCTGATTTATAAAAATAACTCCAAAAATTGCCAAAATATCTTGATACAGATGGATGTCATGAATATCTTTGTCTGAAATTTTGTATGTCAATGACTTCACTACTAGGGAAGCTGCATAGTGGTTCTACGGACATGACACAATAATTTGGCATTCTGATCTCTTCTGCAAACTCATGTATATGGACTTCCTTAGCTGGATGATAGATCTGGAGGATTTTTACCTCTCATAATGTTTGATTTTTATGAGCTGGTGCCTCGTAGTACAGTTCTGTAAGGTTGATTCTATTCAAACTATATATCAAGAATGTACCCTCAGGATGGAAAATCTCGATTAACACAGATATGCTGCTGTCGTAGCACGGTTGTATAAGACAAGAGTTATACACGCACCTCTTCAGTCTCACTTCAGTGATTTGATTAGTACTATTTTAACTATATATTTTAACTATAATACTTGAAGGCTGAAGGTGAACGCTGATAAGTTTCGATTTTGTTTGCCACATATTGCAGCGTTGATTTTCACTATCTCAAACTGAATAGCAAGGTAGACATTTTTGAAGTTGAGTAAAGTACGAGGCGCGTTTTTAAAGTAAGGTCCAGTTTGTAATTAACGCTGATTAAGTTGAAATGATGAGAGTGTGCATGCGCAATAGCTTTATGTGTTTCATTAACTAGCCATCAGCCATTTTGTCGCCCTCGGATTCTTGTTTGATACCCCGTATGGGTGATTTATAATGAGTACAGCAAAAAATAATCCCGCCAGCTGCAAGGTTCTGCTGTGATCCGGTTTTTGTTAGCAAAAAACAAATAGTGCTGTTGAAATTCACAGGCAAATTTGTGAAGTGTATGAGTCAAGTGTTACGAGTGTTAGGCAATGGTGTCGTTTATTTAAAGAAGAGTGAATGAATATTCATGATGAAGTTTGTAGTGGCTGACCTAGTGTGATGATAGTCGTTTTGATAGACAATGTGAACACAGATTCTGAAAAATAGTTGTTTCATAATTACCAATTGAATTTCTAGAAGTTTCGCAGTCAGTGATTCATGACATTGTGACAGAAAATCTGGGCTACAAAAACTGTGTGCCAGATGGGTATCAAAAATGTTAATCGATGAATATAAGCAGAAATGTGTCATTCATCTAACCAATTTTTCCAATGCCAGGAAAATTAAGGAGATGACTTTTTAGCCACATTGTGACTGGAGATGAGACCTAAAGAAATGACTCGTATTTCAACGCTTTAAAAATGACTGAAGACAAGCTTTATTAATTGGTTCAAGTTCCAGGCTTGGGATTTCTTCGACACGGAATAAGAATTCTGATCCCATGATACCAAAAATGCGTAGAAGTCAATGAAGTGACTATGTAGAAAAAGAATGTATTTATGTAGATGTCTCTTGTCTGTAATCAATAATTTTTATCGTTATTTTTTTCTAATTGCTGAAAAGACCTTATTTTAAAAATGCACCTTGCATATTGGCATTACTCT
>CM068321.1:7854025-7941525 GCA_034766995.1 Acanthacorydalis orientalis | reverse complement strand
CATAGAAAGTGCTTTGAGATGATGCTTGAACTTTGAAAAAATTCTCTCGAATGTTTTCAACATGTTTTAAAACATTACTCAAATGTTTAAAAAAATGATAATCTGTCGGAGACAGGTCCGAAGAATAAGATGGATGGGTATTGTTTCATAACCTAATTCATTTATTTTTTTTAAAGTCATTTATGAGACATGTGCTTGGGCATCGCCATGAAGAAGAATTGGTCCTCTTCGATTAACCAATGCTAAACGATGCAACTTCTCACCAATTTTTTTCAATTTCCAGATAATATTTTTCTGCTGTGATTGTTTCACCAGAATTTTAGAAGTTGCAGTGAATGATACCACTTGACGACCATCAAGGAGTGACCATAATCTTTTTTCATGAAACTTCGGTTTAGGAAATAGTTTCGGTGCTTCTCCTCGGTCTAGCCACTTCTTCCAATGTGATGAACGTTTCCAGTTGTTGCAGAGAATCCACTTTTCATCACATGTGAGAATTCGATCAAGAAAGGGATCATTTTTGTTACGCAAAAGAAGCGCAGAGCAGACTTCGTTACGCCTAATTGTTTGATGTTCATTAATTCATACGGGACCCATTTATCCAACTTTTTTGTTTTTCCAAATAGGCTTAAGTGTTGAATGATCAACATTGAGTTCTTCTACCACCTCTCGAGTTATTTTAAGTGGGCCCGCTTTAATAATGGTTCTTAAATAATTATTGTCTATAACTGAAGGACGTCCACGAACCTGCCATCATCAAGGCTTTCGTTTCTATTATGAAATTTTTTCATTTCCATTCTCGTTAATTTGTAGAGCTATATATATATATATATATACACGAGGGTGGTTTGATATTGTAGGTAAATTTCTATGATGTGGCCCCACCATTTATTTAATAACGTCACGAATATCAAGTGTCACTCTTCAAATTAGTATAGGCGGAATTTCAGCTACAAACAACGCGTTATTCACGTTCTACAGATGTTTGAAGCGATCATTGTAGCAGTTGGCATAAAAATAGAAAAGAATGAGCAAGCTTTTGTCTCGATTCAACACTGTCGATGATCCACCACTACACACCTGAGTCGAAGCAGTGGACAACGACTTGTGAAAATGAGTCGAAGAAGGTGAACTCCGTTTTGTCGACTAGGAAGGAGATGTTTACTGTTTTTTGTGCTTCTCAAGGAATCATTTTGATCGACTACTTAACGAAAGGAAAAACAATAATATGAACCTATTATACAACATTATTGGACTGTTTGAAAAAAGAGCTGAAAGAAAAACGACTAAGATTGGCACACAAAACGTGCTCTTTCACCAGGACTACGCGCCGTCCCACAAATCGATCGTCGTAATGGCAAAAATGCAAGAATTAGGCTTTGAATTGATTTCTCATCCACCTTATTCTCCGGAATAAGTTTCGTGCGACATCTTCCTCTTTCCAAACTTGAAAATTTGGCTTGGTGGGAAGAAATTTTCGACGAATAAGGATGTCATCGTCGCCGTCAATGACTATTTTGCAGACTCGTTGAACCAAGTGTATAGCTCTCGATGGAGACATTGTTGAGAAATAAAATCGATTTTTTTTAAAAAGCAGTCAGGCGATAATATCCTTTATTGTTGAAACACCCTAAGACCTCAATAACCAATCAATCTAAAAAACGGTGTTTAACTTGCATTTTTAACATACTTATCAAACGACTATCGTATATATATATATATATATATATATATATATATATATATATATATATATATATATATATATATATATATATTTGTTAGTGTACGTATGTGTGTGTGAAAGAGAGAGATAAAAATAGAGAGTATTCTATTAAATAATAAAAAAATTCCTATGTTCCTTATAATATTTCTGAACCATTTCAGCAAATAGAAAAGTCAAAATTGAACTAGATTCCCCCAAGTCCGGAATATAATACATATTTCATACGAGCCAAAAACACAATCTGTATAAAATTTATAGAATAAATTCCGATTTGAAATTTGAATCGGTTCGTTTTACATACTTCCTTTGTGTTCATTTTTCTTTATCGTCTCTGAAACTACTCACCGGGTACTGAAGCGGATCCAAAATAGAACCAAAAAGTAAACAAGACTCGTTAAAATATGATCGCCTGAACGATTCGATTCCATTATCTTTCAGATAAGCGCCCGACTACCACTGTAGACTAAAACAAACACTGCGATCATAATACGAGATATCTGCGCGAAGTGCTGGGTTCGATACTATACAGAAAACAGTTTTGTACGAGAACTGATATATAGTCGAGCCACCACTGTCAGTAGCATCGATTCGATATTTCCTTGACCTTCTTCAAGCTTTCACGAATATAGCACGCGAGAAAAATACAGTTTTGTAGAAATGATTCATATTGCACACTTAATAGAAGATTTATGATGACACACATACATATTATGATTTTTACTTATTTTCTTACGGGTTAAATTTTTGCCCACTGAATAATTTAATTTCACTTCGAAGAATGCAACATTTTTGCTTTTCAGAGGGTTTATTTTCTTCAATTGTTTATGCTTATTGTTAATTATGTTTATGTTTATTATGCTTATTGTCTTCAATTGTTCATTTGATCAAAAAAAGAACATTATTACACATATTTATATCCATTTTCATAAAAATTCAACTGAAATATATTATATATATATATTATAAATATAATATATATATATATATATATATATATATATATATATTATAAATATATTATATATATATATATATATATATATATATATATATTATAAATATATTATATATATACAAATATATATTGAACAAATATTGACTTTCCATTTTACCAGAAGTGTGTGCATTGATAAGATAAATCTAATTGTTACAGACTTCGAACATATTTGGCTACAAAGTATTGAGTCAATATTTTATTTTACTTTATCGATTTGAATTAAATCATGTGATAGATGTAGTAATACTTAAATAAATAAATGTTTTCTGACTAAATTTTTCCATTGATGATTGAATATAATATATATATATATATATATATATATATATATATATATATATATATATATATATATGTATATGTATACTGTACAAAATATTAATAATTGTAGTGAAATATGTTTCCAAGTAATTTGTAAAATCATTTATAGCTACATTATTCCAAGTGTTTTAATTACACTGGAAGGAGGATTCAGATTAATAAATAATTTACAGATTGCGACGATTTGCAAATGAGTATCTTTTTCGTTTTTATTATTCGTATTCGAGAACTTAAAGAAAAAAAACTATCAACTAACTGATTGCCACTTTTTCTAACAATTGAGCAAAAAATGAAATTGAATCAAAAATTTTCAAGATCGTTTGATCGTTTTATGAAAGGTAGGACTGATTTTATTTATCAATTTGTATACAATGATGAAACTTGGGCCTATCACTATACATCATAAAAAATAGCAGTTAAAACTTTAGAAGCATTGGAATTTATCGTCACAAAAAAAATGCAAAGTCGATTTTGTCCAAAGGTAAAATTATGATATCAATTTCTTAGCATGCTAATGAGATATTGTTAATTAGTTAATTTTTAAAGTATGAAACTATAACAAAAGAGTACAGTGCTATACATAACACTGTGTATCAATTGAATAATAATTCGTAAAAAAATCGAGTTTATTAAAGAAATCATCATTTTTAATTACAAGTGTTCTTTATATGGCAAAAATCGACAAATTGAAGTACAATTCCCCAACTCCATTAGCCGTATTTAGTTGATTTAGCTCCATATGACTTTCATGTACTGATTTTTCTATACTGACTTCCATATATAACCAAGCCTCAAGATAATTTTAGTAGCAAATATATTTTGTTCCAAATCATGAACTAAAACCGTAAACTAATAATTTAACTAAACGGTAAACTGCTATTTTGAGAAATCAGACTTCGAGAATGAGATAAAGAAGTGAAGCATCGCTGAATAAAATTTGTTGAACTTCAAGAATACTATATTGGAAATAATAATAACTCAAAAAAATAACCTTTCATTATAAATTCATGAAATTTTGAAACTACCCTCATAAATATATATATACATATATATATATATATGTGTATGTGTGTATGTGTGTATGTGTGTGTGTGTGCGTAAATATTTTTGCCACGGTAGGATTCTATTTTATAGTAATATTTTTAACGTACAAATAAATTTCAGGGGACGTAATTTCTGTTCTCCTATTAAATTATCATTTTATATATATATATATATATATATAATTTCTATATATATTATATATATATATAGAGAGAGAGAGAGAGAGAGAGATGATTCAACAGACAGATAGATATATTTATATGTAGGAGAGAGAGATGTATGTGTTGTATGTGTGTGTTTATTTTTTTCTCGGTAGACGCCTTTATGTTTGCGGCAATCATTTAATTTGTAAAAAATACCTTTCATAATATTTGTTCTCTTAATACCTGATATATCAAAATGTTTAGGTAATAGGAGGTTTAGGTATTAGAAGAACACATATTCTCAATAACTAAAGGTATTATGATGCAAATTACAAAACGTGAATTAGTAAACTTATTCTGAACCTGAAACAAATACACATACGAGTAAAAACATACATGTAACATATACAACACACACACATATATACATATATATATATATATATATATATATATATATATATATATTATATATATATATATTATATATATATATATATTATATATATATATATATATTATATATATATATTATATTTATTTTTTATTATATATATATATATATATATGTTACATGTAACTACAAATTAGATCAGTATTCAAAAAGTTTGTCACTTCTTTCTATTGAAAAATATATGGATATATTACATTTTTTACATAATTCGATAATATATGTTATGATACGTATAATGTTTATTTTCACTCTTATAATCTTCTGTTAGGAAAATATATATATATATATAAATTCATGTACGGTATTATCAGTCTAATATATATTGTCTGTAGATTAAGCTCATAAAAATCTGGCCGGTTCATTTATAGTGTACAAGTGGCCTAAATATTACATCTTTACCACATTTTTCAACAAACTTGCGTTAAATTAAAAGGATACGATATTTATTTCAGTAAACTGGTAATACTTACATACTACATATGAAAATGTTAAAAGTAGCATATTATGTGACTTTTTCTGGGCTTGTAATTTTGATATTTATTAAATAATTTTATATAAAATTAATATATTATTTTTTCAAAATCTACTAAATATATATATGCGATAATTTTCAGAGAACTTATGTATTAATAGTAATGAAACATTTTATTTACATTATTAATAATCAAAAATAAACTATTTGTGCAAAGAAAACATAAAAGAGAAAACTGTACAATTAGATGATTAGTGACAGATTATCGTCCGAAAACCTGAGAGGATCAAAGAAAATCGTCATCGCAATCATTACATTAGTTCCAATTTCCATTCGCATCTTGACAAGTAATGAAAGAGAATATTTTCGGAAACGAACTATCGGTTTCAGTGACGTAACGTGCATATCAAATAACGCATTAGCGTGCGATAGAAACAGATGTACGTGTGTTCGTCTCCGTCGGTGAAAGTCGTCGGTACCGCGTGGCGCCGGTTCTCATCCGGTCCCCGCAACGCGCGTCTTCCCCTAACCCGACCGAACGTTAGGATTAATTCACCTGTCAAACACGCAAGCGACCATGTCTGCGAACGCCCGCACCGATCGACAGACACAGACCGACCATTTCACTACACAAGGTACATATGTAAGTACACAGTGGGGTTGGACGGTCGGTCTGTGAGTCGGATGGTCCTCGGCGGTCTTTCGGAATGTATTTTGACTTCTTTCCCTTTGCACACCGACGTCGATCGACAGGTACCGGTCCGGAAAGTTTTCTCGTTCCTCGCTCTGTTTTTTAAGAAAGTTTCCACGGTACTCGAATCGAAACAGTCATGATTTATGCGCCACGTTTATTAATACATGATTTATTTTTTCTGTTTGACTGATTTGTTTATTTTCTAAAAGCATATGTAAATACATATTTGTTTTCAAAGTTTGAATAACTGACATCTTACTTTATTTTAAGATAATTGAATATGGCAAGCTAGAATAAAAGCAGACCTTTGATTACATCATTTTATAAAAATAGAATTAATTAGAACGCAACAAATATTTCTTAAAAATAATGAATGTCATATTTTTAAGAAATATTTGTAATCTTATTGTAATCGAGAAACGTCTCTCTCTCTCTCTCTAACTATATATATATATATATGTAATATAATCCTTTTATATCAATTTTGTATGTAGCGAATACTTTGATTATAACGATGAAATAAAGTACAAAATCAGCTAAAAATAATAAAAAGTATTTTTTTTTTAAGAACTTATATAATTTTTTACAAATACTGAGACATAAATTGTTGATATTGTGTTGATTCATTGCATTTATGAGCTATAAAATTACATGTGTGACAATTTCTGTTTTATATATAAAAGTACCAAAAACATGTTATTATAGTTTACTTATATTAGCTTTTACTTAAACTATTTAAAAAAAAAACGAACAGAGGATCAAATAAATGTTCTTTGATTTGAAAATTGAAGTAAATTTAATTCGTTCAAATAGATATATTAATTGAGAAAGAGATTTTATCCTTTTTTATTATCGTTAATTTACAAATAAGTTTTCTTTTTCTTTTCAATATGGGTGAATTTTTTTAAAGTCTAAAGTGAATTAATTTCAAAACAGAAAATACTGAGTTATATTTCCAGCTTGTTTAGTAAATCTAAACAGTTGTTATAGTGCAAGTTTTTAAGATCATAATTTTAAGCGAGTTATAAAAATTGAATTATGCACTTTTTGTATAGAAAAGTTCAGTGCATAATTTGAATAAAATATAATTTATGAACGTAGCTCTAAACCAACATCAAATGTTTGCATGTCATGCTTGATCTGCGAGTGAGTCCTGATTTAAGACATGCAACATTATTATGCTATATGGGAATATGACAGTTATTCCGTTTGTTTTAAGTATTTTTGCGATTTATAAACAGAAAGAAATCAAAATAGCTTTACTACTTAATTTAAATGAAACTAGATTCGGATATATTGATTGTGTTTAGCCATATTTTCTCTTACTATCTGCCTTTTTTCCTTTTCAATCTAACATCTTTATCGTTGATGACAGATAAGTCACAGATTAATTATTTTATAAAAACAGTAATAACGAATGGTTCGTGTTCATTCGTTAATTTCTTCTGTCATTATAAAGAAAATTAGTATTAGAAATATATGGATTCTGTTTTATAACTCAAAAATCTTTGAAACATTCGGCATAAAATATAACGTTGTTGATTTGAAAAATAACAATTTCTGGAAAAATTCTTACAGCAAATTAATCAAAGCGCTCTCTTTAGAAACGATTAAACTGAAACTAACAAAAATAATTTAAAAGAATTTATCGAGGAAGATCTTACAATAAAGGAGATATAAATATTGATTTTTTAATTATAATTTTTCGTACATATCTATTTATGAAACATATTGAGTGTAATTGAAATAGATTTAATGCTACAAATGTTACATTTGTTTACCAAATCTATCTATCTATCTATTTCTCTTTCTCTCTTTATATATATTTATATATAATTGGAGGTTGCATTTAAAACCGCTGTTCACGTGTAAATGGATCTAGGTGCGTATGCTGTGGGCAGTGACATGTCTCTTATGCCATTTTAAAGTGTAAACAGTTTCCAATAAAATTCAGTCATCAGAAGTCATCCTTTGTTTTTATATGGGTGCTTTTCTATAACGCAATTAAAATGGAATTCGATAAGTTGTTTTCAGATGTGCATTTCAACATTACTTTCATTTGAAAAAAACTACAGCTGAAGCTCATCGATTCCATCGAAAACAGTATTTAGAGATTGATTTCGACGATTCAAAAGTGGTGATCGTGACGTTCACGACAAACAACGGCCAGGTCAATCGAAAAAGATCGAAGTTGAACAACTGCAGGAAGAAAACCCTGCTCAAATGCTCACAGAATTGGCTTTATAGCTCGAAATCGATAAATCAATCATTTCACGACGTTTACAAGTAACGGAAAAGATGCAGAAAGGAGGGAGATGGCTGCCACATGAATTGTCAGAAAATGCCATTGCTAATTGTTTAAATATCTCGATTTCTTTCTTGTAAGGCATAAAAAGAAGAGTTTCTTGTTGCGTATCGTAAGCGCCAATGAAAAATGGATCTATTTCAAGAACTCGAAAAGCAAGAAATCATGGGTTGATCCTGGTCAACCATCAACGTCGACACCAAAGCGAAATATCCACGGTCACAAAGCAATGTTCTCTATTTGGTGGAATATGGTCGTATGGAGTCGGTGGAGTGTCGTATATTATGAGCTGTCGAAACCGAAGAGAACAACCACCATCGAACGTTATCGACAACAATTGGAGCGTTTGAATGATAATTCGATGCAAAAACAACCATCGATTGCATCAAATCTCTGAAAAGTGATTCTTCTTCATGACAACGCTCGGCCCCATTTTGCTATAGCCGTGAAACAAACACTAATGGAGCTCGAATGGGAGGTTCTCCTGCACCCAAAGTATTCTCCGGACTTGGCCCCAAGCGATTCCCATTCTGTTCCGATCGATACAACACGCTTTGGAAGATACACATTTTCATAACTACGGAGAACTCGAAAATTGGGTTGCTGAATAGATTGGCTCAAAATACAGAGCATTCTTTCGTGGTGAAATTCAACTTCTGCCAGAAAAGTGAGAAAAAGTCATAGCTTTAGAGGATAAATACTTTGATTAATGTATACATACATTTTTTTATTGAAATAAATGCTCAAAAAACAAAAAAAAAACAACGGCTTTCAATGCAATCTCCTAATATATATATATATATATATATATATATATATATATATATATACGGTTAAGACTTCTAACGACAAAAAAATCTTTGATATAATCGTTTACAGACAACAAAAAAATAAAGAACGAAACACACAAGAGAAAAAACTAAATCTTTTTAATTACGCCTTCGTCTTAATTACATCGTTACAATTTTAAGTGCGACAATTACGTTTAAGCGGCTCGCGTTAATTATTCATTTCGAAAAATGAATATTAATCGTGGATTTGTCTTAGGCCGCCCCCAAACTCTCTTCTCTCCTCTCATTCATTTTCCGACTCGTTTCGGTCGTTCGGACGTCTGAAATATTTCGTATTTAGTTACGACATCAACTGTAATAGCATATATATATATATATATAATTTTTCAGGAGTCCTCCGTATACATCTGTAGTATTATACAATATTTTTAAATGTTTTATGTTATTTAAATAAGTCTTACTGTAATATTTATATTAGTATACTATAGTTATCTTCTGTTTTTTCTATTTGTTTTTATAATTATAATTTTTCAAGGATATTTTTGATACTTATATTAATAACTAGTATAAAGGCTGTCAAAATTAAATTAAAGGGAAAATAGAAAGAAATATAGAAAGAAAAAAATGTTTTTTGTTTCTTACAACCTAATATATTTAAACATAGAAAATATCTAAGAAAGAAACTTAACGAAATAAACATGAAACCTATGAGCTGACAAAAATTTCTCGTCAGCATAATCACTTTGTTCTGAGGACAAAGTGACGAGAAATGTGGGTTTTTATTATATAAATAGATAGACTAGAAGATAGGAGTTACTGACAATATTTATTTTTTTAATAATTAACTGATTATTCTTTTACTAGAAACGACCTTAGAATAATAATATTTCTATGGTGTTGTACTGTGTACAGAATTGCTGTTTGTAACGTATATTAGAATATCTATTCTACCGAGTGGCGCAAAAAGAACGAAGAGCTTTGAAAAGTTAATAATTTTTTTGATTAAATTTTTTTCTTTTCTTTTCAGAACTTTATAAATAAAACGTGGAGAATTTATCATGGAGAGGTACACGACGAAACAAAGTACCAAAATAACTGAATTTTATTTTGAAAATCGGGCTTCAATTATTTTGACGCTGCGAGTATATATTATTTTAATGTTCGAACAGGACCATCGGAGTCAATGATTAATTATTTGAATGGACGTTTCTGACAACAAGGTGCAGTTAGTAATCGTCCAAGTTCCGGAAAATCACATTTGGCTCTAAGGAAAATATTCAACGCATACAAGAGAATACTGAGAAAAGTCCTGAAATGTCAACCAGAAGACGTTCAACCCAACTTGGAACATCTCGGAGGCCATTGCAACGGATTTTGACCGTTTAAAAAATGTTTCAACATAAAGTGCAGCTTGTACAAGAGCTAAAGCTAATAGATTATCAGCATCATCTTGATAATACAATTCGTTTTTGCCAGCAAGCAGAAGAAATTAATAAATGTATTCATAATTTGATTGAGTAATGAAGCTCCTTTCCACTTAAATGGCTTCGTGAAAGGACAAAACTGAAGAATATGGACTATAGAGAATCCAAGATAAGATCATCAGCGACAATTATACCCTTCAGGTTACGTGTTATCTTTTCAAAAAATTAATGCAACTATTTGGAAGAACGGATGAAAATTATAAAACATATATAAATACTTAAGTATTATTTTTCTTTGATTATCACTATACGAGTGAGTATGTATATATATATATATATATATATATATATATATATATATATATATATATATGTATATATATATATATACAATAAATGCTATATAATAAGCTATATAATACGATAATCAGAGCTATATAATAAGCTATATATATATATATATATATATATATAATTGTTTACAACCAATAAGAACAGAGACCACACAATCTGCATCAACCAATTACAATATGGATTAAATTTCCAAAAAGTATATAATAACATATATAAATACTTAAGTATTGTTTTTTTTTGATTATAACTATATGTATATATATATGTATATATATATATATATATATATATATATATTTATACATTTTATTATATATATATATATATAGAAAGAGAGAGAGAAATGAAAGAGAAAATGAGAGAGACAACAAATTAAGATCATATAACGTAAAGATACTTTTTATTAAATAATTAATATTATTTTAATTTCTTAACATTATAGCTTAATTATTGATTAAGCACTGACAATTTAAATTTGCACTTTTACTATATGTGCTATCTTTATTTTTTACTATTATCACACGTTGTTAAATTTAATTTTCTTTACTTTCAAAATTTTTTATAATCAATATGTTTTTTTGTTTTAAATTAATTTACGTGGTAACAATGAAATAATATAATAGTAATATTTGTTTAAATAAATTATTTGTATTTTTAGTTAGCTTCAATCTAGCTGCTGAAATGTAATACATTATTATTGTATTTATTTCCATTTAATATTATTCATAATATTTCGATTCTCAATATTCAAATAACCATGGGGTTCTTCTCCCCGCTCGGTCTCCCCTAACAAATAATAGAAATTAACAAATTATATGCACAAATGTTTTGGGTAAAACCTTTACTGAAAAAATTTATAAAAATAAACAACAAGATACAATGTTTAAACGTGTTACAATTTTTTACTCTAAATCTTCAGTGAATACAATATTTTGAATAAATTTCTTATCAGTTTTACACTAAAATCGTATATACTTTTTCTTCATAGAGCATAAGAAAGCTATATAATAAGAGCTATACAATAATCTATATAATAAGAGAATCAGAGCTACATAATAAGCTATATATATATATATATATATATAATTGTCTACCATCGATAAGAATAGAGACAACAAAATCTGCATCAATCAATTAGAATACGGATTAAATTTCCAAAAAGCGTGCACGGGACTTATTTTTAATATAAAGTGATTGCTAAATAAGACAGGATAATTACACGTCGATTTTAAACTTTACAACACTCAAATTAAAAATAAATATTCTATAACATATCCGAAATGTTTGCATCCAGTTTTCATTTACTGTTTAGTAATATTTTAACGGTCTTTGATTTGATGCGATATTTGATTTTCAATTAATTTGGTTGATAACAAAATAAACTGTGCACTTACATTAATCTATTAATGAAGAAAGTTCCCCATATTTTTCTTCTTTCTTATAGTTTTTGAAACTGTTGTATTTTCAATGATAATTATTTACAAATTTCCAACACTGCTTAATATTTTAATGAAATGTTTTACATAATTATAATGTTAATTCAAATAATCGTAAGAGAATAACGATTTCTATGCAAATAAGTATAAATTCTTTGCAATACATTATTAATGTACACGTCAATACATATATATTTATGATATAAACCTTGTAAACATAAGTAAAAGTGTTTGCTTTGAACAATCATCCTCATATTTTATTTAACTTGCATATTCTTTAGATATGAAGTGACTATATACTCACATATTTAATGAATAAATGTTGTCAATTGTCATTAAAATCTCTGAATAAACTGTATCACTTTTTAAAGCTTATATAATTAGTGCTTGTTGTATGAATACCTACAAAAATAACTGTGTACATACACACATGCACGTTACTTATTATAAAATGAACCATTCTATTAATAAACAATTTACAAATATATAAATACATAAAAATATTTCAGACATTTTTAATTAATACACGATACACGTCGGGTTAATAAAATTGCTTTATGCAAATCAGAACAATATTTTTTAATTATAATTTGTAAAATGTTATAATTTAATAGACGTACGCTTCACATATTTTTCCAAGTACAAAATACACACACACACACACACACGGATACTATACGAACATAATTACAACATTTTCATAACACTTTTATTAACAAACAGCGACGTTTCAAATTTAATTTCGGACACCTACAACCGTGAGCGACGTATTAATTTACAAACACGCATACACACACACACATACACACACGCATATATATTTATATGTATATATATATATATATACATATATATTTGTATAAGTAGGTATACACACATATTATCATGGACAAAAAAGAGGGTAATTAAAAATTCAACTATTACTAAATTATATTACATTTCACATACTTTATGTATGGTTATGTATATATATATATATATATATATATATATGTGTGTGTGTAATGGAGTCACGTGCCAACATGTATAAATTCAGTGTAGTTGTTATTGTTGTATGTACAATGTGACTGTGTGAATAGTTTACTACATATGGAAATTTTTCTCTTATCACTCAACTAACAAATTTTATGTCGCTGAGAAACTTTATTTTCTTACCAGTATAATTTACTGTGTTTACGATTATTTCCAGTCATAAAACAACCGTTTCTCGTATAAACGTGTATGTATGTACGAATGTATAACCTGACACAAATGCTGAGTTCAAGAAATGTAAATACAGATAAGTCATTGTTCCATTCAAGAATTAAAATGAGGATAAAATTCAGAAAATTTCATAAAACGTACAAATAACACACACACACACACACATATATATATATATATATATATATATAAGGTTAAAATGGGGTAGTACATACGTACCACACGACACTGACTTCAACTAGTGTCGCATAGTCTTTCTTACCCAGTTTTGATTCACCTCCAAGTGGTTAACCCTGGTAACTTGACTGAAGATCGGGTAACTCCGATAGAGTGAGAGATCAGGGGTATCAACAAAAGGAGAATGGTCCTCCGAAAAGGGGGTTGAGCGTGGGGCTAACGACACCACCTCCTAAAACAACGAACGATACGAAACTTCAAAATAAGCCTCGAACACAGAATGTATTTCCAGGTAGACGTATGTCTGGAGGCAGAAAGTTGAGGAGACCAAGGCTCAATTTGAGTTGAAGCACCATCAAGGAAGAAGAATATATATATATATATATATATATATATATATATATATATATATATATATATATATATATATATATATATGAGAGGCATTTAATAGAACAAAATGGAAAATCATGGATGAGGCATTCATCGAGCAGTGAATTAACAGAGTCTAATGATACATATATATATATATATATATATATATATATATATATATATATATATATATATATATATATATATATATATATATATATATATATATATATATATATATAGTAGCTGCACAAAATGAATGTGTACAGAAAAATGGAATACATTACAATCCTCAAAATATCTCCTATTATTTTATATAACTTTATTCTGCCAGGTAACTGACAAATCTCTGGTCGAAAAAAATCCTGTCTTTGAGTGGATGAAGTCTTTACAAATTTAGGATCTTGTCCGCTGTTTTAGCATTTTTTGCTTATTTTATGCATCACAATTTTTTCTACAAACCTGAACAAATCATTCCCACGATTTTGGGAGCATTTTTTTCAAATTGAATGCGAAAAAAATACTGCTTTTCGGACGCCATTGTGTTCACTAATGTTTTGGAAGTTCATGCCAACTGGTTGGCCAAGATATATTGTGTTTTTAAATGTTAAGGTTGGTACTTCAAAATCCTAAAACGACGAGAAAATATTTAATTTAAAACAGAGTTGTGATTGATTGAATTTAAAGCCACAGAATTAATTTTTATCCCTAATAACTAACAAAAAAATCAAAAAATAACAAAATTAAATACACAATTTTTGGTACAATTAGCCAAGTTGTGTAATAATCAGTAAATAAAAGTCATAAAATAACATTTTTTAATAATACATTAACGCAAGCTATAAATTTAATTTGTTCGCATTCCACCTCATATATGTATCAATTAAAATTTGTCAATAAACTTTTGATAAAAATAATAAATTAATCATAACAACTACATTGCCTGTTACAATTTTCATTTCACTTATTTTCAATCTAAAGAAGATGAAGCTGAAGGAAAAAATAATTCCATTACGTTTGATCTCCTAATCAGGATTTTAAAATTTAATCATCAGTCTATATAACATTACCTTCATTACTCCAGCGGAAAATCCTCAAAAGGTATGTAAAACAAGCTATAGCAGTGTGAAATAATTGATTTTCAATGTATACGATAAAACTCTACTCACAATCAATTCTTTTATTTTAATAATTAATAAAATTAGGAGTCTCCGCACTCAGTTCACCACACAATTACGGATCTCCCACACACAACTCGAGAGCCTGCACAAAAAGTTAGGCGATAGTCATTCAACAGTTCTGGATCACTTAAAACAGCTGGGAAAATCAAAAAATATTAAACAGTATACGAATTTGCAAGTCATAAGCCGCAATTATTTTTCTACCAACCTAATATCAAAATTTAATTGACGGAAAAAACACAGAAGGAAACGAAAATATTTAATCCACTGGAATATTTATATCATATCCATTTATTAAATTAAAATTTCTTTCAAAAAATGCCATCTTATATTCGAATCGAATGTAAAAATCATTCGCAGGGTGCAATATTTTTAAATTTGAATACCTCTGCAGATATTTATATTATCGAAAGTGGTTTATCTACGTATAAACAGCATTCGTCCTTTAACAATATGTATTGAAATTAAATATTTCGACAACAATGAAATTGATTTCATACTACTGCTGAACGTTTCTTTTTCATTAAACATCGAATGATATATTTGTATATACGGCGGGTATATAAATCATTTTGCAGACACACATACACACACATCTATATCTATATCTATATATATATATATATATATATATATATATATATATAATAAATAACAAGTTCATTCATCTACATGACCAGTGCACAGATTATTGTTATGACACTTTGATCAATAATTACATATATATATATATATATATATATATATATATATATATATATATATATATATATATATATATATCTTAGGATTTAAGCATCGTTGATAATGTATTCAAAACGTTTTCCAATTTAACGAAGATATACGAAAAAAATGCTTAACGGAACAGAAAATCGATTGCATGCAAGATTGGAAACGCATGCCATTCAGTATGTTTACATTATATATATTTTTTTCCAGGAGAATTAACTCCGTAATGATTAATAACCCGTAACAACGGCGGAAAAAAATTTTGACACGCGTGCAAAACAGGAACCGAGTAATTAATTAATTATTTTAAGGTACGCCTTATGTACCATTTTTTATACTCTTTGTATATCGATACATACATACATACATATATATATATATATATATATATATATATATATATATATATATATATATATATATATAAATCGGTGTATATTAAATCAGGGCTGAACAAGTGTTTCAAACAATGATAAAGTTAAAATTATAATTGTATATTTTTATATCAATGGTTCTATTGATGTGTTGTCCTGGTGGTCTTCGAACTTTACAATCAGTAATTTTTTTATTTTCTATTACTGGTTTTCACACGTGTATAATCTTCAGGCAGATTTTAGATAACAAAAGTTATTTAAAATGTACTTTGAGGTGGGGAATACGTGTCGAAGCTGGATAGTGAAAAATAGACATTTCAGTGATTGATAAGGATAAAGATCAGTAGAAGGACAAACGAATTATTTGTATTTGGTTGTCCCATTAGTAATACGGTATTTCCATATAGGTGATTATGGATGATGCAATACTTTATAATTGTTGCAATTACGTATCAGATGCATTTGCTGCTCAATTGTATGTAATACTTTCTCAATCTTAACGTGGAAGATTAACAGTGATCACGCAATATTCAAAGAAAAAATATTAGTTATCATAAAAAGAGCATATTAGAATTTTTTTGCTTTGGGAGTTTCGTCAGGGAAGCAATACCACAAATGCAGTGAAAAAATTTTGTAACATTTATAGTTCAGATATTATTAGTCTTAGTCAATGACAAAGATGGTTTCAACGATTTCGGTCCAGGAACTACAGCCATGAAGATGAGGAAAGGTTAGGACGTCCTCAAGAGTTCCATGATGAGATCCTGCAAACACTAGTGGAAGAAAATCCTAGTTCGACGATAAAAGAACTAACCAAGAAACTCAAATCAACGCATTCAACTATTCATCCACTCTTGAATATGATTTGTGAGGTTTCTAAGCTGAGTCAATGGGTTTTGCACAAGTTATCAAACATTAATGTTAAACATCGTGTGGATATTTGTATTTATCATTTATGCCGTTTGCTAAATAATCCGATTCTAAATAGAATTGTTACTAGTGAAGAAAATTGGATTGTTTATAACAATATAAAACCTCAAATGTAATGGGTTGCCGCAAAGAAATGCCATCTTCAATTGCGAAATAACGGCTTCGTCTAGAAAAAGTTCATTTGTCTGTTTTATGAGATATGGAAGGAATTATCCATTACTAGGTATTACCAGATAACCGAACCATCACAAAGGAGTTTCAATTTGAAAAACTGGTACGAACGGCTAAAACAATCCATTGATGGGAAACTGCCAGCATTATCCAACAGAAAAGGCATAAATTTTCACTAAGAAAATGCTCGACTTGACACGGCACCTAATACTCTCCAAAAACTGAGCCAATTTGAATGGGAACTTATGACTCATCACTGATTCCCTTGACCTAGCACCATCAGATTATCATCTGTTCCTATGTCTTCAAAATCACATAAATGGAAAACGGTTTAATACAGACAGTGATGTTCGAAGGGAACTCGAATCTTTCTTTAATGTAAAGCCCTAAAAGACTTATCGTCAGGGTATTGAAAATTTAAAATTAAGATGTGAAGAAGTTGTAAATTATAACGGACAATATATTTTCCACAGAGTTTGATCCGTCTACCACTATCATCATTTTCGGATTTTAATAATTAGAATAAAATGGATTTACTTGGCATATTATTATGACCGACATTTTTACATTGTTTTCTAAGCATGACCGAAATTGAAGATGCCAAATTCCAAGTAATGCAAACTGAGGGAACTGAAATAACAATCGATTCTAGTTGTAAATACTCTGTACACGCATATATATATATATATATATATATATATATATATATATATATATATGTATATATATACATATATATATATATATATATATATATATATATATATATATATATATATATATATATATATATATATATATATATGATATATATATATATACAAACATATATATGTATATATATATATATATACACACATATATATGTATATATATATACATAATTTATTATAGATGAACATCAGATAAACGAACTTATCAATGATTTTATTGTCATATAAAGACGCTGACATTTTTTTACTACAATAAACTGTGTATTTGATGTCCATATAATTATATATCAACATTGTACAAACTATACCATTTATAACTTCTTAAGGGCTCCATACACTATCAGTATGAGCGTTAGTTTTGCCTGATCAGTTGTGATCGGTTCGATAAATTGAGAATGATTTTGAATTGATCAGTCCGACTGAAGAACTGAAAGAAATTCCATCGATTTATCTATCCAACCAACTGAACAGAAGTAAAATTTGTGTGTGTGTGTTGCAGTTTCAGTTAAATCGTTCAATTTCTGTTTGTCTCTTCTTGTAATAAGCTTAATTTTTTATTCTCTAAAAATTAAATTAGACTTAAATTATATTAAAAATTAAATTAAACTTTAACCACTTAATGTACAAATAAATTTGAAAATTTTGATCAAAAAATAATCATTTTTTTATTAAATCAATTTCTTATTAGAACATAATTAAACAAATATATTTTCAGTGGCGTAGCAAGTGTATTATAACTTAGAGGGGGGCACAATTTTTTTAAAATTAATTTTTTATCATAAATGCCATAATTCAGAATAATGATAAAATAATTTTAGTAATTCTATACCGTTTGCGACAACCTTTATAATAGAAAAATCACTATATAGAAGTATTTATGTGAATATTATGACACCCGAACGAGCAGATACAAATTTGTTTAGTAAATACAACGTATCGGTTAGATCTAATGATGTGTGTACACACAGTCTGATCAGTTAAAACTTTTTATATTTAACTGATCAATCAGAACTGATGGACGAACTGATAGTGTATGGGACTCTTTCCATAAATTTCTATATATAGACAACAGAACATCAAACAAGAATCGAAATATCAAATGAAACAAATACGAAAAAGCAAATATCTATATCAAGTCTGTATTTGTAAACGGTACGAAAATCACAAGTTATACGTTCGTAGATTAAATTCTGATCTAGTGAAATAACATTTGTATATTTTAAAAACCATAGGACACGTGCTTAAAGTGATTTGCGCACATGATAAAATATATAAACATAAAATATGAGAGGGAATATTTTGAAAAATAGTAAATGAAAATTTATTAAAACAATTTGTTTTATTTTAATAAAAGAAAAAGTTGTACTGAGATTTATGTAGCATTGATTTAAACAATTACATTTATTTTTAATATAAAGATTGGATCTAATAAACAATGTTTTTTTATTAAATAGGGAAATATGAACGTTTTAAACAGTTTATTTTACTACCGACTTATTCACGTTAACATGAAATTTAAATTAAAATCAAAATCACTTAAAGGGAAATTCGAAAGAATTTTTTTCTATGAAACACAAAGTTGTAAATGAAGTTATAATTCTATATAATATATATATATATATATATATATACATAAATATATATATATAATTCAGGTGACAATCATCTCACTAATATCAACGTCATGACGTTCGTTGGCCTGAAACCTCCCACTGGTTGGATTATTACTTCGAGATAATATAAATGTTGTGATATAAACAGCAATTTAATAGATATATTGCATTGGGCGATAGCGTAGGGATTGTATATATATATATATATATATATATATATATATATATATATATATATATATATATATATATATATTATATTCACGTGTAGTAGGTAGTCGTAGTGGTTTCATTGCAAATACAGCATAACCGAACGGATCGATTATAGTACCAAAATGTACCTTATCTAAACGATTATTATATCTATAATCGAAGAATCTGATTTTATTTATAAATAAATCGTTAAGTTAGCAATTCTTGTCATATAAAATGATATTCTTAGAAAACATTTGATTAATTCTGTATCAATTGTAATAAAATTTGTTTTTATTAGAATATATATTTTTTTATCTACAAACGTACATGTATATCATTTATGCTTTGTTTTGCTTTAATTTTGTCATTTTTAAAAAAATTAATATTCAAAACACTGGGATATTTGCGTGAAAACGTTAGTGACAGTTATTATTATTTATTTAAATTCTTATAATTTTAATACTTATTTAGAATTCACTCAAAATGTGAATATGGTAAGATTATCATTAATTTTCTGTTTTTGATAACGTAAAATGATAGAAAATTCTGTATGCCCTGTTCAAAACTTGTGTTCTCATTATATAAACAAAACAAAATCATTACCGTATTGTGATCATTTATAAACATTGAGATATTCTAATGTGATTGATGAAAAAAATTACTATTAATATATATATATATATATAGTTTGACTGTCACTCTGCTAGGATAAAGAACTAGACCCATAGCACTCAATTTACGATAAAGTACTCATTTTTTGGTCGGACTGCTAAAGTTTTTGTATGCTTAGATTTTAATACAGTAGTAACACAATAATTGATGTATAATAATTAATTATATATTTATAATAAAAATAAGGAAGAATTTTATATATATATAAATATATATACAAATGTATATATGTTACGAGGTCAGACAATTAAGTAATGCGACAAAATTCAAAAATCGAGTATATTTAAAAATTAAGGTACATCGCTGCGACCCTCTTCAAAGTAGTCCCCTCCCGCATCTATACACTTATTCCAGCGAGTTTTCCAGTTTTCGTAACAATTCTGGAACACTTCTTGTGGGACCTCTCCGAGTACCCTCGTCACAGATTCTTGGATATCTTCAACGGAGTCAAAATGTCGACCTTTGACGAATTTTTTCATATGGGGGAATAGGAAAAAGTCGCAGGGTGACATGTCCGGTGAATAGGGCGGTTGTGGTAACGTTGCGTGCCTTTAGACGCCAAAAACTGAGAGACACTGAACGCACTGTGACAGGGAGCATTGTCGTGATGCATAACCCAAGTCTTCGCGATCTCTGAACGCACTCTGAGCACCCTTTTTCTTAATTTTTCGAGCACATTGCGGTAGAATACTTGATTTACGGTTTGTCCAGGTGGTACGGACTCTTTGTGAACCACCCCTTTGCTGTCGAAGAAGCAAATCAACATGGTTTTCACTTTGGACTCCGCGCCTCGTCTTTGACGCTCTCACGGCCTTTTTTAAAATGGCCTTTTTTAAAATCGGCATGCCACCGAAGCACCTGACTACGACTCAGGGCATCACTACCATACACTTTAAGCACTTTTTCATAAGTTTCTGTCGCGGTTTCGCCGAGTTTTGCACAAAATTTTATCGCGCACCGTTGCTCTAAATTTCTCTGTTCCATTTTCGTGACATGCACTACTCGCGCGTTGTTACAAAACACTAAACAGCTGGCGAAGAAATGATCGTACGAGGGTGGTTAAGATCTCAATCGAGAGAGTAGGGATCTGCTATTACGGTGGCGGAGTTACAGGTTCGCAGTGTTACCACAGGCCGAGAAAAAAAATCGGTCGCATTACTTAATTGTCTGACCTCGTAAAGGGGTTTTCAATAATGATGCAATTTTTTAAGGGGATATTTTTGGATTAATATGGGGATAATGGATTATTAAGGGGATATATTTCACAGAAGTCAAACGGATACCTGCATTGTTTTTGTACGTTTGTTAGTTTTGACATTGCCATTTTTAGTTATAGCTTCGTATACAATAAAATAATGCATTGAAGTAATACTGTTGTAATGTGTTATGAAAATGGTCGTTCTATAAAAAGTACATTTCTTAAATTATATGGTATTTATTCTTAATATGTTAGTCCATACAATTAACAATTCTTCGATTATTGAATAAATTTGAAGAGACTGGATGGGATAAAGAGACACCAATACGTGTACGCAGTGTTGAAGAAAACATTGACTTATGAAAGTGTATCGGCAGAGCCAGAAATGTTAGTTCCATGACGTTCACATCAATTGGGCCTTTCAAAAATTATTACATGGCATATTTTGAATAATAATTTATTGCTGAAGGCTTATAAAGTTCAATTAATACAAAAATTGAAGTCAGCAGATCATTCACTGTGTCGAAGATTTAATAATTGGATACTGGAACTACAGTTTTTTAGAAAATGCCATTTTTATCGATGAGGCTCAATTCAAACACTCTGGCTATGTTAACAAGAAAAACTGATGAACTTGAGTGTGAAGAAAATTCGAGTGTTATTGTTGAAAACCCCCTGCATATAGAAAGAGCGACTGTTTGGTGCGCACTTTGGTCTGTTGGAGTCATTCGTTCTTTATTCTTTGAGAATCATGCTGATAAAGCAATTATTGTGAATGAAGAAAGAAAACGAAAAATGTTAACCATTTTTTTATGGGCAGAATTGAATGATATTGATTCGGAAGACATGTGGTTCCAGTAGGATCGTGCAACAAGCCACACAGCTGGTGAAACAATTGATTTATTGAGGACGAAATTTCCTGGTCGCGTTATTTCCAGAAATGAAGACATTAATTGGCCACCGACATCCTGCGATTTATTACCGTTGGGCTAGTTTCTTTGAGGTCACGTTTAAGAGCAGATGTATACGAATAATCTTAAATAATTTATGTCTTAAAAGAAGAAATTCGAAAAGTAATTGATGAGATAGAGCTCCAGTTGTGTAGAGATGTTATTAAAGTTTCAACAAAGGAATGGTTACTTGTAAGAAAGTACGTGGTGGTCACTTACACGATATTATTTTTCATTTATAGATAGTATACCCGCAACTATTATTTACAATAAAGAAATTTCAGCAAAATTTCTCTGTTTTATTTCAAATTAAAAAATTAGGTTCTTATTGGAAAACTCTCTCTCTCTGTTTATATGTATATATATATATATATATATATATATGTATATATATATATATATATATTAATTTTAACAATTAAAAAAGTAATAAATATTTTAAATAATTGTACATTGTATTACGAATACTTCTTACTTTAGTTGCCATACTTTCAATTTCAAATATTTTTTTAATTTTTAAATTGTTGTATTCTGTGTGTTGTACTTTATATTTTCGTTATTTTGATTTTTATGGCAAAAGTATACTATTTACATGCAACAACCATTCATAAACAATAAGCGAAGTACAAAAATTACATATTATACTCGTGCATATAAATCAAATTAGTAAATACTTGTTCTGCATATTCACGAGAGTATTATTTTTTTACTTCACCAGTCACACATTTATTTCTAATCAAAAGTGTTCATTAAATGATTAAGAATCATTTTTGATTGTTGCTTACAAGTATTCCTATGGTTATGATATTTATCTTTAAACAGTTTACAATAATCAAAAATGATTAATAGTTATTTACTGAAGATCTTTGATCCCGAAAATTTTTGTTGTTTGTAAGATGTGATGAATAATTCATTTCTGGACGAGAATTTAGCCAAAGTTTCAAAATCTTATTGTATTCCATTACATTTTTAAACAATTTTAACTAATTTTAGAGTATTTGAAAAAATATAAAATACTTTCTTCATATCTCAGCTCTCAGCTATTATATAAATTATAAACTTTGTTTTTATTTTTTCGTATAAAAAACTAGTTTTGAATATATGGTTTTACTAAATCCATTAGTATATACTTTTAATATCGTTACATGACAAAATACCTGCAATTAGAAGAAGCATCAGCTACGGTTACTTAGCATTTTTTTTAATTATTTATGATTTCATAACGAAAAGAGCTTTTTCACACTGTTCACTTCCAGGAATCACCAACTATATCTGATTTATCATTGAAAAAACCTTTAACTTCATTACACAGTCACTAACAGGTATTAAAAATAATTAATCTATATTAAAATTCGAATTATAATTTAGTTAGAATTCGATTTTAATTCTAATGAATGCTTTTATTTATATTATGAATAATTATATATATATATATATATATATATATATATATATATATATGTTATATGATTATAAATAATTTAAATCCACTTATGAATAAATATGGACCTTCTGGAATGTAAACTAAAACGTTTTAATACATTCAGTCATTTGTTTTGTACTTGTTATTTACTGTAGACAAGGAATGACATTTAATTTATAGTAATATTAAGATCCGATTGTGTAGAACAGAAAATTAATAATTAAATTCTCACCAACCAAAGAAATATGACGATAAAACAATAACAGGATTCTATATTATATATCAGTGTAATTATTAAACTAAAAAAAATAAAATATATAATAACTTAATTCCACATGATATACTTTAAAGCACTTAGGAAGATGTAAAAGTATAAATAATATTCAAATTCTTAGAGGTTGTCATTTTCTTTTTATCTTTTTTGAACATTTTCCAGAGTATTGTAATATGAGTTCTATGTTCAGTTTCTGGAATATGTCGCAGATAATGTGACTAATTTTTGGTACGCAGACATAAAGACGTATTCTATAGAGATAGTCTTCTATGTATATAATGATATTCCTTACAAAAACCTTACATTTTTTCTACCAAGTCTGTTTTGAAATAAGTGAAGATTTTATTATTAGAGTTTTTTAGATATAACACATACACAGACTGATAAATGAAAAATATTTTTCGATAACCTTTTCTAAAACCTTCTTCAACGGGGAAGCAAACGAGTGTTGATTCTGACCATCTAATTCTTCCCTATGTTTATTATGAATTGTAATACTACTGTATTATGAGCTGAGCATACAAAACCTTCAGTAATCCGATACAAAAATGTGCTATTTATCTCAAATTTAGTGATGCATATCGAATTATTTATCGTAGAAGAATCACAGTTAATACCAAAGATATCACGTACACTGATGGTGACATATACAATATCTTGTGTCTTTTTCTCGATAGAAGATAGAATTAACGTAAAACGTGTCATATTTGTTTTGTATTCATTTTTATGCAGTTATTTAAGGAATCACTTGTTTAAATTTATTATTCCCAATTATTTCAAAAAACTATTACTTTATTGACATTGTTGTATTGTGCAATTATTCTAACTCATTAAAGGATATTTAATTTATCTTCATCTATCCTACATGTACAAACTCCACTTTCAACAAATATCTGACAATAGTTGACTACTCATAAACATTACATGTCGTATTACCCCATTTTTGTTCCACTTTCTTACACTTTAAAGGCTATAGATCTATAAGAAAAACATTTGCATACCTATGAATTTTCTATTTAGAATTTTTAGAATGGAATTATGAGTTTGCATTTATTATATTAATCGTCAATATAAATATTATATCTTGCATATTATAAGTTTAGTATTTCTAATATGCTTAAAACTTGATATGCTCAGCGTTTTCCTTTATACTGTTGTTATGTACAGTCGACGTTATTTCAACTACATATATAATTTTATATATATATATATATATACTAAAAAGGAAAAACGATTACATTTTGTCTACTGTTTACATAAATGAAGAAAAAAATACTAGAAAAATATGCCAATTTAATCATTGCTTTTAAGAAAATGCTTTGTTTCTAAATCCTACGTTCATTTATTAATTCGAGATAAAAAAAATATTATTGATACAGAAACCAAATAAAATGTTATTAAATGATATCAAAATAGAATCCCACAAACTGAAACAAATAACCGCCTACCACTATTTCATAACATTTTTTAAGAAAATATTCCAATAAAATATAAATTAGGAATCATATAAAAGTCATAAATGTTTTATTTAATATTTCGGTTAATAAAAACATTATAGAAAAAACAAACGAAAAATAATATTGCCTCTTGTTCACTCATGATAAATTTTCAAAAGAATTGTGTTTCTAGCGAATGATATCAAGGTTGAGAGAATTAAATGTATTATTTGCTAGAGTATGCAAGAATATAAATAATTATCAAATACCAAAAAATGTATCAAGTATTTTCAGAGTTGAAACGGAAATTTCATGTACAGAATAGAAACAAAATGTGTATATTATCGTTATTTTTAAATTTATTTGTTTGTTTTTTAATTATTTCTGTTGCTAGATTTTTATTAAATCAACTTATTTTCAGATCTTATTATTATTCTATTGCCAAGTCTTTAAGATTTTAACGATTATATGCCTTGACGCTCTCAAGATGAAGTCGCTATAGAAATGTGCACAAACTAAAATCAAAAATGATCAATAATGATTTATTGAACATTTTCTAAAATTGTTGTGAGGCGAATAGAATTTATTTCTGAAAGTAAATAGTCACATCATTAAGACTGTATTGTATTATGATTTTAGCGATGACTTGCGCAATAACTACAGAACAAAAGTAAAGAAAATTATGTACGCTCTATCACTTTTATAAGTATTAAAGTATGTATAAAATTCTATTTATAATGCCTCTTAAAGTATTTTAATTTTAAATATAAAAAAAACTCTACCTGCAATTATGTCGGATGGATTGGGTAGTGCAATGAAATTGTTGTTGGTCCTAAGCCCGGATAAAAGAGGAAGTTTGTAAGGAAAGATTAGCACCCTACCTTCCGCAAACACTAAAGAATGTTCATGGAAAACGCAAGATGACTCGGAACAGGAACGACAAGGATAGGATGGGATAGCCACTTGCTCACGTTTATAAAAATGGATGACCTTTGAGAAAAATTATCTGGATGGCCGTCCAAGAGATGTGCACAGAGCTAGTAATCCTTATCCATCTAGCTCCAGTGACAGGTAAAACAACAGAAGAATTCTCCTAGCTTAATAATAAGAAGAAGATATGAAAAAGTGTATTTTGTAACAATTAAACAAAACTTTTAAAATGATGTATTAAAGGTACCTGTTTTTATATAAAATAAAAAGAATAAAAATACATTTTATTGATTGTAATCTGATAAAGACAACTCCTAATGGGTTTTTAATAGTGAAAAATTACTAAAAAAAATAAACACTTTTAATCTATTTTCCATCACCCTCAGAGGATTAAAGTATACAAAAATTACTGTCCCTTAAAATCATTCTGCACCTTATCTCTCTAAAGATGGTATCATCACTATCTCAATACACATAAATATGAAATTTGATGAAAAAGTACTAAGAACAACGTTATATTTCATTTATAAAAAAATATAAACTAAAATATCTCCCATCAAAAGAGTACCCTGCAACAGAAACACACCGCTGACAATGTCTTTTACACTTCTAGAAGCACTATTCACAGACACTTTTGGGAATCGCTTTTATAATAGATCGGTCTTAGATTTTTCTTTTATTTATTCAATCGTTTGAAAACAATAACTTTTTACCAACTTTTTACATTTAAAAACAAAAAAAGTCAGACAAAGCTAAGTCAGATGAGTATGTTGGGTGTGGAAAGAGAGAAATTCTGTTTTTTATCAAGAATTGTCGAACCAGAATGGAAATTTCTGGTCTTCTGTCAAAAAGGTGAGGAATACACTTTACATCAACATGATTCATGCCCAAAGCATAAGTCAAAATGTTTTGATAACATCTGTTTGATATGCCTATTTGTTCTGCAGACTCTCTTACAGTCAGTCGTTGATTGACACGGGTAAGTTCTCGAGCTTCGATAACTTGTTCGCCGGTTTTATACGTTGAATATTTACACGAACTTTCATCATCTTTGATTGAATTACTACTTTCGTTAATACGCTTTAACAACTCAAAACTTGTAACCTTCCTCAGAGTATCTTCTCCAAAGTACTTTTTCAAAAGTTGGAATGGTTCTTTCGCTGTCTGTCCATGTTTAAAACAAAATTCTAAATATAAGCACTGCTTTTTAATAAGTTCCGTCTTCAAAATCGCTAAGCAAATAATAATAACTTGATGCAATAATTTTCTACAGATTTGTGGTAAATAGACTGCACACACTTATTAAATTAATGATAAGTGTATCTTGTTCAAATGAATAGTAGACTTAATTAACATGAATAGAAGTTGTGCTTTATTTGAATTATATGTGTATCGGTACAAAGTCTAAAACGTACTGTCTTTGAATTATATATATATATATATATATATATATATATATATATATATATATATATATATCAGTATAAGGTCTTAAGCATACTGACTTGTAGTCTCGCAAATTTATCTCTACTATTACCCTCACCGAGGTAAGGGTAAATACAGCAATGTACGAGTGGAGCAGGTTATCCGTTCAGATACTAAGATTCCTTAGTATCTGAGTTTCAGTATCTCAGTATTTCTTTTTAATTTCCATTGTTATTTTGCACGAAACACTTTTAACGGTCAATAATTCCACTAACTGTTGAACGAATTATATTTTAAAATTTTATCATTATTACTTATACAGAAGAAACTATTTCAATAAGGGAAAAATCAACAATGATGGAGAGACACGTCCATAAACATCTAACTTCACAATGGTTAAGCTCACAGCTTAACGGTATAATTTTTTTGTACATTAATTTGTAGATTTTATTGTACAATGACTATTATTCAGGTCTTAACACAAATCAATTACAAAATCTATCACAATTTTCGAAAGAAATGAAATTGCGATACTCAACGCCAGTGAATTCACAACTGATGGTCACATCAGATCATACCACTATTCAAATTCAAATTCAAAAATATTTTATTAATCCAGATTTAAGATAAATGGCCTTGTGGGGCCGGTTTGATACTTAGAGTCAAGGCGGTGCCTTTACCGTTGCCGGTAGTTACCCGCGATTTCTTAATTGCTAGTAGTGAATGGAATTTGAAATTTTTTTGATTGTCTTTAAATGTCTGTGATGGCCGGGAAAAAAATTTCAAAAATCATACCATTAGTTTCTCCCTCCACTTATTAAAAATTGGCTTGAGTGTGTCTGAATATTTCTGACCGAATCTAGTCAGTAAATAATTAACTAATGAACATTTTTGATGAAAGAAATAAGTGTGATTTGTGGAAGAGTGAAAATTCATTTACGAACATTTCCTATTTTATTATTGTTAAAATTGTGATATTTTACTAATTATTAGATAATTCTAATTGGTTATCTATAGTTTTTCTTAAAAAAATAATATCATATTATTTATAATACCTTATTTAATTAATCAGATTCAATTTTTGAAAAAAATATGACACTTTAAATAAACATTTGTAAACATTATGAATAATTTTGGATTGTTCATAACAGTATATCAGACAACTTCATATATATATATATATATATATATATATATATATATATATATATATATATATATATATATATATATATAAATACATATACGAATACTTATTTATATATAGCAGACAGAAAACTGATATTTATGCACTAAATACAACATTAAAACTGTCATGTATGTAAATATGCACAGGTAAAGTGTGCTAAAATGCATACAGTGTATATGCATGTGTGTGTGAATGTGTCAGAGACAAGTTTAAGTGGGTCTGTGAAAATAATCTCGTCATTTTATACACATTTTCTAGGTTGAATTACACGTTTAAATGAACCGAAACTGTGTACGTACACAACTGTGTCGTAATTGATGACAGAAAGGCGTTCCAGCCGTTAAAAGTATATATGACGCTATGTAATTACACTGAAATTTAAATATCGTTCGTACACTATGTTTGCACACTCATAGTGTATTTTATTTAGGTTATTTTAGTACGATATCTAGGTCAGTGCGCGTCTAATTTTTACATTATTTATCCATTATTCAGTACAAGAATTGAAAATCATCTGCTTAAATGTTAAGCAAACCATTCATGAAATTATTTATTTTACTTCAAATTCGTTTTTTTTTTGTTAAAAATTCCCTTGTTTTATCCGAAAAAATGTTTGATTTAAAATTTTCAAGTATTTGTGCACCTATTGAGAAAATATTTTAAAAATAATGTACATTTGAAGAAAGATATATAAATTAACAGCTTAATACATAAATGATTGTGCTGTAAGACATTTTTTTATATCTATATATATATATATATAATTATATTTTTATATCTAATATTAACTAAATAAAGATGATCATTTTTGTGTAATTTCAAGAAAGTTGTGGATTATCTTAGACATTTAATGTTTTCTAAAATTACAGAAATTAATGCCCACTATGTGCGGTGCGAAGATAAATTATGATAACAAATAAATTTGTTTATTGAAACATATAAACTATTTAGTTTCCAACGTATTAGGTTAGTAGAAAAAAGATTGACCTTCAAATTGATATACAGCTTCATACACTAGCTGTATTAAGTGGTCCAGAACTGTTAGATGACTAAGGTCCAACTTTTATACAAGCTCTCGAACTGTTGTGGCTGGTCCTGTTTCAACTAACGCTTTCAGTTCGTCGTTATGAACTGAAGGACTCCCGTGACCTCCTTCGGTTTCAAGGCTCTTGTCTCGAGAAATTTTTGGAACCATTATTACACCGTACGTTTCTTAACAGTACCCACATCAAAAGCATCGTTAATATATATATATATATATATATATATATATATATATATATATATATGTATATATATATATATATGTATATATATATATATATATGTATATATATATATAGAGAGAGAGAGAGAGAGAGGGAGATGAACAAAATTGTTATCATTAAATACACTTTTAGAAGTAAAATTGTTTTATAAATCAAAGTTTTTTAAAAGAAATAAACTTTCTTACAAATAGCTAAGATTCTAAAATAATAGGTTAGTATTTCGTTATACTATACTAATATTAGTCCATCTTTAATTCAATAGTCAATTTGAAGCAAAATTAATAATAAAACAAAAGTCGATGTTAGCAAAATGCAGACCGAAAAATAAATTTTAAAAAGATATTAACATGAATACAGTGAAATCACATTTTCATTGAAAAAATTAATGTTACAATAAAACTAAAAAAAACAATTATTTTCCTGCCAACCTAATATTTTTAATTGGAGATTTTCATACATTTTATACTATTTTTATATTTGAAAATGTCAGATAAAAAATATCTTAGAAATAATGGACTTTTCTAAAGATCTTCATGTTTATTTAGAACGCCAGTTTATTAATTTCTCTTATACGATGCTAAAGTGTAAATTCGATTTTTTATTTTACAAAGTGTATTGATTATTTTACAAGTTCCCTTTCAACAATGCTTTTTGAATAGATTTGTTAACCGATATGCATTAAAAATTTTAAATTTCATATTCTTTCTTTATATTTTTATACTTACTGCATTCTAAAACTATTATACTTATTAAACGATTGTGTTTTCTTTATTAACAGTAAATAAGTAATAAATAACATACTATAAGAAAATAAAAATACTGGTTTTATTGAAAAAAAAGACATTGTAAGAGAGAAAACATTTTGTTAAAATATAGTTCCATCGCCGTGAATAAATTCGCTTTTACAAATAAATTATTTTTTTGTCCCGAAATCAAAAAAAAAATGTTCTGATTAAAAATATTTAATAAATTATAATTGATCTTTTTTGATATTTGCTCAAGACATTGCCATCAAAATGCGTAAAAGAACAATAAAATTTATTGAAAACATATTTGATCAGAAATATTTTTTGTGGTTTGTGAGATGGAAGAAGAATGCACTTTCAAAAGAAAATATTTCATACAATTTTTGAAGAATTCGAAATAAATGTTTAGTTTTTAAAATATGTTTGAATTTATTTTTTATGATTTCTGATGGTATAGTTGTATTGGTTTTTGAAAATCTAACTAAAAAAGGATCATAACTTCATCATAAACTTAACAAATGTTCATATGAATAAATAAAAAATAGTTTATAATCGCTTACACTGAAAGCTCGTAACATTTCTTATACTAGTTTTCATAATTTTGTATAGTGTCATTTTTTTATAAAGTATTATTACAATTATTAAATCAGACTGTGAAAATAACAGGTAAGTTATCGATTTGAATTAAAAAAGAAATTATAATCAAATTTCGAATTTTATTTGTGGAAAATGTTAAATTATGGAAATTATTCACTGAATGTAAGATCAGTAGGGCTGCAAAATAAGATTCGCTATCCTTTCATGAATGTTATTCCGTTACAAAAAGGGAAGACTAGTTACGTGATGAGAATAAATCGTAAGGGGTGTCGATGTCAATGACTAAGGATCATTCGAAAGTCGTTAGTCAGCAGTGTGGCTATGAACACAAACGAATAATAATGAACGATAGCTTAAATAACTTAAACATTAATCATAGCTACTGACAACTAAGAAGAGAATGATTTTCATTTCATAAAGTCGTTGTTACAGGTATCCTGGAGTCTGGATCTATGGGTAATAATAATATTTTTTCAGATTTCAGTAATTTTATTTGGAAAGACAAGATAATTTATATTAAGATTATCTTGTAAAAGTAATTGATAAATTAAGTAATTGCAGAAATACGAATCTATTTATCAAGTAAATCAGGCAGATGGAAACATAAATCATTGAGAAATAGATGTAAATTATTAAGTATATATATATATATATATATATATATATATATATATATATATATACATGAGAAGTGGTCATTTAATTCGCGAAATGAGTCCAAAATTTTATTAAAATTTAATCTTTATGTGGTGAATCATATGATAGTTTTTCGTTTCGAAATGTTCTCTCTTTAAAGTGTATGCACCTTTTCCATCATGTTTTCCATGCATCATCCAATCAATTAAATCAAATCAAAAGAAATTTATTGTTAATCATTAAATACATAGAGTCTGAACAGAGTTTTAACTGGATTCTACAGAAGTATTGCATAGTCAGACACCATCTTAGCTGTGAGGTTTTTAAAGTGCTGTTTGACCGAGCTAAGACAGTAAAACTAGTATGAGACTAACTGAACTAACTTAGCAATCTAAATTATTTTAATGTTCTGCAAATTTTATTTTATTATTTGTCAGATTCATGGCGCCGGAAAATTTTCAAAAACTGACTAGATCACACATCATCTTCCTGGAACCCGTTGTTTTATATGCTGCGAGGAGCGGCTGTTATTTTTTTATGTATCTCTTCATCAGACCTAAAATGCTTCCCCTTCAGTGTTTTTTTTTTTGGACCGTGGAAACAAGAAGAAATCTATAATTGCTAAGTTCTGTGAATATGGGGGATGTGGGAAGATTCGCCTTTGACAAATCAAACCATTGCAGTGTCTGTCATCACATCGATGACAGATTGTGTGGAACTGAACGGACACAGATACGTGATATTTCGAGACATTCTGTGATAGTTTTGTGTGCATTTCTATAGAAAATGTTCAGTTCTTCAGTCAACAGACGAAGTGTAATTCATATGTATTCATTTAAGATTTCATGAGCTTGTGAAATTGGTTCAGATGTTCTGGAAAATGTTAGTTGATCTGGTCTTAGATCATCTGCGACAGAGTCTGGCCCTTATTTGAATTGTTTACGCTGCTTTAATACTACAATTTTCTTCAGACACTCATCACCATAAGCTTCATTTATTTCCTTAAGTGTTTCTGAAGCACTTAAACCACAAATAACAAAGTAACGAACGATATAATGCTGCTTTTACTGTGAATCATCAATGGAACAGAAACAAATTGCACTTTGACGCCATATTGTTGTCGCAAAAACCATGAAAATTAACCTACTATGTCTGAATAAAGCACCTCTAGTGGATGAAACCTAAAGGTCATACGGTATTCAATAATAGAGAATCGTTCCACGAATTAAATAATCTATCCTCGAATATAAATTTGAGAAAATGTCTAGAATTAATCAAAAGAAAAGGAGAAGTTTTCTACAATGACAATGAGAGACCATACATAAATTTATTGATTTGGAAAAATAAAGGGACATGACTAAGGATGTTTTCATCCATCTATCATATTTACTTAATCTTGCACTCATAGATTATTATTTGTTTTGATTACTGCAGAACTTGATCAATGGAAAAAAACTGTGACTCTTTGAAGGTCTGCAAAATTCATCTACAAAAATTTTTCTTCAGGAAAAATGTAAAATTCTACGAGTATGGGATTATGAAGCTGCCCATGAGATGACAATTAGTTGTGAATGAAAATAGTGAATAAGTTCTCGAATAAAGTTCTTTTATATTCAAAAAAATAACTACTGTTTTTTTTACTAAAAACTCCGATATTACTTTTTGATCAATTCAATCTATCGGAACATTTCTAGTTTAAAGTTCCCTCTAATTTAAAATAAATCTCAATCTAAAAAGGAATTTTTAAGTAAATATATTGTTAAGATTTATAAAAGTTGAAACTAATATCTTGAATTTTAGACGTTCTATTTAGTTCGGAATAATAAAAAACTGGTATGCCTTACATATAAAGTAATTTGGTGTGTATATTATATATATATATATATATATATATATATATATATATATATATATATACATTTATATTTTTATATATACATACATATATACAATTTTATAACTATTTATTGATTAAAAAATATTTATTTCTATATAAAATTACATACAACCACTCTTTTTATTTATGATACAACCTGTTCTGTACTATATTTTTTCTTTAATAAATTATAAATATTATCTTCTGATTTTATATATAGAGTAGCATAACTCATTCGTTGTTTCCGATCAAGCGCCGACGGCCGGAATTTTGATTTACTGTCAGAATTAATATTGCGAACTATCGTTTTACACCTGTGTTATAAGCGATACAACGAAACGACCCATAAGTTGATAATCTTGCAACTTTGTTCTGTTAACCTTGTCCCGTGAACTTTAACTCCGTATCGTTGTGTACGATCTTCATTTGTAGAATTCAAATCGGTTTGCTTGGAGCAATATTGTTGATACAAGAATTTTGTAAATATGTTTAAATACATGAGCGAACTTCATACTTATATACATCTATCTATCTTTCTATATATATATATATATATATATATAATGTAATTAACACATTACATAACTGAAATATTTTTTTAAAATATTTAAATAAATTTGTTGCATTATGTTCCGTTGTGTTCAATTCACGTTATTATTTATTCAATTACAAATATAATTTATGACAACATTTAATCACAATAATATTTTTGAAAATGTGGAGAAATTCATTTTTAAATTACATTCTTACTCTCGTCCCCTAAACCACAGTTTTTTTTCTAAGAAATATTTTTTGTACCAACACTAAGGATCCTCATCGTTATTTGCACAAGGTGTAATCAAAATAATTGATAATTTTACATTTTTGATCAGAAAGATTATAGCGGTTTATGGGGCAGTTGAAATTTGACTTTTATAAGATGTTTAATCAGTTACTCATACAATTTTACTATTATAATCTATCACTGCATTGAATCGAAGAAAAAGTTCTTTTGTTTTTTATAACGGCTAATTTAGTCTTTCGTTATGTATGATTCACATCTTCCGTTTCAAAAACGACCATTTTTACTATAGATCGAAGTTTAATTAGTCATCTTTTAGAAATATTTTCAATGCATCAACATGTCTATTGATAAAGTCCATATAACACATCATATTTAGTACAAAAAGATTTCCAAGAGAGAAAAATCTATTCAAAAAAGTATTGTTGAAAAGTCACTTTTGTGTTAAATAAAAAGAATGAAAAAATTTCAGAAACGGAGCAGTAGAGTGATTACGATTTAAAACTTATGTAAAGTATTCGATGAGGATGCATAAGTGAATGAAAGAGTCAAAATTGGTTTAAAAATGTTCGTTCTGATGACTTTAATTTGAAACATGAACGCAGATCTGGAACACTATCAGAAGTGAGTGCCGACCTTCTGAGAGACATGTCAATCCCTGTCAATTAACTGTCAGTCCTCTACTAATATCAGTAGATATAGAATTTAAACTTTAAATCCACCGAACAAATATTCTAAAAGAGATAGAACTGCTTGGTTTCAACTTAAAGCTATGTGTAAGGCTACCACACGACCTAAGCGGAAAAAAATTGATGGATCAGATATCAGTATGCGTTTTTATCTTCATCTGCGAGCAATCTTCGCTTGCGAGAAAAGAGAACAATTTTATATATTTTTTTGTAATTTAGTGTGTTATAGAAACGTGATGAGAAGAAAATTTTTCTCAGGAGAAAATACGCTTGTATTGAAACAACTGTCAAACGAATAATTGATAGCGGAATGACTTACAACTTTGCATGCATTACTCAAAGGGATAGAACTATATGAAAACAAATCCAGTCCTCTCATCCTCCTCTCATTCACCGAGGACACGAACAAAGTTGTTCTTCAAATCACCCACACACACATATATATATACACACACACATATATATATATATACAGACACATATATGTATATATATACATATATATATATATATATATATACATATATATATATATATATATATATATATATATAATTTAGGAATTAAAATAAATAATATTTGATTTAAAATATTATATTTTATTTACTTAAAATATAATATTTCAATCAAATAGAAGATCCTAATTTTATCCGAAAATATATATGGGCTGTATACAATCTCAAGGGTAATGTAGATATTGTTTGGTCAGGTTAATTTAAAAATTAAAGGAAAATTTTCTTTCATACCCATTTTACATTAAATTTAATCTTATTTGAATATTTCCGTTAATAAAAACCGAACGATATTTTGTCATTTAACTATAATATAATCTCATAAGAGATAAAACCACTTTCATTGCTCAATGGTAGTGAAATGTTTGTTTACATTATAAAGAAAGTATGAATATTATATTTATGAGTATATGAATACATCTAGGAGCATATTTTGAAAGAAATATAAATTCATTTTATTAATTTATATATATATATATATATATATATAAATGTATGTATGGATAGATATATATATATATATATATATATATATATATATATATATACATGAGAGTGTGTGTGTATGTGTATGTATGTCTAAAATCCAGGAACAAAAGTGCAGAAGAATAATATTTAATAATAAAAGACTTGAAGTGCGAATAAAACAAAATGAGATAATATACAAATAAAAACGAACCGTTAACGTTTCGTGAAGGAACAGAAAAGACATAATTCGAAACACACAGCATCACTGTTTATAATTCGACCCACATCAGAGTTTGTTCCGTGCGCGTTTGCTTACGTCGCCCGTGATTCTCGCAAAATTCATTCTTTGTTCGATAACCATATATTTCCCGATGTCGGTCGAGCTTAGTATTCAGAATAGACACGGAATTCATTAGAGTAGACTGATGAAAAGGTAGCCCGTGGTGTAGGTTATATCTCTAACCCTTTGGACTGTTCTGTGTGTACACACACACATACACAAAGACACATACTTATACATACATGCGCGCATACAGGCATACTCGTTTCTCAGAATGGTAATTGGACACGACTAAGAGGGTTAGGCGCCTCCATTATTTCTACCGGTACCATTACAACAATGGCAGCGGGAATATAATCAAATGAAAACGCATATTAGTTTATACAAATTATGCTAAAATATCCAACATTTACATATTATGAAATAATATCACGCGGTGGTAGGTGCTGTAGTTTTATTCGATTTGTTCCCGTCGACGAAATACTTCCACACTGAATTATGAAAACTTTGTATAAGCTCCAGTGTAAGCTTGTAGAGAGTTTTATGTGATTCAACGAGTATGGTTCTCTCTAAGTTTATTTTAAGATGATCTCATGTAAATGTGTAATATTTCATAAACGTTCAGGAGATATTATGTTGAATGCAACATTTTTTGCAACGACTAAATTTATTTCCCCACATTCGAATTGATTGTTTTTTGTAATTTTATAAAGATGAATGCATTGTGATTGAAGTGAATTTAAGCAATAATCAAAATAAGTAATAAGTGTTTAACAGATTAACAAAAAATGTGGCGCATGAGAAGTCCTAATTTATAAAAATATACACTTTTTCCAAGTGTGTTTCCATTTTTTATCTTTTCTCCTATACTGATTCTTAAAATAATAAACAAAAACGAAACTGTCCATCTATTATACATGCTACCATGCTCTTAAAACTCTTTACATTTCAACTGATGGCAAAGAAGTTTCACTTCTAGAGCACGTACTGTGTTAATCGCACCCTTTTTTATATCAAAACAGATATGGTAGAATCTATTATTATTTTTGTATTAAAATAAAACCGAATGGTAACGAAAATGCGAGAGGCAGACGCCTACATTAACACTAGATTTACGGAACCTGTCAATTTGACGGGTTTATGATTTAATGATTAAAAATTCCGAACATGTAAATATTATTTTCTAATTATTATATATTAGTTTTTAATGATATAATGTAGTGAATATATATCTCCACTCATTTTATTCGAAAGACCTATATTTTCTTATTTCCATATGTTGTATACCTACTTTTATGAAAATTCATCAAATTGATGCGTTATTTAATTTACAATCAATCGTTTGAATTGTTGCGAAATAACAAAAATAAAAATGAGAATGAGTAAGGAAAAACAAAATAACTAACGGCTGTTTAGCAGCGAGTACGTAAACGAACAGCTTTGAACTATTTGTTTACAAAAAGAGCAAACCTTATCATATCTCGAATGATCATCACAACTGTGCAGTTTGCAGAGAAAGGATGTGATATTTGGTAATTTAGTGAGGCTGAACATGTTATTTATAATGCAATTGGAGCAAATCGAGTGATTATTTCAAAAGTGAATTTTGCAGAAAAAGAAATGGAGTTTATTTACTAAACAAAGATTTGAATTTTTCAAGGTAATTTGAAAATCTATCCATAAAGAAATATTTTTTACATTTATGTTCTGCCTACTTGGCTAGGTATTATGGACAAGTCTCGAAAAGATATTGAATTGATAAAAAAACTAACCAGTACAGATGAACACCTATATGGATCGGATTTTGTTGCAAGTGTTACCGAGCTAACGTTGATTTCTGTAATATGGGATAGATTTATCCAAAATAGTCAGGTTTGTTATAAGCCTGCCATGAACATTACAATCGATGAACAATTGTTCACAACTAAAGCTAGATGCCGATTTACACAGTACATGCCAAATAAGCCCGATAAATTCGGTATTAGTTTTGGTTGGCATCGGACGTTACAAGCAAATATCTTATAAATGGCTTCTCATATTTAGGGAAAGACGAAGTACGACCATCAAATATACCTTTGAGTGAATTCGTCTTGCTCAAGCATGCTGAACCATATTTAGGCCGTGAATAGAACATTAATACTGACAACTTTTTCACAAGCATTTCCCTTGAGAAAAAGTTGCTTGCAAAAAAAACAACTCTTCTAGGGACTATATATGCAAACAGAAGATAATTGCCAAAAATTGCAAAGGCTAAGAAGGATAATATGATCCGATTTTCCAGAAAACTTTATAAATCAGATGAGTACGTTCTCACAGTTTACAAATCCAAGCCAAACAAAAACGTATTATTGCTCAGTTCTAAACATGAAAACGTCAAAATAGAAGGTAAAGCTAAACGTGTCCCTGAAACAATCACATTTTACAACAAAACCATGTTTGAGGTGGGTGTTGTAGACGAAATGGCTAGAAAATATAGCGTGAAAGCAGGGTTCCGTAGATGGTCCCTTCAAGTGTTTTATAACATTTTAGATTTGGCAGCCATCAATGCCTGGATATTGTAGAGAGACCACTGGAGTAAACACATCTAGAAAATAATTTATTTTTCAACTGGATGAAGAACTAGGCAGTGATCTTCGCGATGAACAAAATACTAGTTCCAATTTATTGCCAGTCATGCAAAATCTTAATATACTAAAGTCTTGCCAAATCGGATTATGTAAGAAAAATAGGTCTAATAATATTTGTATTGAGTGTAACAAGTATGTATGCAGAAAATGTCCATTCAAAATGGAGTTTATATGTAAAAAATGTACTGAATAAAACTGTTAATAAAAATCTATAGATTTAAGATAAAAAGATTTACAAAAAATTTCATTTTAATTTACCCGTCAAAAGGATGGATTTCAGTAAAAATAGGTATATAGTCGATACCCGTAAATCTAGTGTTAATCCTAAACATTATATTGAATTGGATTATCTGATATTGGTTCTTTCGATTATTTTAGATAAGTGTTTTTCAAACTGTGTTTCACATAATCCTGGAGTTCCGCGCTAATTATTCAGGGGTTCCGCGAGTCAAAGTCAAAATTTGAAAGAATGTTCGAAGAAAAAACCCAAAAAGCTAAAAATTCAATACAATTCAATTATAATAATTTCTTTTATTTCTATATATACCTATTATTATATAGTAAAACTGTATTTATGAGTACATTTTACGATCCCGCTCAATCAGATGTAAATAATAAAATTGGGTCATGTAAGATCGCTGATTAACAAAACTTGTAGGGTACACAACTTCAGTTTTCTCGAGATGAGAAGGGCTCCGAAAAAAAATTATAATTATAAGGGTTTCGTGAGTCGACAAAATTTGAAGACCACTGTTTTAGATCAATTTTCTGATTGGTAAATAGCGAGTGTGATTATAAAAGGCTGCATTGCTCACAATTTCGATTATAAGTATTAGATTTTTAAATTTAAATGGTTGATTTTATTTCGTCATCTATCAATTAGACTTTTTTTAAATAATTGTAGATTTCAACTAACAACTAATCATAGAACTATAATTTATTCTGGTTTATATCCAAAGACTTTTAGACTGTTCAGAATCCCAAATATACGTTTCGTATTATAACTCTCACTGAAAATTATAGAATAATCTAAAGAGGGGAAAAAATTGATGATATACATCTTGGGGAATAAAGAGACGATAAGATAATACTATAAGGGCAGTTGTAAATCATTGAAGATAGAGTAATACTAAGATTTTAATATACAAATCTAATAATGGAAGATTTAAAATGCTATAACTTTGAATAATTAAAGAGGAAAAGAGAAATAAAGATAGACAGAAGAATTTTAACAAACAAATATATGTTTGTAACTAAAAGAAGTTTGAGTTCATAATGTATACTGTTTAGCAGTCTTGTTAAAAATACATTGTTGATAGACACTTTTGACTGGAAATAACTTACTTGCATTAAAAATAAATTAATACATCATCAACATGCATAAATAATCACTGTAGATTAAACACAATTGATAGTGATGTAAGGAGTAGAATATACACTGAAACAATACGTTACTGAAATGTGTGAGTGATGGAATTTTATGAACTCAAATTTGCTAAATGTTTGATACATTAATTATTTTTAAAGTACTTAGATTACTTTATAAATGCCTAAGTTTTTTGAACAGAATTACATGATAATTCAAAAAGTGTAATATATATTTACAATTGCATTTAAAAAAATAACTAATCACTTACCATATATGTGTAATTGAAAGAAACGTAAACTCACCTGAAACAAAAATTAAATTATGAGAATATATTTATTTAAATAATAAAACAAAATAAAGAAAAAAATTCAAGTTAAATACTTTTTCAAACGAAAATAAATAATACAAAATATTGTTTTTATGATTTGTACATTTATTTTATTAAGTTGGTAGAAAAATAATTGTGGTTTATGACCTTCAAATCCATATACATTTTTTAATTTAAGTGATTTTAAGTGGTCCAGAACTATTGGATGCCTGTCGCCTAACTTTTGTCCAAGCTTTCGAATTGTGGTGCATGGTTCTGATTCAAATAACCCTTTCAGTTGGTTGTTATGGACTGAAGAAGGATGCCCGAGACTTTCTTCATCTTCAAGGCTCTTGTTCCTATCACGAAATTTTTGGAACCATCATTACACCCTATGTTCTTTAATAGTACCCACATCAACAGTATCGTTTAGTTTACGAGCAGTTTTTCTGCTTTACCATCCATTTTAAACATCAAATGCCCTTATTTGCTATTTTTTTATCTTTAATTCAATAGCCCAATTTCAAGTAAAATTAACCAGCCTATATTACTAAAATTCAGACCAAACAATCCATTTTAAAATGATATTAGTGTCAACACGATGAAATGATACTTTCATCGTGTAAAAATTAAGGTTAGAATTCAGAAAATAAAAACAACAATTATTTTATTTGCAATATAATATCAACTACTAACAAATAAATTTCTAACATGCATATAAAATATAAATTTATAATTATTTGCAAGTTCTGTAAGTACACATAAGCTCGAAACAAAAAAATTACATCTAATGATTCAAATAAACAAATGAAAATTCTAATTACATAAATATATGAAATTTAAAAAATGTAAAAGAACTTCATAATAAATTTGAAACATTAATACATTTTTTTTGAAAAGATAAAACTAAAAAAAATGTTTCACAGAATAATCATGTAACAAAAAAGGTACATATTTTAGATCAGAAATACAAAAAAAATTCAAGTTACAAAAAGAAATGTAATGAAAATAAAAAGTAAATTGAAAAATTGAGAAATACATCATATTAGAAAGTAATTGCACTTTTAAACGAATATTTTAAAGATTACAAATGGTTGTATTGATATTTTAATCTATTCTCTTGTAAAAATAATAAATTAAGTAGAAAAACTATATATATATATATGATAGAACATAACTCGAGCGTTTCAAATTACAGTAAGAAACTGACGGATATTAATTTTCTTAAGAGGATACGCTTTGTCAAATATTCAATTTATTATTAAGACATTATTTTAATTTAAGTTTATTTGAGAGCAACAGTAGACAAAAATAACACATTAAAACTGACTTTAATAAACAGAATGAAATTAAAAACCATCAACCGAAGAGAGTTCATGAATCACTCACGTACATCTACACATCTCATCTGCATATCTGAATTTACTTAAAAGAAAACTGAATATTTTTACTCATTTTTATTCGAACAATAGACACACAAGAAAACATGCCATTATTTGAATTTAGGATGAAAAAAGATCATCAATTTTCTGGAAAAGTTCGTGCATACATTTCCCATCTTACGGATTCACCTGTCTGTAATCAACCGACATCTGCACGAAATAAAGATGAAGACTGAGAAGAAAACACGCACGCACACAGCGAATAAACTTTCATCCGATATGAAAATTGTATGCCGTCGTTTCATGTTCGAAACTTTTCAAAAAGAACAAAAAGAAAACTTCCGACGATAAAGACAATTCTCAAAAGAACGTCGCTCGTCTCTTATTTATCAACAAATTGATCAATATATATATATATATATATATATATATATATATATATATATATATACACATCAGTTCACTCCCCTGAGGTGACACGGGCGTACTTACTCTGTGTACCTGTCCTCCTATCCATTACCGCCGGCTCGAGACATTGTGCAAACGAGATTCGCTCGTCACACGCCAATATCCTAAAATTCCTGCATACAAAGTGGCGGAGAAACTGTGACGATAACACGGCTACATACTTATATTTGATGAGCGGAATACAGTCTGGAAATTTTATTCAAATCGTTGACGTCGCGAACGGAGTAGTTTCCGGTTACACAGACACACGAAATCGGGTTGTCTGGCTGCCGCGGGCGGTCCGTAACCGAAAAAATGGAATATTAGAGACGTGCGATATTGTTGTATTCAGTGGCGGTGAAACGAGAATAAGATATCTTTCATGTATAATAGAAAATATATTCTTTTTAAATAAATGTTTACCAAGCATATATTGTTGTTTATAATAAAAATATTTTTATAAACGTTTCTACCTATCATTATTATTGAAAATCAATTAAAAGTTATCTACGATTTATTTTTAAAAATTAGAGTTCATGCAATGAAATATTTACTTATTCTTCATTTTGCCTATCTAGTCGACAGGCTTAGTATTGGGTCATCCCATAAGTAATGCGGTATTTTCATATTAGTGAAAATGGACGATGCCATTATTACAATAATGTATCAGATGCATATACTACTCAATTGTACTTATTATTTTCTTAGTGGAAGAGAATATTAGAAAAAAATTAAAGAATATTATCGTGGAAGATTGACAGCGATTATGTGAATTTACAAGACAAAATATTAATTGTCATCGAAGTGTAAAAGGAGCATTTCAGACATATTTTGTTTATGAGTTTCGCCAGGGCAAGAACGCTACAACTGAAGTGAAAAAAATATGGAAAATTTATGGTTAAGATGTTATTAGTCTTAACCAAGAGCAAAGATTGTTTCAACGATTTCGGTCCGGGAACTACAGCCATGAAGATGTGGAAAGGTTAGACCGGTCTCAAGAGTTTGATGATGAGATCCTGCGAACACTAGTGGAACAAAATCCTAGTTCAACGATAAAAGAACTAACCAAGAAGATCAAATCAACGCATTCAACTATTCATCCACTCTTGAAAATGATTGGTAAGGTTTCTAAGCTTGGTCAGTGAGTTCTTGGATTTTAATTTAAAAAAGGTTTGGATATTTGCACTTCTCACCTATTCTAATTGTAAAATGGTCATTTTCTAAATATAATTGTTACTGGTGATGAAAAATTGATTGTTTATAACAATATTAACTTGTTCGCTGCGGCGAAATCTAATCCAGAGCGCACCTAATAGACAGTAGACATTCAGTTGTGACTGATTCTATAGGTGAAAGGCCTTTAGACGTCAACAGCACCATCTTGACAATGTCTATTGAGCGCCTAAAAGCGCCCACAGCACTGTAAAGGCGATATGAGTTGAGTTCTAAAAGGTATCTACAGCACTGATGAGGCTATATTAGTTGAGCACCTAAACGTGCCTACAGCAGCGAAGTGATTAAACGTCAAAGACAATGTGTTGACCGCAACGAAACATCCTTTTTAACTGCTAAAGGAGGGCTTCATCCAAAAAAGTTACATTGTTTATTTGGTGGGATATCGAAGGAATTATCCATTACGGGCCATTATCAGAGAATCAAATCATTACAAAGAAGTAATATTGTAACAAATGCGATGGGTAAAGCAATCTATTGATGAAAAACGGTCATCATTAGCCAACAGAAAAGACGTAATTTTTCACCACTACAACATCAACCTCACACGGTACTTGAAATAAGTAGAAATTTCTAGAAGTAAAAAAAATATTAAAAGAGAAACAGTCATGCAAGACAGAGAATTAATATTCCAACATGACCTTGCATCTATCCACACAAGTATGGCAGTTACAAGTTGACCTCAAGAAGAATATAAGGGGTCATTCGCCTGGCGTTCGCTTTCATCAGATCTCAGTATTATAAAGAATCTCTGGAGAAGTGTAACAAGAAAAATGTATGAAAATAGGAAGCACTATAAAACAAAGGAAAACTTAATAAGTTCCATCCTGATAGCTTGTAATGGAATTTCTATTAATTTAACAAAAAAATGCACGATTTACTTCCAAATAGACTTTATAATTAATTAACATTGATGGAAAATATCCAAATTATTAAATGAATGAACTAATTATGAAAACTATTCATTTTTTTAATATATCTAATATTTATTTTTCATTATATTTCAATTGTTTTATCTTCTGTAAGGATAAAGAGCTGTCCTATTTTTAAATCCATATTTTTAAATAAACAATGTTTGAAATTATGCAGTTGTGATGAAATAAATTTCGTTATATGAATAAAATAGCGAATGATTTCTAGAATCATAAACAAAAAAAATAACATTTCTTCAAAAATCTAATTTACGAAAAATTCAATAAAATTTAGGTGATGATAAAAAAAATTATCCTGCAGTGTATATGTATCGTTAGCAATTTTACAAATAAACAATTTAGAAAAACGTTTCTTTTTTAAAAAATGTTTAAAATGTAACAAAAAACGTAATCAAAAGACAAAACATATCGAATTTCTAATTGTTACTTCTTTGAATATTATTATTTTTATTTAAAAACAATCTATTTATACAATCAGTTTCAATTGAATGGTGATTGAAAAATAAGCAGAACTGAAAAATGAATATATTAGATTGGTAGAAAAATAATTGCGGTTTATAACCTTTAAATTCATAACAAAAACCGCAATTATTTTTCTACCGACCTAATAATAGCATAAATCAGATTATATCAAATCTATAATTTTCATTTTATAATAATAGAAAAGAAATTACATTTTTATGCTAGTGTTAATGTTTAACGCATATTATGTACATATATATATATATATATATATATATATATATATATATATATATATATATATATATATATATATATAGTGTTATCTAATATTGAGAGTAAAGGGGTAGCATATTGAAAGCGATCGGTAATTACCTCATGATACATTTCAGACGCGTATAGCTATTAAGAATTTTCGAACTAGTAAAGTACTTTGTATTCTGACGGAAAGGTTCCGGCGTCTTTCGTCGAGGCATCTTCGTACATCAACTACTTACTGCATCAGCCAGGCAGGCAAGTAGAAGCAGCGGCTTGACAAGTTTCAACACGTGACGTCATGTACTCACCGCCGAAATGTATTGATTAATATGTAATCCGAAATAGAAACATCGATGGGTGTCGAATGGAACTGGTCGGTAGGTAAAAGGTAGATAATTGGAAAGATACTGTCGAATCCGATTCGACTGACGTGTGTCTGTCGACGTAGTTAATTTACTAATTAACTCCATTTTAATTACAGTTATGAGATTTCGATATTGTTTCGTGTGATTGTCGTAATGAAAAGAGTACAGTAATTGTGTTCAACTTTGTAGGTGTAATTATGGAAATAATGAAATAGAAATACGGGTCTTTTTTTCATTTAATGTGATATGTAATTACGTTTATTATCTTTTTAAAATTGTTTTAATTACTTTTAATAGTCTGAACTAGACACTTGTAGGCATCTGTCATAAATATATAATTTATGAATGTGTTTTTATACATATTACAGTTATTATGTTAGAATCGAAATGATTCCAAACTAATTTTTTTCGACAGCAGGAGAAGCAATTAAAATTTAAATAAATAAAAATCATATTGTTAGAAGAAAATAATAATTACCATATTCAAAACAGTTCGATGCGGTTTACGAAGATAAATAAAAAATGCAACAACGATAAGCACAAAATAAATTATAAGTAACTGAAATATTTATTGATTCATAAAGACTCAATACATTATAAAAATCATATATATGTTACACTTATAAACACATATTTTCTTTTTCCGTATGTATGAATATGAATATATATATATATATATATACTCGTATATATATATATTGAAGAAGTAAATAGGAGAATAAAAATGGGATGGAGTTCTTTAGGACGAAACGCCTCAATATTTAACTCAACAATCCCACTCTGCTTAAAGAAAAAAGTATTCGATCAGTATATACTACCGGTCCTTACCTACGGCAGCGAAACATGGGTGCTTAACGCCAAAATAGTTCAAAGACTCCAAACAACACAACGAAGTATGGAACGATGCATGTTGGGAATAACAAGAAGAGATAGAAAGAGAATAGAATGGATACGAATACAAACAGGAGTCACAGATATAATAAGAAGAGTAAAGAGTCTGAAATGGAAATGGGCAGGACATATCGCAAGAAGAGAAGACAACCGATGGACAAGAGAAATTATTGACTGGGAACCAAGGAATATGAAAAGACCAAGAAAGAGACCAATGAACAGATGGGATAAAGATATTAAAAACTTTCTTGGAACACTGTGGAAAAGAGAGGCACTGAATCGAACAAAATGGAAAATCATGGAAGAGGCCTTTATCCAGCAGTGGATTAACAGGGGCTGATGATGATGATGATGATGATGATATATATATATATATATATATATATATAAAGAGTTCGCAAGTAATCCTGAGGAACTAGAAAATACAATTGAAGCGTTAAAGAACGTCAGTTGAAAAATAAATAGGACTCAACATGAATCACAGCAAAATAAATATGATATTTAATGGGTTAGTTCTTTGAAAGAAAATGTAAATAAAAGGAACAGGAATCGAAGAAGTTACGAAGTATGTTCATTTGGACTAACTTATTTACATGGATGTATCATTCATTGACGAAGTTAGCAGAAGAATAAAAATTGAATGGAGTTTATTTGAATGAAACATTTGAAAAATTAAATCGAATACTCCAGTCTGAAAAGAAAATTATTTGATCACTGTATTCTTTCTATACTCACATACATACATAGGAAATAAAACACGGGTGCTTAATGTAAAAACAATGAAACGACTTAAGACAACGTTGAGAAGTATGGAAAAATGTACGTTGGAAATAACTTGAAGAGATGAGAGAAGAATAGGATCAAGACGAAAACAAATTGATATTACAGAAATTACAAGAAGAGTCGAGATTTTAAAAAATGAAATAAACGAAACATATTGTAAGAAGAGAAAATAACCGATGAAGAAAAGAAATTATTGATTGGGAACCAAGAAATTTAAATAGACACAGAAAGAGATCAATGAACAGATGGGATAAGGACATAAGAAAATTTATTGAATAATTAAGGAAAAGAGAGGCATTGAATCGTTTGAATTGGAATGTTTTTGAAAAGGCCTTCATCTAGCTGTGGATCGAAAGAGGTTGCTACCTACAACCGCTGCAGATGATAAATAAAGACAAAGAGAAAAAAAATATATATACCGGTAATTTCAAATATTTTTGCGATATTTAATCAGAAAAGACATGCACCACAACACAATACCTTTTAATTAAAATTAAAGAAACAGGTCCATTTATATATTGATTGTATACAGACATAATTATTCTTCATTTGCATTATCTGCATTTCTTTTTATTTTCATGTAATCTCAATACCGATAATGACAAATAAAATATATACTTAGTATTTTATAATAACAGTAAGGAAGAATATTTGTGTGTTCGTTCATTTTCTCTATTTTATATAAACTCCTCTATCATTTATCTTACATAAATTAGATATATTAGGTTGGTAGGAAAATAATTGCGATTTTTATTTTCTGTATTATAACCTTACTTTTCTAATGAAAGTATTATTTCACCTTGTTCATGTTAATATCATTTTAAAGTGCATTTTTCGGTCTGTATTTTGATGAAATCGACTTTAGTTTTATTATTAATTTTGCTTCTAATTGGACTATTGAATTAAAGATGGAAAAGAAGTAAAAAGGAGAATTTTTTGTAAGAGTTCAAAATAGATGATAAAGAAGCAGAAACTGTTCGTAAATTAATGATGCTTTTGGTGTGGGTACTGTTAAGGAACGTACTGTACAATGGTGGTTCCAAAATTTTCGTGCTGTAGACGAGAATCTTGAAGATGAAGAAGGTCACTGGTGTCCTTCTTCAGTTCATAACGACCAACTGAATGCTTTAGTTGAATCAGAACCACGCACAACATTTTGAGAGCTTGCATAGAAGTTAGACGTTAGTTATCTAATAGTTTTGAACCACTTTAAACAACTAGGAAAATTAAAAATATTATAAGTGTGTATGAATTTGAAGGTCATAAACCGTAATTATTTTTCTACTAACTTAACAGATATACTATGTTGTGTAATGTAAAAATATTTGATATCCAATACATACATAGAAGAATTTGCTTATAATGTGACACTGAAAGCACCCTGGTAAAGAAAATTGACTGACTGTTGTTTTATCTTAATATCGATACGTATGAGTATTTTCAAATCCTTCATGAACGGATCCATAGGTGTGAATAAACTATAGACGATCTGTGATCCACGAATAATTTTTCAATGGATTACAAAATATTTTTTTAATGAAAAGCCTGATTGCTGCGCTCTCCCACTCCCGGGAGAGGATTCGCCCCCGCACGCAAACGCTCGCTCTCCCCTAACAAATAACAGAAATTAAATTATACGCACAAATAATCTCCGTAAAATGTAAGTCATTTTTTTATTGGAAAAGTTTATAAAAATTAATAACAAAACACGATGTTAAAATGCACAACATCCTCCCAGCCTTCCCCTCCCTTCGCTGCTGGAGGTTGATAAGCGCAGCGACCAGGGTGCAGAGCCCCTTAGTAATAATAATATAGTTTTATATACTTGAAATAATCAGTGAACGCTTTAGGAGTTATGATGATATGAAAGGACAAATTTATTATTTTCAAAATTGAAATTAATTTGGTATCAGTTAGTATAATTTAGGTTTCAAGTTAATTGAAATTTTATAAAGTTTATACTTTAATTCAATTAATAGATGCGAAAATATAACAATACATGTCTAACATTGCGGTTAAAAAACATTTTCACGAATAATTTTTTCTTTCATCATCAGAGAGCCATTATTATAGGCATAAATAACAATCAAAAATAATCAATAATGATTTATTAAATATTTTAATCTGAAGAATTTTTACGGTTATAAGTTGAAAAAAACTTATTTGTGAAAATGGAATTATATACTCATTTCTAAATATACAAAGCAGATGAAGCTAAATAGTTAAAATAAATTTAACTATAAAATAGATCAGTCGATTTGTGTAAAATTCGTTACTAATCAGTAATTACGTTCAAATATAACAAAAATGTTTATAAATAAAACTAACAATTTAAACGAAGCTGTAAATTATTAAAATGATTCATTTTCATGTAGAATCAATTGTGTCAATTAACAAATACGCACATGTTTGAAAATATTCTGAAATAAATTGAAATTCGTCTCACAATTTAATAAACAATCTTTCATTCACAACCAATGAACAATATTCATCAACAATTGATTCTGTATTGTCGGAAAATCAACTTCTATAGCATGCTATATTGACGAAAAAGAAGATAAACTTTTTCTCGGAAATTTTTCCTCGGGGTATTTAGAAAAACTTCTTTTATATGCTACTTTTTCGAACGTCAAACTTTATTTTCTATCTTTCCGGGTGCACACACTTACATACTATTATAAACACACACATATGTATACATATATATATATATATATATATATATATATATATATATATATATGTGTGTGTGTGTGTGTGTGTGCGAGTTTATGCATAAATGTATGGACTGTAATCATATGTTATTCTAAAAGAACGGACAGGTATACGAAAACAGTGTAGACTGAATCAATACAGTAATTTCGATATAACAAAGAATACCTCCGTCCCGGTAAAATTCTTTTATTTGTCAGGAACAAATATATATATATATATATATATATATATATATATATATATATATATATATATATATATAAGAGAAAAAGTTCTCCGTGCCAAGAAAGAATCGTCGCGATTCACGGACGCAAACAACTTTATAAAAGTGACGGTGTGGACTGACTGACGGTCGGTCGGTCGTTCGACCTCTGCCACCGGCTTGAGTATATATATGTAATACTTTTTATATACATAGATGTATTCTGGGGTTGATAGGTGAAAGGCGGCAGAATGACGTTGATAGTAGTGGTTGTGCGCTGCAGGCAGAACAGGACAAGATGGTTTATAGATCTGGCATTTGGAATGACGAAAGAGGTCGTCAAAGAAAACAACCGAAGAAATCAAGTAGGACACGTCGGCGGTGAACTTTTCTCATCAATCTACACACACACACACACACACACACATGTACTCACACTGCTCGACTTTTGTCATTCCTTAAAGTAACTATGTTGTTTGTTGTTGTTGTTTTGTTGTCAAACTTGTACTACAGTTTTGAAATAGTACTTTTATTTGTATACACACAAATATTGTATACATACACGCACAAATGCACACACACAATTATATACATACATACATATATATATATATATATATATATATATATATATATATATATTATATATATATATATATATATATTTGTGCGCGTGTATTATATACATGTAGCAGGATGTAATTTTTTGATATAAAAAATGATGTTCGAAAATCTGAGAACACATTAGAAGTTTTTCTTCCGTTATGTTTATCGTGTAAGTTAGAGTACTTTTTTCAGTTTCGAAGTAGTTATTTAAAACGACATTCTGTGATCTCTGTTTCGATTCTTTTTTCTCGTTCTAGTTTATTCGACGTACTTTTCCAACTGAAATGTTCATTAGAATTTGACGAAAAAGTAGCAAGTTCAAGACAGCAAACAAAGTCAGCAAAACAGTAATTATAAAATGTTTGCTACAGTTTTCAGACTTCCTACAAATAGTTTGAAAATTCATTTTACACACTTGAAATTTAAAATTAAGTAATATGTTCAGTTATACAGTTTGTTTAGTTTTTTATTACATGACTTTTATTTTGATTCCTTGTATTTTTCGATTGACAACTCTTAGAGGTGAATTAAAGAAATATATTTTTCATTTCTGTCATTATAATTATTATACATTTAAATATAGACAAATTTAAAAAAAAATCTTTTATGTTTTGAATATACCCTAGTAGACTTCAAACTCATATGAACTGTATAAGGAACATATAAATTTACCTTATACAAATCATATATGGTGTGTATGATGCGAGCATGAGAGTCACTATCATTCATATATGGTCGTTAAGTCTATAAAATGTAACCTTTTTTACTGATTAAGGATCACATAAAGTCACTTTATATGCCTTATAAGATTAATATAAAATATATATATATATATATATATATATATATATATATATATATATATATATATATATATATATATTATATAAGGTGCCCATATAAGGTATCTAATCTTTATAAGGATTGTGTAAGGAATATCTAAATCCTTATAGGGAAGATATAAGGTTGAAGATTACTAGGGTATAGAATACGAAAAAGAGTTTTATATTGCTTGTTTTGAAAATAATAATTGCACTTAAGACCAGTTCGTAACAATAGGAAAATAGGTGAAAAAGAAAATTGATTTACCTAAAACCTACTGAATTAGTTTTAGGTATGTTAATACAAAAAATATATTGTATGTTTTTATACTTTTAATTTCTTTGTTATCCAATTTTGGGAGTTTCGTTCATTGGGATCAATTGAGTATCTGCTCTGTACTACTAGTGCCTTTTTTAAACATATAGACTCTTATATCTACCTGCAGATGATAGTGAAAAATAGACATTCGAATGATTCAAAAAGGTGAAGACAACTAGTAACAATACATAAATTAATATATTATAACATTGATTTACAAATATTCTAATACATCTATCTTTTAAAACGTTCACTTAGTTTTAATTGTAAAATGATCTATTTTTTTCATATATTTCATAATTGAAACGATTTTCTATATATTTTTTTAATGTTAAAATTTCGACTATTTATCTTTTTTTTAAAAAAAAAACATCAGTAAAATACGGTATCACATTTCTGACGATGCAAGTAGCAGCTCATTTTTACTTTAATTATTTCATGGAAAATGTATATAGAAATATATAGAAATATATATATATATATATATATATATATATAGAGAGAGAGAGAGAGAGAGAGAGAGAGAACCTATCAAAGAGGAATCAAGAGAGGCAGTTGCCCCAGGCTTCACAGTTTTAGTGGTCTCAATTTTAAACTCGATCTTTTAGAAAAAAGTATATTATTTGTATGCAGTGCATATAACGATTTTGTAACAAGTAATTAAATAAACAAATTTTATTCTTAAAATAGTAGTACGAGTAACAGTTTTTTGAGATGCGCAGGGAAATTTGTTCGTGGATTATTTGAAAAAGAGAAATGCAATCAACAGTGCTTATGACAAGTTACGAGCCGCCATTAATGAAAAACGACCCAGAACACAACAGAAAATCCCTGATGCATCATGACAACTCTCCGGTTCATTTATCGATACAAACAGACACCAAAATCCATTCTCTTGGCTTCGAATTGGTTTGTCATACCACATATTCACCAGACCTGGCCCCTTCCGGGTCATTTTTCATCTTTTTCCAGAAGTGAAAACATTCCTTGCTGGGAACAAATTTTACACAGGAGATAATAGCCGAAGTCAACGCCTATTTTGAAGAGCTTGGATAAATCGTATTTTAACACCGCCATAGCACTCGAGCAACGTTGCATGAAATGTATTGACCGTATAAAATAAAAATAATTTTACTGCCCTTACTATGGTCTTTCTATTCACTTCTACGAATTTTTTAAAATCCCCCCGTATTTATCTTTTAAAATTATAATATATATATATATATATATATATATATATATATATATATATATATATATATATATATATATATATATATATTAATAAGCTAAAAGCATCGTATTTTAACTTATTCTGAAATAATAACTAATTTTGCTAGTGATAAAGCACGTAATACTTCTGTTAAATAATATAATAAATATTAAATATCATTGAACAAGCATAAATATTTTATATTTTCTTCCCCATAGTTCCCCATAAGGCTTCAAAAATGTCGATTATCCCAGGCCTAGCATTTTCTTTCAAAGGCTCTGTATATATGTATGTATGTATGTATGTATGTATGTATGTATGTATGTATGCATGTATGTATATATATATATATATATATATATATTCTAATAAGCTAAAAGCTTTGCATTTTAGCTTATTGTAAAATAATAACTGAATTTGCTGGTGCTAAAGCACGAAATACTTCTGTTAGATAATTTTTACACTTAAATATAATAAATATTATATATCATTGAAAAAGCATAAACATTTTATATTTTTCTTCCCTATAGTTCCCCATAAGGCTTCAAAAATATCGGTTTCCCCAGGCCCAGCATTTTCTTTGAAAGGCACTTTATTTATATATATATATATATATATATATATATATATATATATATATATACATATACATACATACATACACACATATATATATATATATATATATATATATATATATAATTATTACTTAATGTTTGTTATTTAAATCAGATTTAAACGTAGAGAACATATTGAAACTAATTAATTTCCAGGTAACTCGAACAATAAATCTAGTATAAGTCTATCTCTATATTCGTTCCACTTTCTTTGTCTCTCGTTCGCAAACCGTCAATACGTCGACCGAGATAAATCTGAGAGACGAAACACGAGAGTTTTATGCAACATGATTTAATCCCCCGTCCCGGCTCCTCTTCCATACCGTAATGGACGTAAAATATCGGGGGGCATATTTTCCGTGGATTAAACCGGCATTACCATTAATGGCAAATGAAATATATAGGACGACGACTATCTTCACCTATGCTTCACAGAAAACGTTTTAATAAGAAATGTGCGCCATGAAAACGTTATGTGTTAGTAAATTATCATGTTTTGATGCAGGTAAACTGCGGATTAAGTTTGTGATTTCTTGTTTAATGAAGATATTAGTCATACAGTGTATGTGTGTGTTGCATGTGTGTGTATATGTTTGTTTATATTCATTCATTCATATAGATACGGTAGTAACAATGTGTGTGTGTGTGTATGTGGAACATTAAATGCGGTTTATGCTTAAAATAGCTACTGCACGTTATGGAAACAGTTTATGCTTTAGCTTAAAATTTAATAACATATTTTATTAAGTACTTCAAAATACATATATGGACATTTCTAAACAACCATAAATAGATTAATAAACTCGAAAATAGACACGCATACCATACATATTATATATATATATATATATATATATATATATATATATATATATATAAAATCAAAATTATCCACAAAAAACTTTTTAACACAAAACAATACAAAAAACAATCACAAAAAATAAAAAAAATCATGATGTCGACTTATTTATTTGGGACGAGGTTCTATGAAATCCAAACATGTTTATTGTTTCATTCGGTTACATGTACATGCTAATAATTGACAAGTGGGCGAGCTCAGAGAGCAGGGGGCGAGGCACCCTTGTATATGTATATATAAATATATATATATATATATATATATTTAATAAAGATTTATAAAGATCTCGATAATAAAAATATTTCAATTGTTATAAAATAAATCACATTGGTCTAGTTGAGTTTCTCATTTAATTTCATTGCACCCTTCTCGATAGAGTGGCTTAAAATACAGTAGAATTTTATCATAACAATCTATCTAATGGTTTATTGCGAAAGAGAAACTCCGTTATGATGACTAAAGTGAAAGACAACGTGTTAAAATTAAAGTATTTTTTCCACATAAGAAATTACGAACAATTTTGTGATTCAAGGTACATAAATTGCTTATGTAGTGTTTAAAAGCCATGAAACATAAATTGTACCAATTTGTGTTCCATGGCTTGTCAATATAAGATGAACCTCTTAACCGCGAACAATATATCAGTGTGTTGACTATTAACTCGTTTCAGACGTGAATGTCACATTCATGTGTCATGATGTTTTAATAATGAAAATAAAATTATATCATTATTCGATGATTGGTATTTAAGTAAGATTTTGAATAGTTTTAAATATTTTATGAAATTATTATATTCATATATTAATTCAATTATATGTTTTGCAATTAGGAATTAACAAGTTAAGATAGTTTTCAGTTTAAAACATTTTTTATGACTAATTGTATGTAATATCAAATTTGGCTGGTATCAAAATGTAGCAGAAGATTTATTTAAATGATTTAAAGAAGTGAATGTGTCAGTAACAAGTACAAGGATGAAAATAAATGAATTTAGGGAATTTACGAAATAATATTTTTGTTGTCTTAGAACTTGACTTTGTAATTACACATATTAACACTATCTCAAAATTTATCACTGGAAATGTGTTGAGCACCAAATTACTAACTTCAATTAGTAATTAAAATTAATTGAAGGATAAAAGATTAAGTTTTAATGATTTTTAATGCTTATATATTAGATAATTTTTAAGTTTACATTTAACGAAATTATGAAATTCAAAAGTGAGAAGAGTATTGGAATGAAGATAAAAAAAGAAAGAATAAACGTAGGATTTGTTATAATGGCACAGAATAAAAGAATTGTTTTTTAAACTGGTTCGTAATGAATTTAATGACCATATTAAGATCTAAGGACACTTCTATTGAATTAGTATTAAGACTGTGTAGTTTTTAGATAAAGGTTATGAGAAGAAACTGTGTTTCAACAGATTATATATATATATATATATATATATATATATATATATATATATATATATGAAAAATGCACTATTTGTTCCACTACTTAATTAAACTTTGAGATATTTGATAAAAATAGGAGCATCATAATTGATCTAAAAAAATCAACTTAAAATGTGAATTATTGTAATTAATTCATTGTATTTTTTTTAAAAAAAATGGTACTTTTATACATTGTTGAAAAATGTGTCAGAAAAAAAATAAATTACTGTTTAAACGAACTCTTAAAAATATAAATAAAATTTTAATTTGGGTACTAGTTAATGAACAATATGTTAAAAAAGTACGTTGGTTTTTATGTATAGACAACGTTTCAACCATTTTTATTTTGAACAATCAGTTTTTTTTAGGAAAAAGTATTCTCTCATTTTTATAAAATTTTCAACTTATATTTCTAAGTCACATTTTTGAGAATCTAATTAACTGTATGCCTTTAAATGAAAATTAGACTTTTTAAATTTTATTTATGATTTTTAACTTACAAATTTATTCCTACTGAACAAATCGTTACGTTGAAAACAAAAAGGAATACATATCAACGAATGAAACTCAAAAGGATTCTTTTTTCTTTTATATCAAATTAACAGGACATAAATTCATATATATATATATATATATATACATATATATATATATATATATATATATATATATATATATAGATAGATAGATAGATAGATAGATAGATAGATAGATATATATATATATATATATATATATATATATATATATATATACATATATATATATATATATATATATATAATAAAAGTGTGTAAATGTGTGAGCTTCAATTGTATTGTAGATTGACGACGACAATAAAATTGATACTGTATCACGTTAGTCCATGTATTATCGACACTTTTATGACCATGAAAACGACGAGCGAAAGAAATTCTTGTTTTATGTATAAGCTACACAGATACACCAGTAAACTTCAATACTTCTTCTTGTTTTACGTCGCCAATTTTCCGACATTTCACTCGAAACAGCAGCCAACACTACAAGCGCAAGTCGAGTTATTCGATGATGTTCTCATTCATGCAGTCCAACTAACAGCTAGTCACACCGTCTTCCTCATACCGCTGTTCATATAAATTTATCAGATTTGTATCATTGTTACATGTTTATTATACAATTCTTTTGAAAAAATATGTATTCTTTTTCTGAAATGCTCTTTTCTTCGCGCTGCCCTATTTGCAATATTATATATATATATATATATATATATATATATATATATATATATAAACATACACATTTTAAATATTATCTAATATCAAAAATCACTTTTTTTCAAAATATAATCCTACCAGATGTTGAAATTAAACATAAATTTTATTAATATTAACGTAATTCAAATACACATGTAAACAATTTTCTATCTTTAAATTTAATAAATATTCACTATTTAAAAATATGCATAGCTAACGATAATAATCTTTATGATAAAGTGTTCATGCGATATATTCCGCGGAATATTGTGTATAGAGAAAGGTATAATATTCTTTCATTGATACACCACGTGATCACTTTAATGGGATAATATACAACGTGAATACTTGAATATACGAATATGTTTACAAAATAATGCAAAAAATTAATAAAAATTCGTGAAAGAATCATTTTCTAAAATAAAATTGTAAAAATTTAAAAAAGAGCATTTTTCAAAAGAAAATTGAAAGGAAATGTTATTTTATCTTTATTTAAATATTTTTTTAATAAAATGCATTAAATACATTAAATAATTATTCAGATGAAGAAAAAAACTGCATGGACAGAGCGAGACTCGAACATGACACTTCAGATACTTCAAACCTGCTTGCTACCACCTAGCTATCAAACTGAGCAACAAAGGGTAAAAATCTTTGTCTCATAACCTTGATGCGGAAACTTTGGAGCTTTTTTCTCGTGCGAACTAGTGCGTTATTATATCACAAGAAGTTTGGTCCCAATCTCAATTTCCGAGGTCGTATTTTCCCCTTGTTAGTTAAAATACATAATTTTGAGTTGAAAATAGATTAACCTTTTAGCTGTGTATGACGAATATACTCGTCATGAACATGAATTTCAGCAAATACAATCATTGATTTTTCAAAAAAATCAAATGCCAATTCGTTACAATTTAATTCAATTTTACAGTAGCTGTATGTACTCTATTTGACGAGTATACTCGTCATCCCTTCATTTTTGCGACACAATGTAGGTACACACTTTTAAAGTAGGGCGACGCAGTTAACATGTTAAATATGAAATTATATTTTATAAAGAAAGGATTAAATCGTATTAAGGTAATTATATCCTTTGAAAATTTTCACCCGTGTCTTATGAATAGAAATTAATTTATATAAATTATAAAGAAACATCTGTGTAGTAAATTTTCAAACACATTTGTTATTAGTTCAGTTTCATAAATGAAAACGTTATATATAAATTATGAAAACTTAATCGTGAAAATACAAATATTTTGATATTAATCTATGAATAAGAAATGAAGGTCTCTTTTGACGCCAAAAGAAGGCTTAAAATGATCTTTGTAAAGAAAATAGCACGGAAACATCAACAAACAAATGTACAATATAGTATTGCGAAACAAAGTGATAAAAATAAATCAAGAATTCGTACGGATGTACTGGAAAAAATGAAAATGTAACTTTTCTCGGAATAGGTGTACAGAGAGTCTGTAAACGAAATCGCATTAAGTCGAGCACGGGGTTACATGAATAGAATTTCGTGTAAAATTAACTTCGGGAAAATCCAACGGAACTACTTTTACTGTATTTGTAGATACTGTGAGTCAGCGAAACATATATATATATATATATATATATATATATATATATATATATATATAAAAGATAAGTGTGAGTATGAGTTGTAGATGAACCAAACATTCGAGTGGAGGCCCGGCCATATTTCACGTTTATAGGTTTTTATATCTCGAGAGAATAAATTACTGTGTGGGTTAAGACATCAGTACAATGTGGCGTTTTTCGGATGATTCTGCGCGAGAGGTCAGAGAACACAATGTTCGGATTTAATTTCTACTTTCTGGTCTGAATTATGTGTGTGTCTCGAATTCGTTTTCCGACGAGCAGCGCAGTTCCTTATACGGGAACGGTTCGTAATGGTACATTTATTAGACGGTCGCGGCGGGCATCGATTCATCTCACTGAAATAGACGGTATTTAATTTCATATCGACGTTTCGACGAAATCGCATGAATTGTGGGATCCGGTCGTTATTATTATTATTAACATTTGCGGAAAGAAACTGTGCAAAGATGCAAGTTATTACATTTTATAACATGTTATTTATTATTAATCTCTCTCGACATGAAAGTAATTGATATTTAAAATGATATATATTTTTAATTTGAATGTGTATATAATATAGTTTAAATTTAGAAGTAATTGAAAATTAAAATATTTATTATTTTATTCGATTTTTATTAGGTATGAGTGAATAAATGAAAGAATGAATATATTTATTTGTATTCGGAATACACAATGACCCATTACAAAGGTGGTTGCTATTACTTTATATGTGCTTATTTTTTATAGTACAGTTTTACAATTAAAATTGTAATAATGGTTAGTTTAAATAATAGGATAGTACAGGAATATAATAGTATTAGAGAATAATATGAAGTATAGTTTATTAATTTTAACAAAATGATCGAATTTTCAAGGCTGAAGCTATGTAATAAAATATATTCTTTGCTTCACTTTTGGTCTTTATGTGCATTATGTTTGTAAACTGATTAACTTGAATGAAAGTGTTCCTATATGGATCGTATTGTGGACACGTACTTAAAAGGTGTTACATTATTTCATTCGGATTAAAATTACACATTAGGAATTTGTCTGTTTCACTTATTTTATAAGTAATTCATTGTTTACTGTTGTAGTAAATTTCGCGTCCCGCAAGTCTTATTTAAGATATGGTTCATTTTTATTAGGTATGTAAATATATTTTTGTATCCATGACCTATTTTTTATATTCGAATGTAGTATTAAGGATTTCTATTTTTGAAAATTCTTGCAAATTTCTTGCCAACACTTTTTATTTACTAGCAATAGATTGATAGAATATAATGTTCTTGTTTTTAAAAATATATTTTTTAACTAAATGAATATATAATATATCTTATAATTTAGAAAAAATTGAAAATTAAAATATTCATTTATTCGATTCTGATTAAGTCCGTAAATATAGTTTACAAACATGCATTATTTTGTCAATTATAATGAGGTATTGTTTCGTTAGAAATCTTTTAAAATTTTTCCTAAAAAAATAGATTTATGGCCTATATATTGACAGAATTAAATATGATTTTTAATAAAACAGCATGGAAATTTGACTTTCAATGTTAAATATAAGATTTTAATCTCAAAAGTGAAATAAATAGAAAAAAATTTAAAACAGTACAAAAATTCATGAAATAAATGTAAATATATATATATATATATTTATATATATATATATATATATATATATATATATATATATATATATATATATGAGGAAAGTTTTAATATAAGATATATTTGTTTTTAAGCTTTTATAAACAGTTATTTTTCTCTAACTATATCAATTTCTAATATTTATTGTTATTAAATAGCATTTACTGAACATCTTGTTTCCTTTATTAATAAGTGTTCTGTTTGAATTACTGTATTAAAAAGAGTAAGAATTCTATTTTTCCCATAAAATATAAAGCTACTAATATCGAATAGGCAGTGTTCTTAATATCTTCTAGCTTCTTACTAGAATATCTGTGGTGAAAAAATTAACGTTTTTAATATTTGTCTTCCAAATATATTAAAAAAAGATGACAGTTTTATACACATTTTAATATATTTATGATATTAACATGTAACTTAATTCACAAACTCTTCCAATTTTTTAAAATTCATTTTTGTTGTGATATTTTTTTTAGTTTGTTAATGTTGGCTGCTTATTTATTAACTCACTCGTTCTAGTGCCATAAATTCAGATATTTTGTTTACAAATATACATCATTCTCTTACTCACAGAACACTGATCTTTTTTGTTACCCTTTATTATTCGATATTATCATTAATGAGTTTTAAACAGTATTGGTAAAAATGGCAAATATCGGTTTAATTTTCTCGTTTATTTCAACATCAAGCTCAACCCTGGTTCGCGTTGTTCAATAAATGTCAGTTTACTGATTGTCAAACGTTTGCCTTGAAGAAGTAGAGTGATATTCTTAAATATATTTATTTTTTTATAATACATATGTTTTATTGATACTAATCACTGGTAAACGGGTTGACTTTGATGTTTAAATAATTAATAATCCTTTTATTTCTCCATAAATTGTAATTTTTGTGAAAAATATTGACGGTCAACTATATTTACTAGACCGGTATGGATAGTTTGAAACCGGTACCGAGCTGGAAGAGTTAACGCATAAAACCAATTTAAAGTTGTTAATTTATAATCTGAAATAATTGTTAATATTACATAAATCTAATATTAAAAACTTATTATTATAAGATATATAAGAAAAATCGTTGATAAATAATAATATAATTATAAGCTAATAATAAAAGTTAATTATAAATTAATATAAGTTAATAATAAAATAATCGTTAATAAATATATAAGAAAATCGTTTAGTTATATTTAAAGAATTCTGTCAATTGAAAAAAGAATGGCATAAAAATGAGCTGTAAATTTAAACTAGATAAATAAATATATGTAATTAGGAACAAAATGTCACATAATCGAATAAAAAATTAGCAGCTAATCATTTTTTTTATACAATGAGTGTTTGTATGTGTGAAGGTTTTTTATAAGAGATTTGCAACTACTGATGAAACTTGGATCTATCACTATATATCAAAAAAAAAAACAGAAGTCAAAAAAAATAGAAGCATCGTCATTATCCCTATCAAAGAGATAAATTCATTTTGTGGACAAAAAAAATTATAGCTTACATTTTTTGGAATTTTAGGGAGATACTGATTGATTATCTTCCAATGGATAAAAAGATAAGAGAAGCTTATTATGCTAACCTTTTAGATTGACTAAATTGAAAAATTCATGAAAATGCCGAGTGCATCAAAGAAAAAAACTATTATTGATTATGATAATGCACGTTGTCATACAAGTGTTCTTTCTATAATTTTTTTTTTGAAATGAAGTTTGATTTGCTGCCCATATATTCGCATAATTTAGCTTCATTTGACTTACATCTATTCCTACACTTTAAAAATGACATTAGTGCTAAGCAATTTTCTACAAATGAAGAGCTGACAGCGTAAGTAAACAGCTATTTTTAAGATCTTTGGAAATCAAGTGTTTGAGATGAGATAAATGAACTGGAACATCGGAGAATAAAGTATGTAGATTTTCAAGAAGGTTATATTGAAAAATAAAAGTATTTCCAAAAAGATAAATACCATAATTTATTACCAGGTCATTGATTTTTTAAATTGTTCTCTTATATCAGATCATGGTGTATGGAGATCATTTTTTCCTTTTATATTTGTGAATTAAGTAAAAAAATATTAAAAGATACCATCGATTATTTATTCAAAACCGGTACATAATGTCGAACTATTGCTTTGAAGATGACTTCAGATTTTCTTACAGAAACGAACACTTTAACATTAAATTTATTTTTTTTAAAAATGGTTTTGATAATAGGAAAAAAATTATACATTCACTTTGTTACATTTAATATTTCCTTTAACAGAAAAGAATATAAAATTAATATTTTAAATATTCTTAAATAAAAAAAAATATTCAAGAGTTTCCGTAAATATTTTCATTTATTTTCGAGCGCGAACGAGAAAATATTTATAGACATTTATTTTGTGCTAGTAAATTTCAAACATCTGTAATATACTAAACCTTTTATCGCTTCAGTCGACAACCAACCAATAATCAACTATAAGACAGATATAAGAATTCAATTATTTTGCAAACAACGCAAGACAGCGAGAGCTTATTACATGCATATTGAGCTACTGAAAATCGTATAACGGAGTGTCGAGGACGAACATGAAAGAAATTTAATAAAATATTCAAACGGCTGTTTATAGATTCCTATACATGACCTTCTAAAGCGAAGGCGAACGATTTCTATACAACACATTTTATTTGTACCCTTATTAAGAATTTAATGTGCAATATTTAACTTTATTTCCATTCGGTTCCGAAACCGTTAATTTGATATATGTTTTTTCGAAAACACAGTTTCTTACAAATGAAATATTTATAGTCAATGAATAGATTATTAAGGTTTATTAAGTTCAATATTATTACAAAAATAATTAATACATAATATAGCTATTTCAATATTTTTCGTTGTAAATAGCTATATAATTATTCAGATATAGAAGTAGTCATATATATATATATATATATAAAGAGAGAGAGAGAGAGAAAGTCTCTCTACAGAGATGCTCAAAAAATATATGCACAATAAACGTATAAAATATCTGCGGAAAGCCTTATTACTAAAATTATATACACATCAAGGAGTGGAATGTGAGTCATGTTTGACTTCTACAATCACAACAGGTGCTCAAAGTGATCATCATTAGCGTGCAGACATTTCTGATTTCGGTGAACTATTGTACAAGTAACATTGACCAAAGTGTTTACTATGATTGCTGCGGACAACATTTCAATTTCTTTTCGAAGTGTCGCCAGTGTAGCTGCTTTTCTACGATAAACCACATCCGTTAGGGTTCCCATAAGTAGAAGTTGAGAGATGTTAAATCTGGAAAAGATGGGGAGAACTAAAGAGCATCTCTTCATCCTATCCATTGCCCTGGGAGAATCTCATTGAGGTAGGCTCTAAAGTCTCGATGGTAGAGTCGCGGTACGCTACATTGTTGTAAATAAAATCGCTCATTTCCATAGAGCGATGGCAGGTAAAATGGATGTTCAAACCATGTCGAGGTACACAAGGCCAATAACTGTATCTTCAAAAAAGAATGGTCCAATTAAACCTCTAACTAAGAGTCCATATCAGATATTAGATTCAACAATTAGACGTAATTAGATTCAATAATGAAGAAAGTCCATGGATAACCTTTATTAAAATATGTATTTTTTTTCAAACCCTCTGTATATATATATATATATATGTATGTATATATATATATATATACATATATATATATATATTTATATATATATATATAAATATACATATATATATATAAATATATATATATATATATATATATATATACATATATATATGTATATATATATATATATATATATATATATATATATATATATATATATACATATATATATATATACATATATATATGTATATATATATATATGTATATATATATATATATATATACATATATATATATATATATATATGTATATATATACATATATATATATATACATATATATATATATATATATATGTATATATATATATAAATATATATATATATATATAAATATATATATATACAAATATATATATATATATATATATAAATATATATATATATATATATACACATATCTACAGAGAGAGAAAGAGAGGGAAGGAAAGAGAGAAAGATGATTTAATTGTAAGAATTAGATTTTTCTGTCCATTGACAGGCTGAGGATGATAGATCAAAAATCTGATAAGTAACAATCAAAAATTATTAATAATGATTTACAGAACATTTTTTGAAAAACTTTTTTGTGTGATGAAAAAAGAAATAATTTACAAAATTCAAACCATTCAATATTTCACTAAAATAAAATTCCATTTCTACAGAAATATCATATAATTGTTTCATTTTATTTTTGTTTTGGTTAGAGATCAAGTTTATCATTCAAAAAGTATTGTTAAAGAATTATCTAACTTGAATGATAATCGGTTATTTTACAGTAATTTACTTTAATACTAAATGAGCTCAGAGTAACATAATTTATTGAAATATTCCTTTTGAAATTAATATTCTAACAAATGCAAGACTTTTTCATATTTGAATGCGTATTAAGATGATTATCATAAGAGGATCAAAAATTAATTACGTTGGTTTACCAACGTAAACTGAGAAATTATAGTACATTTATTTATTTTTATTCAAATTTATTTAACATCATCTAACGTTACCTAAGTTCTCATGAAATAATTCCATCGAAATTTAGGAAACGGATGTTTTCTTGGCTACATCCGTGGAATAAATTATTGTTATTAGTGTATATATGTATATGTATATATATATATATATGTGTGTGTGTGCGTGTGTAATGTTATGAAAAAAAATTTCCATATTACAAGACCGGATATTTTTGAGTAGGTGGAATCTTTTCAGAAGATTCTTACAACGACATAGGCGACGGAGCATAACCCCAAAAAGACGGGATTTATATAAATGCCTTACAATAAAATAAATTTACAAGCCGCCTCGAAGTCAGAAGCTTTCGGATTATATCAGACATGAAACATTCTGTGACAAATTGGAAAAGGTTGCCGCGTATATATGCGCATTTGTGTGTGTGTATGTGTGATTATGCGTGATTGTGCGTTTGGTACGTGCGCGTGGGCGTTCGATGGCGACAGAACTTAAATCGTATTAAAACATTTTCGGAAAATAGAGACGTGGTTGCGCGTCGATACGTTAAAATTCACATGGTTCGAAGACTGTTTAATGAATTTTGTATGTACAAGGTGTTGCGTTCATTTCGAAATGTCCTCACAGATTTATGTCGAGTTTTCTGGATGTTGTAACTTAACAAGACCTATTTTATTAGGTTCGTATGTATTCTCTACATCAGTATGTTATACACACCTAAAATATTAGGTGTAGAAATTAATTATGTTCCTTTAAATCGAATTAATCATAACTCTGTTTTAAATTAAAATATTTTCATGTCATTTTTAGATTTTAAGGTACTAACCTTAACATTTAAAAATACTATATATCTTGGCCATGCAGTTGACATAACCTCACAAAACAGTAGTAAACACGATGATGTATGAAAAGTAGCATATTAGATATTGCATACTTTTCTCATTCCAGTTGAAAAAAATACTGCCAAAGCCGAGTGAATGATTTGTTCAGCTTTGGGGAAGGTGGTGTCATGCATAAAATATCCATGAAAAATGCTAAAATAGTGGAAGAGATCTGAAAATGTATTAAGACTTTATTTATTCAAATCCACCATCTTTTTTTTGACAAGGGTTTCATCAGTTACCCAAGAGATAGAGCAAATTTATATTAAATAATGGGGGATATTTTGAAGATTGAAATATATTCCATTTTTATACAAGCATTCATTTTCTATAAAAAGGGCACAGAATTAATTTGTACACCTAATAAATAAACTTTCAAATACGTACAAGAGAGTATGGAATGTAATATACTATCTAAATATATACTATCTATCTAAAACCTATAAATATATAAAAATGAACATAATATTTCTACAAAGAAATAAACACAAATAGAAAATTTTATTACAGTTTTTTATTTATAGATTAAAAACCATAATAATAAACTGCATGTTATAAAACATGGATAAATAGAACATTTATCACTCGATTCCAATATTACTCTTCAATATTTATCTAAGGATGGCACACGTTCTGAAGCTAGTAGTGGAGAATAGACACTTAGCTAATCCAAAAAGAAAATGATTAATAGAACAACGTATCAATGGAATCACAGGTATAAGAACATATAATTATAAAACTATGAGTCTTTTAAAAGATTTCAGTTAAAGAGAAAATAAAATTAGTTATTTGAATTTACTATATAATTATTATAAAGAATTTGTTATTTTTATATCTGTATACATGATAGAAAAAAAAGAACTTATTTTTAGTAATTATACATTTTGTTGACAATAGAACCTAGTGAAAATAAATAATATAATTTTTAAATTATTTATTAATTTAATACTTTGTTTTTAATAACAAGACGATAATTTTCTCAATTCGTATATCGATTAAGGATAACGTACTGTAAATATCAGTATTTTGTTTAAAAAATTAAACATTAAATGATGTTATATTTTATAATATCAAATAAATTTAATTGGATAACAATATCTCTCTTAAGCGAGAATGAAAAATTAAATGAGAACTAATATATTCATAAATGTTAATACTTATATACACAATACATCAAACATATTAACCTTTTATACACAAATCTTTTAACATTATTATCTTTTTCTCTCTATTAATAAAAATCATCGTGTCATCGCATAACAGTTTATTTGTGTTCTGAATGGTTAATCGTGATGACATGATTTACTTTTTGATTGCTTAATATTAGTACATGATCCATGTTCTGTTTCGCGGTGTACAACGATTAAGAGTATACGATTTCAGTGTAAAACTAATAAAAAATTTATTCAAAATATTGTAGTCACTGAAGCTTGAGAATAAAAAAATTGTTACACATTTTTTAACATTGTATTTTTTTGTGTCAATTTTAATAAACTTTTCTAATAAAAACTATAAGACACATATTATATAGATTATTTGTGTGTATAATTTGTTAATTTCTGTTATTTGTTAGGGTAGAGCGAGTGGGATTGAAGTCCCGCAGGAGATTGTCAAGAGCAACAAGCAAGGAGCGGGGCCTCTATTATATTTTAATAGTAATTTTAAAGTGCTACAAAAATAAGGCTTATCTGTTGTTAACATGATTTTATTCTTAGTATAAAATGGTATTTATAAGAAGTACACGCACAAATCTATAACCTATTTGTCATTAATAGGACACAAGTACAGTGTTTTCACAATTCATTTGTGTATATATATATATATATATATATATATGTGTGTGTGTGTGTGTATGTGTATCCGATCATCGACAATCTGTACACTACGGTGTACGTGGACCGTCGACAGGATTTATTAACGTCGACTAATTGGACGGAACGATTTTCGAAACGTTTGTTGTTCGGAAACGTTTGTATTTTCGTTGCGTATTAACGCAACGGCAGTGTGAGACGGTAATTGAAAATGAGATTTTAAGAAATCAGTATTCGGAACTCGCTCTTCAAATAAATATTTATGTATGAATGTGTGTGTGTGTGTCAGTGTCGGTGTGATGGTTTTATATACAAGCCGAGACGACTTTTAATTTGAATACATTTTTTTATTCGAAAATGGAACGGTTTCAACTAATCCGTTTATTAATATCGAATCCAACGAATTCAATTAGTGAATTAATTTCGTGGGAGTTCAATTTAAGAGGATTACGAAATTATCTCGAATCTGTAAGGTTCATTATTCTTCTCCTTGGTCGAATATTATTTTTGGATTTTAATAAAGGATGGTATTAGGCAATTTACTTTATGTAATTATAATCTTTATTACAGGTATACGGTTTAAACTTTAAAATCGATAATGAAGACTTTTATTTTCAACAGGAGCATGTGTAATTATCAATATATATATATATATATATATACCCCAAATATGGATAAATATTTCAATAATAAACTGTATTTTTTAAAAAAAAAATGTTTTACAAAAGACAGCACTAAGTATAAAAAATTTTTAGTCGTATAAATACTATGTATATATATATATCCCTCTCTCTTTCTCTATCTAAGAATGGCACACGTTTTGAAGCTAGATAAATAGATAAACAGATAGATATATAGAGAAAGATTGAGAGGCAGGAAATAGAAAGAGAAAAAGAGGAGAGTAATATATTAAAACGATGTACATGTATATATTAGTTCTTTCAATGTATATTAGGTTAGTAGGAAAATAATCGCGCTTTTTGTTTTCCGAATTCTAACTTTCTTTCAATTAAAGTGTAATTTCATTGTATTGAAGTTAACATCATTTTAAAGTGCATTTTTCGGTCTGTATTTTAATAACATTAATTTTGGTTTCATTATTAGTTTTGCTTCAAATTCGGCTATTGAATTAAAGATGGAAAAGGAGAAAATAAGAGTAAATTTTTTGTATTAGGTCAAAACAATTGGTAAAGCAGCAGGAACTGCTTGTAAACAAAACGATGCTTTTGGTGTGGGTACTGTTAAAGAATGTGCGGGGCAATGGTGGTTCCAAAAATTTCGTTCTGGGTAGGAGAGTCTTGAAGATGAAGAAGGTCGCGGGGATCCTTCTTCAGTTCATAACGACCAACTGAAAGCATAAGTTGAATCAGAATCACGTACAACAATTCGAGAACTTGCACAAAAATTTACGCTTTAGTCACCCAACATTTCTGGACCACTTAATACAGCTAGTTGAGAAAAATGTATATGAACTTGTAGGTCATAAACAGCAATTATTTTTCTACCAACCTAATATTATAATAGATAGAACAACTAATAACACATATTATCTGTTTAAATATAAAATTAATGTGAAAGAAAAATTAACTGCAGTACAAGAATTATATTGTTGTTGTACTGTGCTGTTTACATACATTTTTCTCTCAATATTTGTTACAATATTAAGAGAAAAATGTATGTCATTTTCGAGCCAAGGCGCTTGTAAATAATGTACTTTATTATACCGTGTGGAATCTTAAATCTCTTTTCCAATTATACAAGAATGACACGCCATTCTACGCCAATGCTGCTTAAATAACATTAAAACGTAGAGAGGTCTACTTTTTAAATGAATGATGTTTTCAAAAATACTAAATAATGGATACAATTTAAAAATATATCTTTTTATTATCAGGGCGTTGATTTTTGAATCCATCGATGTGATATCTGCCCTAGCTGAAGTAGTGGCTGTATGGAAAAAGGTATAGTAAAAGCGATAAATCAAAAAAAATTTCAGATTTTTCTGTATCTAAGCTCTCTGAACGTGACAGATTCACTACTTACATACGTACAATTAACATTAAAATTCATCACTAATGATTTATTGAACATTTTTAATTAGAAAAAATATTATGATTTGTTGAATGTGAGAAAAATTTATGTGTGAAAGTGAATTAAGCCTCAGTACAAAACTGTATTGTAGATACTTTTATTAGGTTAGTAGAAAAATAATTTCAATTTATAACCTTTAAATTATTATACACTTTTCTTTTTTTGATTTTTCTAACTGTTTTAAGTGGGCCGGAACTGTTGTATGACTAATACCTAACATTTGTGCAAGCTCTCGAATTGTTGTGCGTGGTTCTGATTTAACTAACGCCTTCAGTTGATCATTATGAACTGAAAAAGGACGCCCGAGACCTTTATCTTCAAGACTCTCGTTCCTAGCACAAAAATTTTGAAACCACCATTGTACTGTACGCTTCTTGAACTACCTACACCAAAAGTATCATTTAGTTGACGAACAGTTTCTGTTGCTTTATCGCCTGTTTTGGACTCGAACAAAAAAATCGCTCTTATTTGCTTTTTTCCCATCTTTAATCCAATAACCTAATTTGAAGTAAAGTTAGTAATAAAACCAAAGCCGATGTTATCAAAATACCGACCGAAAAATGCATTTAAGATATTAACATAAACACGATGAAATGATATTTTCATTAAAAAAAAATTAGGTTAGAATTCAAGCAAAGACTGCAATTATTTTCCTACCAACCAAATATTTCCTGCATCAAAATACAGACAATGTGAGAGTTTTTTTATGTCTGGGTGTTTTGAAGATGATTGAATTTCCATCGAAATGCACATAAGTGACAAAACAATTATGAATAATAATGATTTACTGAGAATTTTCAGTTAGATTTTTTTTGTATTTTATGCCGTAAAAAAAGATTTTTTTTGTGAAACATATCCGTTTCTCTTGCCATCTCTCTCTCTCTCTCTATATATATATATGTGTGTGTTTATATATATATATACTATTTATTTAATCAAAAAATCTATACTTATTACTGTCATTTTTTTATAAGATTATTTTTAAGAAAATAGTAGTTTGCTATTGGAATATTATATTTGATATATATATATCTATTTATTTCTTTCCTTATATACACATATATAAGTACAATACTTGAAAATATTCTGATGAACTATTTTCCTTTCATTTTTATATTCATTTCACTTTTTTCCTTTATTTATCAATATAATAATTTAAAACATTGCCAAAGTTGAAACTAAATATTAATGTGCTTTTCTCTTAATAAAAGATAAGACTGTTTTCTGAATAAAATATTTAAATTCAATCTGTTAAAATATGTATCAATGGCGCTCGATGTATAGTGCTTCAGTGCATTGTGTTTATTTTATTTATAGTGAATGCAATATGAAGTTAGAATTAAAGTAAAAAAATGGTGTTCTTAACTGAAATATTTACAATAATCCATTTATGTTTAAAATATTCTCTTACATATGTTTTTATAGCCAGATTTGTTCCTCTGTTAAAACTTTTTCGAGTTTTAAGTTTTATTTAATTCTTTTTAATTTCATTTAAATAAAAATATAAAATTTGAAAAATAATGATATATCTTTTTATCAAAGATTGGAAAGTTTAATATTTTTAACATATATTTAAATATGAAATAATATAATAAAATTGTAAAAACAAACTATTTCGAACATAAAAGATATGATAAGATAGTCATGAGAACGAAAATAAAATAAAAATTTTGAAATAATTTACATTTGAATATGACACAGATATAAATCCAATAATTAAAAAAAACAACACTTTTTAATAAGAAATTAAAATTTGTTTAAAATATGTAACGTTGAAAAGCACAGTATAAAACAATTACAACATTTTTCTGTTCATCTCTTTTTTTCTAACATTAGCTGTTTATGTCATCAAGTTTATAATTTTTTAGTTTTGTCTAGAAAGTTTTACTGACGTCTTGTATACATTTTACGACTTTAACTGAATATTTAATATATAAAAAAAACTAGTAACAAACATCAGAGACATGTAAAAGTTCCAGAATAGAAACACAAATGAAAGTAACTTAATATCTTGTAATTCTTTTCCGCTTCACTGGTTGTAATAAATTAAATATTTCGACACATTTACGATTTAAAATCTATTTTTAATTTAATTGCACGATCGACAAAGGATCATCTGATTAAATACCAGAGCATGTTTAAAATACACGACCCATTATAAATATAACAAAGAATTAGAGACCGAAAAAACAAACTCGAGTCGACGTGAAGCTTATTCACTGGTCGAACTGAAGTGCTGTGCGCGGCCGTTCTTCAGTGCAACCCCGCGTATCTAAAAATAATGCGAACAATAAAACATTATGTAACGACGTGAAAATATCGTCGCGTGTATACAGAAACAACAAACACATCTGAAAAGATGTTCCATAAAACATAAACAGTGAACGTAAAGGCAAATTTCCTGTTTGATATTCGAGTATACATTCGAATGACCTTTGCTGTTTCTCAAATTGAAACGCAAATATGGAACGCGAGCAGAATACAAAACGATGTTTTAAGGGGTGTTCTTTTTAGGGATGAAACAAAAAAATACGAGCTTCAAAGCTATCTTTTCAGTATCTGTGCTCCTTTTTAATGATATAAGAGCATTTGTCTTTTAAAATTCACGGAGATAACCTGCGTGTACTTATATATCAGTAGAACATTTGTCAATTACTTACACACACACACACATACATATATATATATATATATATATTTATATATATATTTATATATAAATATATATATATATATACATGTAAAAATTAATTCTGTGCTATTTTTATAGAAAATGAATGTTTGCAGAAAAATGGAATATTTTTCAATCCTCAAGATATCTCCCATTATTTAGTATAAATTTGGCCTTTTTAATTGGATAACTGGCGACTTCTTGTAGAAAAAAAGGACGGCTTCGAGTTCATGAAGCCGTAATGAATTTTTAGACCTCTTTCACTGTTTTAACATTTTTAAAATGTTGTATGGATCATAATACATTCCCTCAAATCTGAAATAATTAATTCTGTGGCTTCGTCGGTTTTTTTTCAATTAGAATGGGAAAAGTTTGCATTATATAATATGCTCATTTTCGGATACCATCGTATTCACTACTATTGTATTAGGTTATGGCTACTGCTTGGCTAAGATATATAGTTTTTTTAAATGTTAATAGCTTGCATAAGTTTACTATTCGAAAAATAGTACGATTTTTGATATATTCTTTTGACGTGGATATTAATATTACAGATTTTAAATATTGCGCACATTGAATACATGTTCTGAACAAGCTCACTCAATTTTTTTATTGAAAAATTTTTGCAGACTATGAAGTTATAAACAAATTAAAGGTCTGAATCTACTGCATGACAAAACGGTGTACACGATTTCATCAAGTGCGCCAATTTGATACCAAAAACAGAATAATGTACTTGTATTATAAAGTAAGAATTTTGGTATGACCGGACACTTTTTTGAAATTTTGAAAATTTCAAAATTGACAGCCGTTTGAAAAAACTGTCGATTTTTGGCTCACCATGGTTTATTACTAACAAGTGGAACAGCGTATCAAAAAATCGTCCAGTCACCGATAGAAAATGTTTTTGGCAAGATTCAGTCAAAATTTCAAGCCAATCGCATGAATAGTTTTTGAGATATGATATACACGGTTTTGAAAAGTATAGTTTCGAGAAAAATGAACGAACGCACTTGGGCTAAGCCCTGTCTCGCTTCGAACCGTCTCCACTAAAATCAATGCATCTCAGGGAATTCTTGGAATTTAGAAAAAAATATTTTTGATAATGAAACATAAAATATTAAACTTTTAAACATTTCAACTTGAATAAGACTTTAAACTTTAGCAAAAAAACCAAATCGATTTTTCTAAGATTTCAAACTTATGCAAGCTTTTTTCAGGCTGCACAATTCTAAATACTAACGAGAAATCATTTTAATTAAAAACAAAATTATGATCGATTAATAATTATAATGCATTTTTGGACTTTTTCTTCTGTTTTAGATTTTTTTGCATGTTTTACGGGTCACAACTTTTTCCTCTAAAATTGAACAAATCATTTTCGCAGCTTCGGCAACATTTTTTCAACTGAAATGCGAAAAGTATGCAATGCCTAAAATGTTGCTTTTCAGTCTCCATCGTGTTCATTACTGTTTTGCGAGGTTATATCAACTGCTTGTCTAAAATACAGTCTTTTTAAACATTAAGGTTGACATTTAGAAATCCTAAAACGATGAGAAAATATTTTAATTTGAGACAATGTTATGATTGATTCAATTTAAAGGAACAGAACTAATATTAAAATTACTGAAAATTATGGTATAAGAACAGACCACCTATTTGTAAAAAAATATAGGTTTTCATCCGAAAAAATATTTTTGTAAGTAAAAGTTTGAAATACTTGCCACAATATATTAAAACAATAAAAATGTCGATAAAGTCACACCGAGAATACTTTACTTTCTTTAAAATAAAATTATATTAAAAATCCGAAAAAAATGTCATGTACGTTAAACCCGAGTCGTAAATGTGTGTATGAGAAAAAGAGGGAGCTATAAAGTTTAATAAAAAATTTGATGTGTGGTCTTGACAGGCAACCGACTGAAGAAATTGTGTTATATGAAACTCTTTCTTTCAGAGTTGTTTAAATGAAATGAGACGTATACGTACATGTGTGCGCCAAGTTTATTTACAGACAAATAAGTTTTACAAACTTAAATGGAAAATACGAAAATAGAATACTATTTAATTTTAAATTACAGACATATATATATATATATATATATATATATATATATATATATAAATTCGATACTTTATTTAAATGAGTTCTTTGTACCTGGAACGATATTTTTATTGGATATTTTTCATTAGTTGATTAATGTTTTAAATTTCTGCCTTAAAATATTTCAAATTAGATATGAATTCGTAATTCATTTTAATTATTTTATATCTTGGACTTTTCTGGGAGATATCTTCAAAAGTATCTTAAAATCTCAGAGATATCGTAAAAGTATCTAATATCTTAGAGAAATGGCTTAAAATTTGTAAAAATTAAGAGTATCTTATCAAATTGTTACGAATTTTATATATGTATTTACTTAAAACTAAAAGAGATTATTTTTATTTAACAAGGGAGCTCTGCCCCTACTCGCTAATTTTTCCGAACGCTGTGGGGCTTTGTCACCCGTTCGCTCTACCCTAATAAATAACAGACATTAACAAATTATATACACAAATAATCTGCATTAACTGTTAGTCGTAAAATGTTTATTGAAAGAGTTTATAAAAATTAACAACAAAAAAGAGTGTTAACATGTGTAAAAATGTTTTTAGTCTAAAGCTTCAGTGAATACAATATTTTGAATAAATTTCTTATCAGTTTTACACTTAAATCGTATACACCTCTTCAGTTGCACACCTTGAGAAAGCTACATGTGATTGATGTCAACCAATCAGAATAGAAACCACATTATATCCATCAAATAATCAGAATAGAGACCACACGATATCCATCAACCAATCGTTGATGATCGAGAATGGAAATTGTTAACTTGTTACTTGTACAGTGTAGCGATGGAGCTGCGTTACGGAAGGTGGTCTTCACAAAAAATAAATTGTTTTTTGGAAATTTTACGATGGAGTTATTTTTTATATATAGAAAGATAATGTAAATAAAATAAGTTTCCAAATAATTTAAGTAACAATCGTACAGGAATGGATAATTTGTACATTATTCATTAATGTATAGCTATTTTTTTCATTATATCAGACTGTTATCAAGATTGGTTATTGGGGTTTTAAAGCATTTCGACAGATGACCTAAAATCTTTACTATGTTGAGTACTTAATATTCATCAGAGGTCTAAGGTCATTAGCAACCGAATAATAACTAAAAATCACACCCCGTTTTCACACTTGCCTTCGAACCATCATTTAATTCGAAACACTAAAGTATGAGTGCCAAATGCTTAAAAGTATTTCATTAAAACAATATTTCTCCCAGTGAGAGATGAAAAACGCATATGAAGGAACTGGACTAGTAAACTGTTATCAAGATTTAACTCAAATTTATTAAGTAAATCACTAAGCTAGTCACTTGGTCATAAATATTGATAAGATTTAACTCTCAGTATAATTAAATAAGACATAAAATTTCAGATTATTATTAAAAACTAATTTTGTAGAACATTTTTTGTAGAACATAGTTTGTTTCATATAAAGAATACTCCATAATTGATTATTGATGTATATTAAGTACTCAACATGGTAAGGATGTTTTATCTTTCTAGTATAATCGTAATATATTTCCAAATCGACAACAAAAAGTGTTATTATTTCCCAATGTTCGTTTCTTAATAGTTTCTGAAACATATTATTGATTTGATTGAAAAGTTCTAGTAATGTAACATTTTAATTTTAGGTGTTTCAGAACCGGGCGCTGCGCTTCATCACCGACGCGTACCACCTGGTGAGAAACACCACTTTGCATCGGGACCTCTGACTCCCTATAATCGATGAGTTTGTACGCGGACAGGCCCGCCGGTTGTACAGTCGCGCGGGGGTCAGCGATAACCCCCTAGTCCTCGGACTGAGAAAAAACGATCTCGTCGTCAAACATTGTCGCTTCAAGCAGACTAGTCTGCTGAAAACGTAGTGCGAGGTGACGAGCGGTCCGAGAAACGGCGCCCTCGCCATAATACCGGAGTCAGTAAGAGGTTTACCTTCACTAGCCGACCTGGAGATCAGCTGACTTCACCAGGAGGACTTCAAGAAAATTTCTCCATCACTTAGAGAAGAGTATTCACTTCCAATCATTGATCCAGAAATATGAGCAATGCGAGTCGTGAGCTTATACGCTCAGTGCTTAAGAATAGCAAGGACCCTTCTGGCTTGTGACACAGCGCAGTTATTTTAGTTTTAATATTTTTTATGATAAAATTGTACTCGTATAATACCTGTCAGTAAAAATATGGTAACTTTTTATTTCAAGATTAGAATCTAGTAATTTTTAATATAATTGTAAGACAACCCTACAAGTTGCGGAAAGATCCGCATAAAAGTTTCTGTACTAATTTTTCCGTATTATGGTAAAATTGAATACACTTATTCCATAGTTGCATTTGCTAAAACATATGTACGAATTCCACATGTTTTGAGTTCTTAGAATTGTATGTAATAAAGCTAATTCCTCCTGAAATCGCTCATATGTCCATGTGTAAGGGCATAGCCCGATTCACGATCAGAACGGTAAAAGTGTTCTGCCGTGTATACTCCACTTTACGACCGCAAAGGGTTATTTTTTTCTATCTGTCGGGTAACTGACGAATTCTTGATCGAAAAAAAATGGAAACCTTATGTCAATGAAGTTGTAATATATTTTCGAACCTCTTCCACTGTTTTAGCATTTTTTACACGTATTTTGCATCACAATACGTTCCTCCAAAGCTGAACAAATCATTACCGTGGCTTTGGCAGCATTTTTTCAACTGGAGTAGAAAAAGTATGCAATACCTGATATACTGCTTTTTGGACGCCATCATGTTCATTTTTATTTTGTGAGATTATGTCAACTCCTTAACCGAGACCTATATAGTGTTTTTAAATGTTAAAGCTGACACTTCAAAATCTTAAAACGACGAAAAAATATTTGAATTTAAACAAAGTTGCGATTGATTTAGCTTAAATGCATAAAATTATTTTTTACATTTAATATAATAATATAGGTGTAACTTCTTAAAAAAATCTAGTAATATGAATCAAACAATTTAATAAGGGTAAAAGGAAGTATAAAAATAAATGTATATATTTCATTACCCTTATTTCATTTTTATAAAAAAGAAAAACACATTAAGTTTATTAGAAATCAGGCAGGAATGTTGAATTCGCTATTCAACCACAATCGATTTTCTTTTCACAACATTTCTCAACACAGCACGTAACAAAAGAAAAAAAATAATTTAAAAAATAACACTGCAATAAAAAGTTGTATCAACATTCGAAATAAAAAAAAAGAAAGTTTCAAAACCGTGCAGGTTCAGCTGATATTCCTCGAAAGTTTCCGAATGAAATCATTTAACTGGAAATAAAGCCAATAAACAGAAAACAATAACATCGACGATCCGGATTGAACAGATATTTTCAATCGAATGTGTATATCACGACGACGCCGATGTGAATTTGTAACGCATCGGAGTGGCGGCGACGGCGTCGACGACGGGGTCGGCGTTACTCGAATACTCGACGGTGGAATTTACAATTAACGGGTCCGCGGCGTCGACCGTTCGGACATATTGGTTTCGTACGCGCGATGAATCCGCAACGGCGACTGTTCCGTGCGCGGATCCGTCTCTCTATCGCTTCCGTCGACCACGTCCGCCTCCCTGTAGGCGTATCGGGATTTATGTGCGACTCTTTCGAACAACACGACTCACGAAGTGAAACATACAGGGGTTGAAAATTATACACGGACGCCGTTCGTCGTTCTCATCCCTTCTGTCGATAAAGAGCAAAAAACGAAACACGTCTGTCGATTTTTCTAACAGCTACATTTAATCCACTGTACGTGGTTATGTAGAACTCAATTATATAAAGTCCGTATGTGGGTGAATGTGGGTGTGTTCATTTATTAAGCGTGGAAAAAAACAAGTACACAGTAAACTCGCATATGTTTTATGTACATGTTAGATGATTGATTTTCACGGTCGATATTGACACCAAACTGAAATTAAATAATATTTTTTTAATTATCAGGGGGCTTTGCCTCTACTTGGTAAGTTCTCCGACACTGGAGAACGATTTCCTCCTGCTCGATAAAGCTCTCTCTCCCCTAACAAATAACAGAAATCAACAAATTATACGCACAAATAATCTGTAAGTCGGAAAATTTTATCGGAAAAGTTTATAAAAGATAACAAAATACAATGTTAAAATGTGTAACAATTTTTTTACTCTAAAACTTCAAAAATAAAATATTTTCAATAAATATTGATAAAATAAATGTCGTCAGTTTTACATTGAAATTGTATTCAGCTCTTTCGTTGTACACCGTGAGAGAGTTACATACATGTGATTGATGTCAATCAATCAGAAGAACGGGGAATCTGGCGTTCAGCAGAGTAGTGTAGTGACTCCTGTTCTGTTCAACCTGTATGTTAATGACATACTGAGGAGACAGACCACTACATTACACGCGGACGACACTGCCATCGTCGCCCAATCATATCATCTCAATGATCTCGCCGAATACTGCGGTATTTGGCGTATGAGAATTAAGGAAGTGCGAGGCAGTCCTGTTTACTAAGAAGTGGAATGTTGATCCTCAGAACTACATTTCAACGGCATGACCTTCAATTAGGTCCTCGATGGTAAATACCTCGGTGTCACAATTGATAACAGCTTGACGTTTAAGCGCCATGCCGTCAACGTACTCTACAAGACGGCTAGACAACTAGGTAGACTGTACCCGTTACTCAACTATTGCGGTCGCTATATTATCACTGATGCGCACAACTTTGTGAGGAATGATACTCTGCATAACGATTTCCGGATCCCTACACACCACGAGTTTGTGCATGAGACGAGTCAAGACAGAACACCCTGACAAATGCTCTCAGTGATTATGACCCGTCAAACTCATGGTACCGCTATAAACTGCCGAAACTACTGGCGATGTGATGGGAAAACCTTCCGGCCTAGAAGAGCTCGTCATGGCAACAGGATAGGTCGTGGGAAGCGGGGTTCTCTGCGTCTCAAACCGATCCACTCATAAACTGCCGCACTTCCATGTTCGAATCGTGCTTTTTGGCCTCTTCTTCCATAGGATGGAGCAAATCTTTCCAGCTCAAGTTAAATGGTCATCGTGCCTTGCACTTGAAACAGAGGCGCGCGTTTCCAACAAACGCTAGCACAGCTACTATACGCAATAATAACAGAAACCACACAATATCCATCAACCAATTATTGTTGATCGGGAATGTTTAACATGCTACTTGTAAAGTGAAGCGGTGGATATGGAATTGCAAGTAGGTGGTACAAACTAAGAACAATTCAATTTTGTTTCAAGGAAATTTTACAATGGAATTATTTTTCATATACAAAAAGAAAATAATAATTTTAGAAATATTCGATTAGAATTCAATTCTAATGAGTATTCTTTTTCAAAACAATTTGTACTACATTCAAAATATTTCATATCATATAAAAATAATACAGTTATAAAGGTTGAAGTTAATTTATCATTTATTTATAAAAGAATATAATTATTTTTTTACTTTAAAATGACATTTTTATAAGATACCAGAGAGCTCTACGCCCTACTCGCCAAGCTCACCGATCCTCGGGGGCCTCCGCACCCCCTCGCTTCACACATATCGCATATATTCGCTTATATTGCAATATATATATATATATATATATATATATATATATATATATATATATATATGCTAGTACGTCTATACAATCATTCTCGACGTTATATTGCACCGTACTTGTTTTATACGTCGCACATTTCATTGTAGTTGTTATGTTACCAATATCATAATTTTTCGTGAAAATTTCATGCAAGTTCAGGTGCCATCATTAATAATAATTTAATACAGCCTCCACATGCTTTTCTTAAAAAAATTGTCTACTTTTTGAAAGTTTACGGAATATTTTTTTATATATAGATAGATAATCTAAAATCATAATACATAGCCTCTCTTTGAATATATGAAATATTCAACTTTTATCCATTTTCATGTACAGTTTTCATGTTAGTAGAGTAAATAAAATCAGACCAGTTATTTATTTTTAAAAATATTTTAATAAGAAACTGTTAGATATGTTTCACTACACTTTATTATATATAAAGTTTAAAAGTTTAAATTCGTTCCAATTATATAAACTTTTGCATAGAATGAATATAATGAAATAAAAATAGCAGTGTGAATATATATATATATATATATATATATATATATATGTATATATATATATATATATATACATATGTATATATATACGCATATATATGTTCACATATCTAAAAAAGCAATTCAAAGACAATATTTATTTTTCATTCAACATATGAAAAAATAAAATTAAAGAAGTTATAACTGACGGAACAAGATTTTTGTTCACTGAACTTTAGAGAAAATACAACGCACATACTCATCATATATATATATATATATATATATATATATATATAACTTTCACTTTGTTTTTAAGAAAAGAAAAAACAACCAAAAAACTAAATTCACGCATTTTCATAAGTTTCATGAGAGTTCTCATCTCATTTTTATTTCATACTGTAAATTTCCTTTCATTCTTTGGTATATATATATATATATATATATATTCTTACTATATATGCAATATGTAGAAGTTTTCGTCTCTTCTTTTTTCTTTTTTAAATATATCATTTACATTATATTTGTGAATTTTTTACATACTTTTAAACTGAATCTATATTTAACCAATGTTTTATCCTTTCTAGATACGAGTTTGTAAGACTCCTATCTTCTATCAGATATTTATATCGCATTATTTAAGTCGTTTTTAAATACTTGTAAATGTATAGGTATTTATATAAAAAAAGTAACAATACAAGACAAGTTTATTGGTCAGTATTTGATTACAATCATATGATCTGTGTGTAGTGTGTTGTGTTCGATGCCTGGCCTCAGTGTTGACTCATGTTGCCCGTAGTGTGTTTTTTATGTTTACATGTTTTTTTTTTGTATAGAGTTTTATACCTGGAAAATTTCAAAAACGGGAATGAACATGTGATATATATATATATATAGTAGAGGGCTCCACATACTGCTTATTGCGCTTCCCCCGAGGGGTGGTCCGCATCTGCTCTGTAGTGCTCTCTTTACTCCCAACAAATAATAGAAATTAACAAATTATTTACACAACTAGTCGGTGTAAAATGTAAGTCTTAAAAGATTTATTGGAAAAGTTTATAAAAATTAACGTAATGAAGTACAATGTCAAAATGTATAACAATTTTTTTACTCTAAAACTTCAGTAAATATACTTATAATAAATGGCATATTAGCTTTACACTGAAATCGTATATCATGTGATCTACAGAACTGAGACCACGTGATCGATTTAAACCAATCATAGTACGAATAAAAGGCATGGGAACGGCATCACTATATTCTTTTTAGAATACAGAAATATATTTCGCAGTAATAGAACTTCCCTATTAATTCAATTCATTAAATTACTCGCAGATTTCCTAGCTTGCAATAATCTTTACATTCTGTACAATCATATTATTCAGAAAGTGTCTTTTGTTTTTTAAAAAAAATACCAATAATTGATTTAAAAATAGTAAAGTGCTCTACTTCGTAAAAGTTCAAATATTTGATTAATTCACAATTCACTGACTAGTACCGTACTACAGATTAATTCGTTTACAATCTTCTTATACCACTTCATTGTCTTTCTCGAAGATATATAGTACTATGATATTTGATTTGAAATATTAACGCCCTTTTTTCGAACGATTATAACTCAGAACTGTGTCTACTTTCTTTTTAATAACATTGTACTCGACCAGAACATAACAGTAGAAAAAGCTCTCGCATCATTAAACTAGTAAGTCTCATATATGGGTCGCGTCACCTGATAAGAAATATAGGAAATTGTTCGTTAGGTTAAACACATATGTTTGAAATGTATTTTATTAAATTAGATCGATTAGAAAGTAAATTTAATTTTTATCGATGAAACATTTTACATTAAACATTTATTATATATATATATATATATATATATATAAAGAATGTAAATATTAATTCTGTACCTTTAAATTGAATCAATCATAACTCTATTTTAAATTAAAATATTTTTTTATCGTTTTAAGATTTTGAAGTGTCAAGATTAATATTTAAAAACATTATATATCTTAGCCCCGTAGTTGGCATAATCTCAAAAAAAATAGTGAACATAATGGCATCCACAAAGCAGAATATTAGGTATTGCATACTTTTCGCATGCCAGTTGAATAAATGCTGCGAAAGCCATGGAAATGACTTGTGCAGCTTTAGAGGAATGTGCTGTGATGCATAAAACTTCCAAAAAATAGTAGAAGAGGTCTGAAAATGTATTACGACTTCGTCGACTCAAAGCCGCTTTCTTTTTTTCGATAAAGGTTTTTTCAGTTACTTGACAGATGGAGAAAAGTTATGTGAAATAATGGGGGATACTTTGGAGATTTAAATGTATCCCATTTTTTTATAAACCCTGATTTTTTATAAAAAGGCACTCAATTAATTTGTGCACCGAATATATATACTAGGCGTATATATATATATATATATATATATATATATATATATATATATATATATATATATATATATATATATCAGTGTATGACTGTAAGAAAATTTCTTAAAAATGTGTAATGTCGACCATGAGACAAATAATCGAACCTGCACCACCTTGACCAACTGCACTGTAGACCTCGATTCATTTATTCGGTCACGACGTGTTTACGAGCTAAAAACGTCATGTATTTTTAAAACTTCTACAACATGTATTTCCGTCAGCCACTCGTAACAAAATTTAAAAATAGAATATGCACAAAAGAATTGTTATTCGGTATATTTCACTGTCAACGTTCACGCGCCACTAAATGCTCTTCACTGAACTATTCAGTACTTGGACGAGATACATTTTTCATTTAAGTTTTTTACTCATCTGCATTTAATTAAAAATTATATATATATATATACATATACAGATACTGATATATATATATATATATATATATATATATATATATTAATATAATTTTTATACAGCGTGTTGTCAATTCTATTAAATGTTATTTTATTATCTCACAATTATTAAATGAAATTTAATCTTTAAAGCTATTTTAATTAAATTCTTTTGTTAATAAAACATTAACTATAATACAAGATTAGATTGAATTTGTTATTAAATAATGACTTAGTAACAGAATAAGTAATTAAATAAGGACTTAAAATAATAACATAATTTAATTTGTGTTTTTTTCTCACTGATGTCAACTGAATTACTATTGTTAATTAGTTTTAATTAGATTTGTATCTTTAAATAATTTAATTAGAGTGCCTGCTTAATTGTGAGCCTGTACTAAAATTAGCATTAAGTGTATTGTAAATATATGAGAATAATATTGAAAATAATGTATGGTAAGTAAGCATTATGATTTTTAATTCACATATTTTAAGGAATGTTATATTCGATAACTTTGTTCAAAAATAACAAATGATAATCAATTTATTCAAGAATTTAATTTAAGTTTCTCAAAAATGTTATTCGTATAGAAAGTATAAGAAAATTTGATCCAGAAGCTAAACGATATACTTCCATTATATATTTTTAAAATACTAGGAAGCTCTAGCTTCCTGCTTGGTCCGCTGTCAAACCCCGAAAAGTGTGCTTTACCCTCCACTCTCAAACGTCTCCCCCTTGAAAAACACAGAAATTAATAAATAATACGCATAAAATGTAAATCATAATTTTTTATTGGAAAAGTTTTTTTATCTAATTAGGGCAAATATCATTCGATCACGCGATTCATAGTAATCAGTTATAACACAGACCACGTGACTGATATTAACCAATCAAAGAACGAATAAAAGTTACGGGAACAGCATCATTGTTTTATTTGTATAATATGGAAAGATATTTATTTAATCTTTTGTCTCAGTTAAGCTATGCCAAATTCTGTCCATGTGTTTTTACGTTTAAGACAAGATATTTGCTCTTTCCAAAATTTTCAGGATTTCAGTAACTTGAAATAGAAGCCACTAAAATATTTTTAGTTTTATTTCTAATATGTATATGAAGAAATGTTCATCTATATAAATTGCCAAGAATGGTACACAAGTAGATAATATATCTTAAAATTATTTCAATTATTTCAAGTGCTTTTTTAAGAGAATGTAAATGAAAAAGTATGCACAAAATAGAAAATAATTTTCAGCATTTCAATTAGGATCTACTTGACAATAAATCCAACTTTGTATTATAAAAATAACAAACTACAAAAGAGAAATATAATTTAGAATTATAGTACAATTTTAAATATATTATTATTTCATTTGAACTATACTTAAAGAATAAAATAAAAATAATTTATAAAGATAATTAAAAATTTTGCACAAATATTTATACTTATGAAAAAAATTGTTGACTGACCATTGTTTCATTATTTATGTTTTCGTTCAGTAGATTTAAATAATGCGAAAATAAATTTCAGTAATTAGATCTATAGGTCAATATCAATCAATTTAAATTATTAGCTTGGTAGAAAAATAATCGCGGTTCATAATCTTCAAATTCATATAGAGCTTCATACACTAGCTGTTTTAAGTGGTCCAGAACGGTTAGATGAAAATGCCTAAGTTTTGTGCAGGCTCTAGAATTGTGGTGCGTAGTTATGATTCAACTAACACCTTCAGTTGATCGTTATGAATTGAAGAAGGACGTCTGCGACCTTCTTCATGTACCAAGCTTTCATTCCCAGAACGAATTTGTTGGTACCACTATTACACTCTACGTTCCTTAACAGTATCCACACTAAAAACATTGTTAGTTTACGAGGAGTTTATGCTGCTTTACCATCCGTTATGAACTCATACAAGAAATTGGTCTTATTTGCTTCTTTTTCCTCTATAATTTAATAGCTCAATTCGAAGCAAAATTAATAATAAAATCAAAGTCGGTATTACCAAAACATAGATCGAATAATGTATTTTAAAACGATATTAAGATGAACACGATGAAATGGCACTTTCATTGAAAAGAAGGTTAGAATTCAAAAAATAAAAACCGCAATTATTTCCCTACCGACCTAACATTTATTCAAGTAATTTAATGTTCACATTAATAAAAAATATATTCTTGATATAAATGATATCATAAATGCCCTTATTTACTTCTTTTCCATCTTTAATTCAATAGCCCAATTTCTAGCAAACTTAATATTAAAATCAAAAGTCAATGTTACCAAAATATAGACCGAAAAATGCTCTTTAAATGATATTAACTTGAAAAGGATGACATGAATCTTTCATTGAAAAAATTAATTTTAGAATTCAGGAAACAAAAATCGCAATTATTTTCCTACCGGCCTAATATTGTCAGGAAAATTCTAAGAACAAATTTAATATAAAATAGTTGTTAACATCTTTATTGGCATTTCTATTTTATTAATCAGTTTAGGATTTATCTTCATAAAGTCATCAATATTGATCATATATATATATATATATATATATATATATATATATGGAAAATCAATTACATACTTTTAAATTCGTTATGTACAAAAAAATAAGAATAGATATAATAAAACTTTTCAGAAATAATCACCCAATATATTCATTTTATTTTCATATAACCAATAAATAAAATTGTATTTTATTACATAAAAAAATAACAATATCTACGATATATATCCGTGAACGCCTAGTATAAAATATGAATCTGAAACACATTTATTTTTTTTCCATATCCGAATAACAATTTCGTACGTGTAGACTTAAAAAAGGGAGAAAGTCGATCCGCGATATGCCGAAAAGATTACGAGGCAAAATCAAAAA